>OZ024746.1:6138459-6245959 GCA_964016885.1 Eledone cirrhosa
AACCCACATCGTACCGTTCTGTACCGTCCTGTGCCGTCTGTAATGTTTTTCTTGATGTCAGCTCTTGTGGCCAATAAAGAAATAATTAATCATTATTATTATTTTTATTATTACAGCTGCATTTATCTTGCTTTATGTTCATACGAGTTATCACCAAGTCACAACCAGTGACCTCAAGAGACAACAAGGTCCGCCATGTTCAAGAAAGAACATACATACTCAGACATGCATCTTTAGTGTTTAGACTTGTGATGTACTTATATTGACAGAATCTTCCTTAGTATATGGGCAGTTCCCATTAGTACTATCTTTTGTATTTCTCCTATACGCGGGTTTCCTGGGATTTGCGATAAGTAATCAATAGACCCCTTAGGTATCATTCCTAGAGCGCCTACAACCACTGGTATCGTTTTAGTTCTCAATTTCCACATTTTTCCAATTTCTATCTCCAGGTCCTTATACTTGCTCAATTTTTCAAATGTTTTTATAGATACATTCTTGTCTATTGGAATGGACATATCAATTAGCCGGCATACTCTCTTTTTAAAGTCCTTCAGTATTATATCAAGTCTATTTGCATCTACTTTTCGGTCTGCTTGAGATGTGATCTTTTTTAAGTATGGGAGGTGGTTGATGCTCCCACCAATTCTTTTGATGGGGCAGGTCAAAATGCTTACACATTATCCAATGTATGTATTGTGCAGCTCTGTCATGCCTGTTTAGGTATTCGGTTGAAGCTACAGGACTGTACATTGAAATTATATGATCAATGGTCTCTGGTTGTTTTTTTACATACACAGCATAATGGGTTGCATCCATTTTTTATTATGTTGGCTTGGTAATTTTTTGTTGGCAGACACTGATCTTGTGCTGATATAATCAGTCCTTCAGTCTCCGATTTCAGTCCAAAGGATACCAACCACTGATGGGTTAAAGTTTTGTCAACATCAGGATTGTTAGCTCTTTCTGGGTATTTTCCATACAGAGGCTTTTCTTGCCATTTCTTAGCCAGTTTCTGTAGCAGTTCTTTCTTTGCAGTTACTTTTACCTGCTTTGCTTTTTCTGTGTTTTCCATTTCAGCAGTAAATGGGACTTCTGAAATTTGTAGTCCATTACTGTATCTTTGTGCATCTTTTGTAATGGAGTATGATCTTTTGATTCTTTCCTGTTTCAAAACGAGTTTGATCATCCAATCATGTGACTCCCTTAGATATGTAGATAATCCAATTGTTGCAGTTTTCAACACAATATCTAACTGGATTAACCCACGTCCTCCTTCTTTCCTAGGGAGATATATTCTATCTGTATCTGCCTTAGGGTGATGCTTTCTGTGCATGGTTAAGAATCTTCTAATTTTTGTATCGAGCCTACGGATCTCTGTGCTTGACCAGTTGATGACATTGTAACTGTAGGTTACTACTGGTATGGCAAGCGTGTTTATGGCATCGATCCTATTCCTTGCATTCAATTCCGTTCTTAAGATTGCTCTTACTCTGCGGTAACATTCCTTCCTTATCCTTTCCCTCATTGTCTAGTGCTTGATTCCGTCTCCTTTACAAATCCCTAGATATTTGTAAGTTTCCCCTAGTTCTCTTATCACATTCTCCCGATCAAGATTAATGTCTGAACTTTTCAGCAGCTTCCCTCTGGTGAACGTTGCTTTGGCGAATTTATCTAGTTCAAACTCCATTTTAATATCATCACTGAACTGCTCCACAGTGGATAATAGCCCTTGCAATTGTTCATCATTTTTTTGCAAATAGTTTCAGGTCATCCATGTAGAACAAGTGATTAATGGTTTTGTCATAGACTTTATATCCATGTTTTGTTTCATTGAGCATTTTACTTAATGGTATAAGTGCGATGCAGAATAAAAGCGGTGATAAAGCATCACTCTGAAAAATTCCACAATTAATTTTAACTTCTCCAACTTCCAGTGATTGTTTTCACTATTCAAAAGGAGTGTCGTTTTCCATGTCTTCATACTGAATGACAGGAACCTCCTGACAACGGGAGATATTTTGAAAATCTCTAAATATTTTTCAATCCAACTGTGTGGCAAACTATTGAATGCTTTTTTATAATCTATCCAAGCAATTGATAGATTTTTGTGTCTATGATGACAATCTTCCAGTATCATTTTGTTAACCAAAAGCTGGTCCTTACAGCCATATGAGCCTCGTTTACACCCTTTCTGCTCAATGGGAAATAGATGATTTGTTATCAGGTGGTCATATGTATATTCAGTTAGGACTGATGTTAAAATTTTATACATTGTGGTCAAGCAAGTTATTGGTCTGTAATTTTGGGGATTGTTTGTCTCATCATTCTTCGGAAGCAGGAATGTAATGCCGTTAACTAGCCATGATGGTATCTTTTCTGGCTCCTTAACTATTTCATTGTAAAGTTGGGCTAACAGCTCATGAGACTCTGTGAAGGCATTTATTTAAAAATTTGGTATTTTGTCTTTTCCTGGGGATTTCCATTTGCTGGTTTTTCTAAGAGCCAAACGCATATTTGTTCCTCAAAGTGAGCTGTATCTTTCATTTGTCTGTCTGTCCATGGGGCATGTATATTATGAACGTTTTCTTCGGCCCAGATCTTTTCCCAGAATTCTTGCACTTCCTCCTTGGGTGGTATTGATTTAGCAGTTATTGTTGACTTGCCAATTTTTCTGTAGAAGTTTCTTTGGTTGTTTTTGAACATATTATTGTCCTTATAGAATCTAGATCGTTTTTCAAAGCGTCTTATACGAGCAGCTTTGGCCGACACTTTTTGCTTGATTATTTCTATCAGCATGTCTATGTCACTTGTTGATTTTATATTGTGTTTCCTTTTCAATTTTCTAAGTTTAGTTTGTTTAACATGTTCACCTACTTTGTAGTTTGTTAAAATGTCTATGTCAGATCGGAGAAGGTTTATTTGGCGATTGATGTTCTCTTGCCAAGTAGATATCTTGTGGGAATTCCTTTGTTTTGTCATTTTCACTCCACATAAGTGAGTGGTGACTTTAGCCGATGCATGATAGATATGATTTAAATCAGTAATGCTTAGATTGTTTGCGATGATAATGGTTTTGATAATTATGTTAGTCTTGTGTATTATCTTTTGGTTCTGTTTGGAGTTCTGGATCTTAGGGATAGTGTCTCGTTCCCCCATGTCAGATTCTTTCATTTTCATCCATTCGATCATAATTTCATCCTTCAAGTTCATTTCATTCATTTTCATTCATTTCTTTATGATTTACGATCTCATTGTTTTCATTTTGAGTTTCATCATGGGCATGCACTCCCTCCACTTTTTCGATCCTTTCTTTAATTTGTTCTGTTGTCAGTGATTCCGCCCCAACCCTGGGATTCGAAGTGTTACAATTTACCTCGTTTTCACTGACACATGTTTCATTTTTCCTTCGCTGACTTTGTGCTAATAGCTTGATCTGATCAATTTCTATATCAGTTAGTAACTTTTTTTTAACAATATTTCTTCGTATATTGGCTAGTTTGTTACTGTCAATATATCCTCTGTTTTCGGGATGTTTCTTTTTCCAGTTGATATATGTCTGTTCTGTATTCGATCTATTTGATGGGTAGTACATAGCAGTGTAGAAAGCCTCAAGAACTTCTTTATTGTCTTCCCTTGACCATTTTTCTCTCTTTTTCTTTGGATTTCTTGGTGGTGAGCATGGAGGGCCAACAGTAGGAATATTCTGGTTATGGGAGGTCTCCAGCTCCGAAGTGATGGGAAGGTTTGAACCATTAGCTAATTTTTCCACCCCAGTCTGGTTCCTCTCTGAGGGACGCGGCCCTTTTTAACCCGGGTGACGGCCGATCCGGTATGAGATTTTATCATTTGACATTTACTATATTTTGTCGCGTTTTATCCTTAACCGCCAAGGGGTAACCATTTCGTGTTACCACTTCTAGGACGAGTGTCAACCAAGACTAGAGGGGTCGTCCTCCCCTAGAGACACGCCTATTCCCCGCCGGCCGCCATCCTGGTATTTCTTGGTCACGGGGTTTTATTTTTTGTTGTTTTTTTAAATTGTTATTATCATGAGTGGTTCCTTAATGTGAGCATTGCGTGGCTTAAGAATGAAATTATTATTAATAATATAATATACTTTTTGTTGAAGTTGCCTGTTATTTTTGTTGGTATGTCGGTGGTGGTGCTGGGGCTTTTTCTATTGTTGGTGGGGAAGGGGGAGCCAGCAGTGCCATAGTTGTTGACGTTTGACCGGGTCATTAAGTCAGTCTATTTATATATTTTGCTAGCCTCTCCCCTGTCTAGTGATACCGCCACCTTTCCCTTTCTTAAGTTAACAGAAGGTAGTGGGGGAATAGTGATGGTAGCAATGAAGGAGTGGTGGCGGCGGTGATGGGATAGTGGTAGCAATGATGGAGTGGTGGCGGCGGTGACTATAGTGATGGGATAGTGGTAGCAATGATGGAGTGGTGGCGGCGGTGACTACAGTGATGACGTTGTCGTTACTGAGTTTTGTTTAATATACTGTAGTAGTATGCGTTTGTTTGATCTGTGTATCTATGCGGTTTGTCGCGTATGTTTAATATATGCGTTGACATATTTCCTTAATATTTGAATTAAACATTTTGAGAAAACTTGAGATACAATACTAGTAATTATTATTATTATGCTGGGATTGGTGGTGGTTGTGGTGAAATTGCCGTTATCTGGCTGCTGTATTTAGTGTACACAGAGGGGTGATAGGATAGGTGGTGTATCTAGTTTGTGGTGTTGGTAAAATTGCTGCTATTTGGCTGTTCTATATAGTGTAGACAGAGGGGGTTTTCTTCCATTTATAACCATTTTCTTTTTTGAATATAAAATTTATTTATTATTATTATTAATATGTCTTCAGGCGCTCACAGCACTCAACCAATCGGGCAATGTGATCAGTGGAAACTCCACCTTGGCGTTCTATAGAGGATTAGTGGAGGGGAAGAGCGACGACGTACTTGGGGAAACTCTAGGCGTCGACGAAAATCAACTAGCCAGTCTCTTCGGAAGAACTTTCGGGCCGGGACCTATGGACAACTTCCAGAAATCCCTGGCCTGGCAGTGCTACCGAGGAGCTTTGCCAGTTCGGGATAAACTCTACCGGCATGGAGGTGCCGTCAGCCGGGCATGTCCGAGATGCGCGCAGGGCGACGAAACCGTCCTGCACGCACTTGTCCAGTGTCCGAGCATTGCTGACTTGTGGGTTTATGTCGAACACCTACTGTCGCGTGTAGAACGGATCCGGCTATCAGCTGAGACCATCGTGAGGATTGCTCCGCCCTCCTCCTTTAGCCGGGAAGGGCAGGCAATTTTTATCTGTCTGGTGGCCATGGTGAAAGAGATAGTATTGTGGACACGTTTGAAAGGCCTGAAGACGAGCACTTACCTCTTCGGTGATGCCCTGATTGACTTTTTCAAATTTCATTTGAAAAGGAAAATCAGGGTAGAGAGGAAAGTGCTCTCTTCCCAGCATTTTGTTGAAAGATGGGTGAGAGAGGCAAGAATGGCCCGAGTTAATGGGCCTACTCTGAGTATGTGTCTGTAAATTAAAGGTGGAAAACTGGGAGAGGGCACTTGCCCTGGTGGTCAGAGTCACTGTGGCGTTTTGATGGGCTTTCTCCACGAATATCCCTCGGAAGTCTCACCCCTATTGGGGAATTTTTCATTGTTATTTTTTTATCAAATCCTTTGTTTTTTTTTGTTTTTTTTACACGCAGAAATGCCCATTTTACCGTCTTGTATTGTCCTGTACTGTCCTTAATGTCTACTTTATGTAAAGCCTTGTGGTTAATAAAGAAAGCATTATTATTATTATTATTATTATTATTATTATTATTATTATTATTATTATTATTATTCCTTGAATCTCAGTCATTGATGTTGGTTAACTGGAAAGTCCGTTGGAATGAATATCAAGCCACTACCTGCAGCCTCAGATATTCAGGACGTATCGGAGGGTTCTTGCTGTTCCCAGCAAGCATGCCTTTTGAAGCGTTCCAAAAAGCGTGAAGGGGCCGATTTTCTTTAACCATCCCTGGAAACTTTTGGAGATAGTCCCCAGTGCGCCTATGACAATCGGGATCACTTTGACTTCATGGCAGTTCCAAATCCTTTTTACCTCCCACTTTAAGTCCTGGTATCGGTTAATTTTCTCCCTCCCCTTCTCTTGCACTCTCGTGTCGAATGGGCAGGCCACATCCACAATCAGACACGCTCTTTTTTCTTTGTCCACAACCACCAGGTCAGGTCTATTGTGTTCCAGTTTCTTGTCCGTCTGTATCCTAAAATCCCACAGCACCTTCACCTGATCGTTCTCCATCACCGCCTCTGGCCTATGCTCATACCATTTCTCAGAATGTGGTAAATTGTTTACTTTGCACAGGTGCCAGTGGATCACCCTGCCCATCACATCATGTCTCCAGCCCTTATAGTGGGTCTGGGCTAGGTGTTTACACTCGGATACAATGTGAGCCACAGTCTCCTCTCTCTCTCCACAGATCCTGCACAGTGGACTAGCCTCCTCCTTGTAAATATGTTGTTTCAACCACTTCGTTTTGAGGGCCTGCTCCTGCGCAGCCATTAACATTCCTTCTGTAGCCTTTTTGAGGTCTCCTCTTCTCAACCAGTTCCATGTCTGTGGATCTCTAAATTCAGTTTTCTCAAAGAAGGTACTATGAAGGGATTTTCCCTGAAGGCTGCTCTTTCTCCTTGATGTTATTTCCTCCTTGGATATCCCCTGGTCTACTGTCCCCTCCTTCAGTACAGTTCTGAGCATTGGCTCCTTACTATCAGTCACGTATTTGTATAGGTTGTTTTTCTCCATCTGAACACAGTCCTCTATGCTGATAAGACCTCTTCCACCCTCAGATCTCCTTAGGTAGAGTCTATCGACATCACTCCTCTTGTGGAACATGTTGTAGATAGTCAATAGCTTCCTAGTCTTCCTATCCATTTCTTTTTGTTCAGCAACATTCCATCTCAGAATTCCCGCACTGTATCTAATAATAGACACAGCTCGGGAATTTACTGCGCTTATGGCATTTCTGCTGTTCAGATGTGACTTCAATACGCTCCTTACTCTCCGAATGTATTCAGTTCTTAGCAATCCCTTCATTTTTTTGTTCTTTATGCCATCAGCCTCCAGAACTCTCAAATACTTGTATCCTTCCTCAGAGTCAATTTCCTTTATCATCTCACCTGTTGGTATCTGGATTCCGTTACTTCTGCTCAACCTACCCCTCCTCATCACAATGACTCCACACTTACTAATACCAAACTGCATACATATATCACTGCTGAAAATACGGACAGTGTCAACAAGCACATCCAACTCCCTCTCACTCTTCCCGAAGAGCTTAAGATCGTCCATGAAGAGGAGGTGATTGATGGTAAGTTCTCCCTTTCCCAACTTGTATCCTGCTCTCACTTTTCACAGCATAATGGTCAAGGGCATCAGGTCAAGGACAAACAACAGAGGGGACAGGCTATCTCCCTGGAAGATACCTCTCTTGATCTTCACGCTTCCCAAGGATTCTCCAGTTGATGTCAACTCTGTCTCCCAGGACCCCATACTCCTGCCCAGCAACTGTCTGATGTTATCTGCCACCTTGAAGATCTCCAGGCTTTTGGTGATCCAAGAATGAGGCACCATGTCAAATGCCTTTCTGTAGTCTATCCATCCCATGGCAAGATCAGTGTGTCTCCTCCTGCAATTCCCCATTACCATCTTATCAATAAGTAACTGGTCCTTTGTACCACGTGACTTCTTTCGGCATCCTTTCTGTTCGTGCGGTAACAAGTTGTTTGTGTGGAGGTGATGGTAGATTTCCTCAGACACAATGCTCAACAGTTTCCACATTACGGACAGACATGTGATAGGTCTATAGTTGGTAACATCATTACCCTTGATTCGGTCTTTCTTTATCAGAACTGTGGTACCTTTTGTCAACCACTCTGGCACCTCACCCGACACCAAGCAGAACATGGCCGTCAGTTTCCGGTGGAGGGATGTTAAATTTTTAATCCAATACCTCTGCACACCATCTGGGCCTGGTGATTTCCAGTTGGTTAGTTTTTTGGCCTATTATTATTATTATTATTATTATTATTATTATTATTATTATTATTATTATTATCATTATTATTATAGGACGGTGGATTGGCAGTATCGGTAGAGGGTCGGACGCTATGCTTTCCAACATAGTTACGTCCCTTTACAGTCTGAGTTCAAATTCCGCCGCGGTTAACTTTGCCTTTCATCCTTACGGGGTCGATAAAATAAAGTACCAGTAATGTACTGGGTATTTGCTGGCCTTGTGCAAAAAGTAGAAACAATTATTATAGGACAGTTTTAACAGATAAGGTGTTGAAAATCCGGATATTGTGTGTCACTAAATGTGTCTCTATCAACTGTCAATAATTTTCCTAACGATTCAGTGCTCCTTAAAAGCAAGCTTTCTGGAGTAATGCTATAGGGCACTCAATGTCTATTTCCATTATTCTAATGATCATGTTACAGTTCTCTAGGTCCCTACCCCTGCTGGTATCACTTTAATCTTCTTTAATTTCCACAATCGTGCAATCTTATGTTTTAATGGATTCTAATTGTTTTCCTTTCCTTTACTTTTTTCTTCACTGTTGAATCAAACACTCTATTTCGTTTGTATTGTTCAAGTCATGCATTATACATTTGCAATTTAACAGCATTTGCCAGAGGCATTGTTTTACTTCTTCGTCTTCTATATCTAACCCTTTTTTTGCTTTCTCGGTACATATGTTTCAGTTTATAATATGGTCCTTTCGTTCTTCCTTTTTCATTCTGTTTATTTTTCCCAAATCAGCCATCCTTTTTATTTTCAGCCTGGTTTTTGTTCTCTATTGTCGTTCTTTATTTTTCAATGTCTGGTCCCTAACATACTTTCCATGTCCTTTTAATTCTGCTACTATTTTCCCCTTCATCCCCCAAATTGGTGCCTTGTGCCTAAATCAGAAACCATTAGTATTGTTATTATTGCTCCTGCTGTTAAAATGTAGCCCAACTCATTCTCAGATTTAATTATAATAAAATAATTGTTTCTACTTTTGGCACAAGGCCAGCAATTAACCAGTGCATTACTGGTACTTTATTTTATCGACCCCGTAAGGATGAAAGGCAAAGTTAACCTCGGCGGGATTTGAATGGCAAGGGCCGTAACTATTTCAGAATTCTGTTGAAAATAGCAACTCACAAAATAATTGCTTGACAAGGATAACGATGAAGAATTGCTTTTTATAAACAACGGAATCTACTTTTCACTAAATATTAAGAATAAAAACCTTGTCTCCGTGACCACATTTTGAATTTTCCACATGATATTATACACAAAGAAATATTTATGCTAAACGTCAACATTAAGGAAGGGAAAACATACTTGGATTAAAAAATGATAACGAATTGACAACTAAAAAAGTCCATGAATTTATATATAGATTTATTGATGGACACATTATAAAAATCTTGTTTTATATATGTCAGAAAACAGTGTATACCATGGAAAGTTTAAACGTTACACCCGACAGAAATTTCTGAGAAGGATTAATCCATAAGGAGGTGAATTTATGAATAATTTTAAATGCAAATCTAGTAGCTTTTGTGGCATTCCAACAATTCGCGAAAGCAATAGAATAAATGAAGCATTATATTAATGGGTTATCACAAATTATGACAGATAGTAGCTGGGAAACATGGATATATTGAACGTCTAACATTTTAGATCATCTTCCTGAAATAAACTACAACGAGTGAAATAAAGAGAATTAAATGCAGAAATTTAGTATTAGATATATTCACAAGAGTTTGAAAACAATATATATGTTTGCTAATTATATCAATCTCCAATCTAATCACATTAATATGAAAGTATTGACATGAAAATTCGGATTATAGTCCCCTAAATATTGAACAACATTCTCTCTGATTGTAAGCTTCCGTAAAATCAACATCATCGAAATTGGTGATAACAATCTAGCCTGAGGTGCAGATCTCATTCAGTAAAGAAACCTTTTATGTATTTGGTATGAATTCTTGGTTTTGTCAGATTGCACATATAGTGTATGCAGTTTGCGCATGTTCTTGACATTTCAATTCAGTTGTGTCTAGAAGGGGTAATTATTTTCCGTAAAATTTATATTTTTTTTAATGTGAACAGTTCATCATCCGCAAAAGGGTGACAACTCTATTAAATAGCAAGAAATCGTTAACTATAAAACAGAATGTAAAGATTTTTTGCACGGCTCCAATCTTGTTTGTCAAAATTGTACGCCAACCACAAATTTATAAAGAAGACATCATTAACATTGGCTCTTATGTGATGAATAATGATAATCTACATTCGCACTCCTGTTATTTAGCACATATGTTCTCATATAAGTACAGATGCAAGCAAGAAGTGATTTATTAACGAGCTCGCTTCACAAGCAGATCATCCTGGGTTCAGTTAGACTGTGCGAACCCTAGGACAACTGACTTCTACAACAGACTCTAGTTGATCAATACCATGTGAATGGAAATTGGTAGACGGAGAATTTAGAAACACGCCGTATATATATAATATATATAATATATTATATATATATATATAAATATATATATATATATATATAATATATATAATATATAATATATTATATATATATATATATATATATATATATATATAAAATAAAGTTAAATAAAAGTCAAATGATTAAAATTTAGCTTCGTTTATTACTGCTATATATATTTCAGTGACAGCCATCTTTGGCTGTGACCTCTTCAGGCAGTTTGAATTAGTATGGTATGGACAAGTACATATGTTGTTTAGGTGTATGATATTGTCAATACTCTGATATGCCCAGTTCCTTGTTGGGTTGTTAATTCACTGAGGAACTGGAGTCATATATGACTCCAGTTCCTCAGTGTTTTAATCATTTGACTTTTATTTAACTTTATTTTACACTACTCCGGAGTAACCAAACCAACCTGCGCACTTCGTCGAGTGCTCCAGCCTGCATACTGAGGTGTTGGTATACAACCAACATAAACTCAAAATATATATATATATATATATATATATATATATATATATATATATATATATATATATATATATATATATATATATGTATATATATATACAAAAATGTATATGTATATGTATATATATATACATATATACATATACATATACATTTTTCTTTATTTTACTTAACAAAAAATGGAGGAAAATGAAAAGGAGGAAAAAAAAAGAAAGATTTATGGGTAAAAGAAAGAGAGAGGAGGAACAGACACTACATCCCAGTTTCAGTAGTACCTCAGCCACGACCCGCGGACAAAACGGCAAAAGTGTTACCACGGAGAATGGTCATAGATACCTGCTGCTACAGCCAACCCAACCTATGAGCTCTCCTCCCGTGGGTCTCTGTCTTCCCGACATTATGGTAGAGAGGATGTCAGCAGTGTGGGGACCAAGGACGCCAGAGGTAACGACAGAGACCGGTGCAAAGAGGAAGTGCTCGGTCAGCCCCCAAAACATCACTTTGTTGTAATGTCTCGCTTTGATATAATGGTAGCACAGCCCTGAAGCACACGCCATGTACTCCCCCCCCCCTTTTTTTCGATCTCTAGGGGCTTATATGTCTAACATCCTACATAGAAGTAGATTACTTTAAACTAACATACTTCCAAAATTTAAAATATCTCTGTTTCTTAAATTGAGTTTTGCTGATATCGAACTTTGGAGCAAAATACCTGTACATTTCTATAGTGTTTCTGGGATTTATGTGCTAACAGTTTTAGATTTGGATTATTAGTAATGAATAAAACCTTTCGATTTGATTAACGAAGAAAATATAGGATTTTTGAAATATTTGTCAGTCAGTTAAATGAATAATAAATATTACTTATTTGTTTTCTTTGCTTTTTTCATTTGATAAAACGATAATTGGGAAAGAAATTAAAATAAATGCGACACTTCAGGTATTTAATCAATCTAAAAGAAAGATGAGAATAAAATATCATTGAGTAAAACAAAATTGAATGAGATGCACAAATATTCATTGAACTTAACACTAATAGTATATTGTTTGTCTATTTAATATCAAAACGAATCTTCGCTTCGTTTAAACAAAATAGTTCGTGCTGAAATCAAATGGCGATATATTTATACTATATAATTGATATTGCTGTTTACATGCTAAATGACATCAATTTAACAAACTTTCCTCTTGATTGGAAATTTCTATCCTATCCCATACGCTAATTGTAAAAGTTTATAATCGTTTTTTTAATTCTTTTCTGCAATAATTTTCGGTCGTTGCAACATCTCAGACAAGGAGTTTCTCTGAATAATTTACAATATGGAATGTTTCCTCAAACAATTAAAATACTGAAAGGATCTTTCGGAGAAGTTGATCTTGAATTTGTAAACTACCCAAATACGTTCTAGTGTTTACTATGCTTCTTATCCGAGTTGACCCAATCTAAACATAGGGTTAATGAGTTGAGCATCATACCTAAAGAAAGTATCAATTATGCATATAGACTACTATCTTCTCTTTCAATAAACTTAAACAAGCTTCAAAATTATTTTAAATTTGTTACGTCAATAACATTATATAAGATAACAGATCCTGCATATAATTGTTTCTACTTTTAGCACAAGGCCAGCATTACTGGTACTTTATTTTATTGACTCCGTAAAGATGAAAGGCAAAGTTAACCTCGGCAGGATTTGAATTCAGAATGGCAGGGGCCGTAACTCACAAAACTCATTATTTGCAAAATAAGTGATAAACTATGTAAAAAATGGGAGAAATAATTTAATAAAGATACAGCATATTTATGTGGGAATGAGATATTAAAAATGAGGTGTCGTAGAGTGGCGTATTGCTGGGGCTCACCCCGCCCCCTCAAATAAAAATAAAGAAAATTGTTGATCGAAACATTTGGTGGACAAATTCTTAAATTTTCAAAAAATATTCTATAATTTGTTCGTTTATCTTAATTATAGGAAACATAATAAATTATGTACAATACATTAATTAATAAAGATAGTTGGATAACATCCATTAGCTTGACTGGTCATGCTTGGGTATCAAGCTGGATCAGTTAGAGATGTTTGCTTCTCACAGACTCGCTGGAAGGAGTGTTTGACTGGAAGGACGCTGCCCCTACGACCCTCTCAGAAATAGGTGGGTCAAGAAGATATTGTCAATTTACTTTTCAATTTACATATCATATCTATATGCATATATATTTGCGTATGATCCAATATGCACACTACACAGGTTAGCAGGAAACCACCCGATGGCGCTTCTTCTGCTAGTAAAAACAATGACAAATTCCATTTTCTACCTTATTATTTTCATTATGTTGAAATTGCGCTTTTAAAAAAAGGTAGTACCTTTTTCAAGACAAATCTTCTTCTTCTTCTTCTTCTTCTTCTTCTTCTTCTTCTTCTTCTTCTTCTTCTTCTTCTTCTTCTTCTTCTTCTTCTTCTTCTTCTTTCTTTCATTCTTTCTTTCTTTCTTTTCTGTACGCTTATTCCTGAGAGGGTCGTAGGGCAGATTCCTCAAACACTCCTTCCAGAAGGTCCTCAAACACTCCTTCTAGCGGGTCCTGTCAGAAGCAACCGTCTCCAACTGATCCAGCTGGATCCTTAAGTGAGACAGCCAAGCTCATGGATGTTATCGAACCATCTTGCTCGGGGGTCTACCCTTGGGTCTCCTGTCGATTGGTTATGCTCGTAAAATCTGCCCAACGATTCTTTCCTGAGACATTCTAACCACATGACCATAGTATCGAAGCTGTGATCTCTCACTTCGGAGAAATAGCTATTATCTATATTATCATACGTCATATTATCTCTCATTCTCTTGTCAATTCCTTTTTCATTATCCACCACTGTAAATGTATTTATGTACATGTATATATGCATATATATATATATACATATATATATATATATATATATATATATATATATATATATATATATATATATATATATATATATATATATATATATATATATATATATATATATATATATATATATATGCAGAGGTTATATTTAATTTGTTGGGATTCAACAAGCTTAAACATGTTTATAACTGATATAAAGCACTCTCTCCCTTACATATCATCTTCTTCCAACAGTTTAATTTTATTTTAATAAACCGTTATCTTTTCAACCTCTCGGACACTCATTTGCATACTCACTAATAACTTTGTATCACCCTCAATAAATGTAATATCTCCACTATCCAGGAGCTCCAACCGTTAAGGTTGTCTTTTTTCCGGGTATGTCAATATTTATTTATAAAACAAATCTGTATTTTATCTGATGAAGGCGCACCATAATTTGCCTTGGTTGCCCTTGAAATATGTATAATAAAATAAATATGGTTTTATAAATATAGTTTCCATTTATTAATATATTGTATATATATATATATATATATATTTGTGTGTGTGTGTGTGTGTGTGTGTGTGTGTGTGTGTGTGTGTGTGTGTGTGTGTGTGTGTGTGTGTGTGTGTGTGTATGTGTGTGTGTGTGTGTGTGTGTGTGTGCATAATACACCAAATAAATTGTTTGTGTTGTTGACTTCATAGAATGTATCTCGTCGAGTCTGTAAAGCGGTTGTGCTGGTGAAGGCGCATAGCTTAGGGGTTGGAGCATTGGGCTTGCAATCGAAAAGTTGTGAGTTCAATTCTCGGACCGGGTGTGTGTTGTTTCCTTGAGCAAGACACTTTATTTAACGTTGCTCCAGTTTACTCAGCTGTAGAAATGAGATGATAGGACTGGGGTCCCTATCATTAAATTACCCAAGACACCTCCAGCGAGATATACCTTGGAGGAGACCAGCTAAACCTGCCTAGGTGTGAGCTGTCACACACACTGGTGTAGCAAAATTGCACCACCCAATATATTCTCTAAAATTACTCATTTTTGTTGGAAAATGATGAACGTCTGCACCTCCAAAAATGATAGGAGTAATACACGTTTGGTATCATATTCATATTACTGATGATTTTAGACCCATTGAGGCAGCTACTATACTCTGTTCATTATCTCTATGAGTTAATGAACAGAGTATAGTAGCTGTCTCAATGGGTCTAAAAACATCAGTAATATGAATATGAAATCATTATCTCTATGAGTTAAAGTTCAAGTATATTCACTGTTCCCCTATATTTAAACTGCGATTGTTCAGTGAATTAAGATTTATTAACATTTTACCAACGTATACTTCATAATTGTTTCTACTTTTGGCACAAGGCCAGCAAATTAACCAGTGTATTACTGGTACTTTATTTTATCGACCCCGTGAGGATGAAAGGCAAAGTTTACTTCATAATATAAACATATAACGTCTGGCTTCGTTTTGTTTCATAGCTATGATTGTTTAACGTATTTGCTATATACATTATTAAAACGACACGTTTTCAATAATTTTAATAACACAGTCACAATGGAAAGACGAACAAAGATGGAACAGTAATTTCTCATAAACAGTTGCATATAACGTTTTCAACAGCACGCACACTTCTTGATAAAAAGATAAAAATAATAGATAACAATACTGAAGCTACAAGAATTGTTACATTGTATAACAAAGGATGTGGTTTTCAAACATGTTCTTCAGGGATCCTCTAGGACTTTAAACTATCTTAAGAATTAAGCACCTTCAAAAGAAATGGTGTGTTCCACGGTCAGTTCTCTATAATGTTTCAGCTATGATATAACTTTCAAAAAAATTGTGGGAATGGTTTTTGATTTAGGCACAAGCTCAACAATTTGGTGGAAGGGGAAAATCGATTAAATTTTCCCCGATGCATTACTGGTACTTTATTTTATCCACCCCGTAAGGGGTCTTCTTCTTCTTCTTCTTCTTCTTCTTCTTCTTCTTCTTCTTCTTCTTCTTCTTCTTCTTCTTCTTCTTCTTCTTCTACCTGAGAGGGTCTTTTGGCGCAGATTCCTCAAACACTCCTTCCAGCAGGTCCATCTGATCTAACAGATCTAACTGATCTAAGCGAGACCAGTCAAGCCCATGGATGTTATCTAACCATCTTTCTCGGAATCTACCCCTGGGCCTCCTGTCGGTTGGTTTTGCCCTTAAAAACTGTCCAGCGATTCTTTCCTGAGACATTCTAACCACATGCCCTTAGTATCGGAACTATGATTTCTGAATTCGGAGAAGTAACGGCTCTATCTTGAGTGACTCTCTGATCTCTGAGCTTCGCACTCTATCGAGTAACATTACTCCAAAGAGCCTTCGGGGGTATCCCATTTCGTGATCGTATTCTTTCGGTCATTACCTAATATTCATAAGCATGGGTAACGGTTGGCATGAATACTATATTCAACATCATAATATTTTCTGACCCCACTAATACTATATACAGGTCATAATGTTTTCTGACGTCATCAATATTATATTCAACGTCATAATATTTTATGACGTCACTAATATTATATTCAACGTCATATTTTCTGACCTCACTAATATTATATCAACGTCATAATATTTTCTGACGTCACCAATACTATATTCAACATCATAATATTTTCTGACCCCACTAATACTATATCAACGTCATAATGTTTTCTTACGTCATTAATATTATATTCAATGTCATAATATTTTATGACGTCACTAATATTATATTCAACATCATATTTTCTGACCTCACTAATATTATATCAACGTCATAATATTTTCTGACGTCACCAATACTATATTCAACATCATAATATTTTCTGACTCCACTAATACTATATCAACGTCATAATGTTTTCTGACGTCATTAATATTATATTCAACGTCATAATATTTTATGACGTCACTAATACTATATTCAACGGCTTCATACACAGCTACCTCATCTCCTGTAAATGTTATGTTTGTATCAAGTCGAAACAAATAAATAGTGTAGCTCACTTCAAATGTCGTCTAAGTAGAATCTGTGTGAATATTTACATAAGTTGATTGTAGAAAAATTCATCTCGGAGAAAATTAGGATTCATAGCCGAATACTTTGCAGTTGTTGGTATTTTATTACTAAGGGAAAAGCAACACATGTAAACATGTTAGGTTGCAAGTATGTAATGAATATTTACTGTTTCTTGTTCAGGCAAGTAGTGTTAGTAAGGAGTGAATATTATTGATATGATACTTCCAGTGATAGAAGTAGTAAGATATATTGTCATGCTTATATTTATGTTGCTAGTATAAGTGGCTGATAACGAATATGGCGCTATATCATAAATATGTATATATCAGTAATAGTGAAATTGCTGTTGCTGAAAAGTGAATAATGAGGGTAATAATGATAGTATAGCGGGGTTGCTGGAGGGGTGGAGATGATGGTGGTGGTAATAGTAGTGGTGAGGGTGGTAGTGATAATAGTGGTGATGGTAGTAATAGCGGTGGTGGTGGTAATAGTGGTGGTGGTGAGGGTGGTAATAGTGGTGATGGTCATGGTGGTGATAGTGGCGGTGGTGGCGGTGGTGGTAATAGTGGTGATGGTCATGGTGGTGATAGTGGCGGTGGTGGCGGTGGTGGTAATAGTGGTAATAGTGGTGGTGGTGGTGATAGTAGTGGTGGGGTTATAGAGGTGACGCTGGTGGCAGTAATAGTGGTAGTGGTGGTGATGGTGGTTGTGGTAATAGAGTTGCTAGAGCTAATAGGTGATTTGGTAGTATCGGTGGAGCGTCAGACACTTTGTGGCATAGAGTTATGGCCCTTTATATCCCGAGTTCAAATCCCGCCGAGGTTACCTTTGCCTTTCAGCCGTACGGGGTCGATAAAATAAAGTACCAGTAATACACTGGTGTCGATTTGATCGACTTTTCCCCCCTCTACCAAAATTGCTGGCCTTGTGCCTGTAGTAGAAATCATTATTGTTATCAGAAATTATATTGCAATGAACTTGATTGTTGTGATGTTGACAATTACGACAGTTGCTGGTGACCAACAGTAACAACGATAAAGGGTTGGAATAGTTGAGTAATGGCAAGACTATCATTGGTAGAAAAATAAAGGTAATTTATTGGAATGACTTCTAATGAATCTGTTCATTTGCAGAATTGTAAAGAATGTCAAAAGACGAACATGAAAGGCAAGTGTAATAATGATTACAATAGATATATTTTATCTACGTGGTAGCAAAGAAATTGGAATTAGACGAAATTGAAAGTAGAATTGTGTGAAAATGTGACGTGAATTAGACAATCTAAAGAATAACTGCAAATATCATTAGCAATAGAGCAATAGACACGTGGAGCACAAAGGCATCAATTATCATTTTCTTTCAACAACTTACGAATACACTGTCGTAAATTAAACATCTAATATATATACGCATGCACACACAGAAAATTATATATATATATATATATGTGTGTGTGTGTGTGTGTGTGTGTGTGTGTGTGTGTGTGTGTGTGTGTGTGTGTGTGTGTGTGTGTGTGTGTGTGTGTTGTTGTTGGTGTTGTTGGGTTCTGATCTAGTGATCTTAGTGCTCCAACAAAGGTGGGAGAACTCAATATTAATAGTAGAGTTAATATATAAGTTGATGTATTCATTATCTTACAACATAGCACCAATATTTCAGCAAAGCGAGTGTTCACTAAAGCCTTTTCAGAGAAGTATTGAGATGTTGTTGGTTCGTTCTCCCTCTTCCTAACCACACACTCTCTCTCTTTCTCTCTCTCTCTCTTTTTCCCTTGCTCTCTCTCTCTATATATATATACATATATATATATATATATATATATATATATATATATATATATATATATATATATATATATGTGTGTGTGGGTGTATGTATATATATATATACATACACCCACAAACATGTATAAAGAAGAAGAAGAAGAAGAAGAAGAAGAAGAAGAAGAAGAAGAAGAAGAAGAAGAAGAAGAAGAAGAAGAAGAAGAAGAAGAAGAAGAAGAAGAAGAAGAAGAAGAAGAAGAAGAAGAAGAAGATTCGTTACCTGAAAACGTGTGTTGAAATATATTGCTATACTGTATATATATATTCACACAAACAATATATATATATTCACTACCCTACGCTAGCTACGGCTGAAACAGATTTTCAGCAATTTCTTTACGAAACGGTGTAGAGTTAAGGGTAGATTTCGTGAGATATGTAGAATTAAAGGTAGATTTGGTGAGATATGTAGAATTAAAGGTAGATTTGGTGAGATATGTAGAATTAAAGGTAGATTTAGTGAGATATGTAGAATTAAAGGTAGATTTGGTGAGATATGTAGAGTTAAAGGTAGATTTGGTGAGATATGTAGAATTAAAGGTAGATTTGGTGATTAAGTAGAATTAAAGGTAGATTTGGTGAGACATGTAGAATTAAAGGTAGATTTGGTGAGATATGTAGAATTAAAGGTAGATTTGGTGATATATGTAGAATTAAAGGTAGATTTGGTGAGATATGTAGAATTAAAGGTAGATTTGGTGAGATATGTAGAATTAAAGGTAGATTTGGTGAGATATGTAGAATTAAAGGTAGATTTGGTGAGATATGTAGAATTAAAGGTAGATTTGGTGAGATATGTAGAATTAAATGTAGATTTGGTGATATATGTAGAATTAAAGGTAGATTTGGTGAGATATGTAGAATTAAAGGTAGATTTGGTGAGATATGTAGAATTAAAGGTAGATTTGGTGATATATGTAGAATTAAAGGTAGATTTAGTGATATATGTAGAATTAAAGGTAGATTTGGTGATTAAGTAGAATTAAAGGTAGATTTGGTGAGATATGTAGAATTAAAGGTAGATTTGGTGAGATATGTAAAATTAAAGGTAGATTTGGTGATATATGTAAAATTAAAGGTAGATTTGGTGATATATGTAGAATTAAAGGTAGATTTGGTGAGATATGTAAAATTAAAGGTAGATTTGGTGATATATGTAAAATTAAAGGTAGATTTGGTGAGATATGTAGAATTAAAGGTAGATTTGGTGAGATATGTAGAATTAAAGGTAGATTTGGTGATTATGTAGAATTAAAGGTAGATTTGGTGATTATGTAGAATTAAAGGTAGATTTGGTGATTATGTAGAATTAAGGTAGATTTGGTGATTATGTAGAATTAAAGGTTGATTTGGTGATTATGTAGAATTAAAGGTAGATTTGGTGATTATTTAGAATTAAAGGTAGATTAACAGAACAAGGCGTCTCTCATTTTTCAATTCCAGATGTTACAAATTCTTCAACTGTAATTCTTTACTTAGACCCATGTAACATTGGTCTACATTTATGTAGTGAGACTTTCTCTTCTAATCCTGCCTCACACACATACACACACATACAAACATACACACACATACAAGCACATACACATACCGACATATACACGTACACACACATACACGCGCAGACACCCATATAAAAGCATTCACACGTATACACATACATACAAACACATACAGACATATACACGTACAGACACCCATATACAAGCATTCACACATACATCCACAGACATACAGACGCATGTACGTACAGACATATACACACATACACGTACAGAGCCACATCTACATACATGCACAGATAGAGACAAACACAAACACACCTGCACACATACACATACATACATGATTTGCATGCAGACGATCATCTGCTGTTACAGTATTTATTTGAATATAAAAACTAAAGGATTTAACTTCATTTAGCAGAGACGTGTGATATATATTTAACAAGCTTGAAAATATCTTATGTATATATGTATATATATATATATATATATATATATATATATATATATATATATGGGTGTGTGTGTGTGTGTTTGTGTGTGTGTGTGTGTGTGTGTGTGTGTGTGTGTGTGTGTGTGTGTGTGTGTGTGTGTGTGTGTGTTTATGTGTGTATGTATGTATGCACATATGTATGTATGCATGTATGTATGCATATATATATATACACATATATATGTATGTATATATGTATATATATGTGTATATATATATATATATATGTATGCGCATAACCACACATACAATATGTATGTATGCATATATATATATATGTATATATATGTGTATATATGAATGTATGCTCACAACCACACACATACGTCTAAAAATATTTATTCACAAATAATACAAAAAATACAAACAAGACTAAGAATTTGTAATAAAATCAATCAATATCAGCGAACTTCTCGTGCCGTTTAGTTGTTGTTGAGGTTTTTTTATGTTGGAACTTGTAGAGATTACGACTGTTATACTGGAGGAAAATCTGCAAAAGAGATTTTCCGTGTGTGCTATATATATATATATATATCTAAAACGTGACGGATCTGATTACCTAACCACTTAAAACGATGATTTTTAAACATAAAAATGCTCAGATTATTTAGTGCCATATCACATCAGTTGTGATAAATTGACTTTAGCGTATGAGAAGCAATTATCTCTACTACGAAGAAAATTATGGAAAATAGTAATTGCCAAGCGCTCTGTTATTTTGTTGCAAGCCAATTTTCCCATGTATAGAGGAGAAAGCGATTTACATTTTTGTACAATATTGATGTAAGATTATTCGAGAATGATCCTATATGGGCTATACGAGAAAAACCTTTAATTAATCTATGACAGGGGTCATTTTCTGGATTTCCATGCGTGAAATCTGGTAACACAAACCCGTCTATTTTTTTTATTAAAAATTCCACAACTTGACAATGTTCTGGAATTTAATGATTACATTCATTTGTTTACTACACACCTAACGGAGTGAAAGCATTCCTTCAGATATTACTATCACCGTAGCATGTGGTAATGGAGATATACCCCAAGGCTTGCTTATAAATACTATCATCATTATGTTTTAACCACTGGAGGGCGGTGGATTGGCAGTATCGGTAGAGGGTCGGACGCCAAGCTTTCCAGCATAGTTACGTCCCTTTACGGTCTGAGCTCAAATCCCGCCGAGGTTGACTTTGCCTTTCATCCTTACGGGGTCGATAAAATAAAGTACCAGTAATGCACTGGAGGAATTTCTGGCCTTGTGCCAAAAGTAGAAACAGTTATGTTTCAACCACTGGTGCTGCCAGTCGTTGGGGTGCCATTCTAGATGTGCCACTGGTACCGAAAGTCGTTGGGGTGCCATTCTAGATGTACCATTGGTGCAACTATTCGTTGGTGTTGCCCTTAAAATCTGTACAGCGATTCTTTCAAGAGACATTCTAATCACATAGCCATAGTATCAGAGCTGTGATCTCTCCATTCGGAGAAGTAGTGATTCTCTCATCTCCGAGTTACGCATTCTATCGCGTAAACACATTTCGAAGGAATCTCATTTCGGCCGCTTGTTTTCGCGATCTATATACCCATGACTGGCGGATATATATATAACTTACTTAAGTTATAAAAATATATAATTATACTATTTGTATATATCTATTACTCTCTCTCTCTCTGTATATATATATACATATATATTCAAAAGGTAAACAGAAATAACAATACAATCGGTACAGTATATGGAAGGAATATATTAAGTTAACGTTCTAAATAGCAGGAAGAGGGTCGTACAAATTGAAAGGACTGGCAGTGCGGAATCGGAAAAAAATGCTTTTAGAGAAAAATAACAGGTCCATTTATGTTGCCATCTCTTGGAAAACTGTTGATACAATATACAAATAGTGTAATTACTTCTCTTGCCTAGCATATTTATAAGAAACACGACCAATTGTGAATTACATAATTATAGTACAATTTGTTAACTAAAGTCATTTATATTCCTAACATTTAAAATAACGTAAGCTTTTTTGTTGTTTTATTTGTTTTTCTTGCATTACATATATTATTCTATGAGAAATATTTGAGAAATGATGCTCCTGAGGTTGGATCAATTATGTCCAATATTTGAAATATATGAATATGATTACAGCGGATCGTTGTAATTCTAAACTCTTCTCAGAGACGTTCTTTATAATAATTGTTTCTACTTTTGGCACAAGGCCAGCAATTACCCAGTACATTACTGGTACTTTATTTTATCGACCCCGTAAGGATGAAAAGCAAAGTTAACCTCAGCGGGATTTGGACTCAGAATGACAGGGTCTGTAAATCTATGCGTCAAAGCATGGCGTCCGACCCTCTATCGATACTGCCAATCCACGTGTTTTTTCCCGCTACTTGTTACATGCGATGTTCTTCTTTCAGTAAATAGCAGTATTTATTAAAACATGTAGTTAATAAAATACAGTTTGTAATCAGGCAGACTGGTTCATGATTGGTTGTTATTTAAGTCCAAAATTTGTAGATCAATGATGCTACAGTATGGTTTTAGGGAAATTTGGCTGCTATTTTTATTATGTCTAGCGAATTAATATAACTGTCTTTATATCTATTATACATAAAATGTTTCTCATATGTATGTTAGCTCTGTTTTCAAATACTTATATTGGTGTATATTTATAGTGATAGGGAGAAAGATAGACATATATCAGCAGACACAGGGACATACACACACATATATAGACACACACATATATAGACACACACACACACACAATTTATTATCGATATAACACCATATTTGCAGCCTGTCCCTGGATCGAATCTTCTATTTTCTATCTTCTATTTTTTCTCTGTCTCCTATCTTCCATTCTATGTTTGGGTTCAACATATCCTGTTACATAATTCTGCACATAAAATCGCTTTGTCTTGCATCATAATCGGATCATAGAGCTGGGACATCGAAATAGAATTCTAAAGGAAATTTTCCATTCAGGCTTTGTGTTGTTTTAATGAGTATATATATATGAGTATATATATATATATATAAAATAAAGTAATTAAGTCAAATATTTAAGATTTGGCTTCGTTTATTAAAGATGTACTGCTATATATATTTCGGTGACAGCCATCATTGGCTGTCACCTCTTCAGGCAATTCGAATTGGTGTGGTAGAGACAGGTACACATGTTGTTAAAGTATTTTACTCCGTCAATACTCCGATATGTCCAGCTCTTGGTTGGGTTGTTATTTCTCTGAGGAACTGGAATCATATGAATTCGAACAAATGAATTTCGGCATCATAGGACACTCTCTCCTCCCATTGGTCAGTTGTGAGAACATTCCTCAGTCAAAAGTTCGAATTTCTTATGATTCCAGTTCCTCAGAGAGATAACAACCCAACCAGGAGCTGGACATATCGGAGTATTGACGGAGTAAAATACTTTAACAACATGTGTACCTGTCTCTACCACACCAATTCGATCTGCCTGAAGAGGTCACAGCCAATGATGGCTGTCACCGAAATATATATAGCAGTACATCTTTAATAAACGAAGCCAAATCTTAAATATTTGACTTAATTACTTTATTTTACATTACTCCGGAGTAACCAAACCAACCTGCGTACTTCGTCGAGTGCTCCAATCTGCATACTGAGGTGTCGGTAAACAACCAACACACACACACACACACATATATATATATATATATATATATATATATATATATATATATATATATATATATATATATATATATATACATGGATGAATGTTTAGTATATTTGGCAATACACCTTATGTTTAAGTAAAAAAACATTTTCGCGGAAAAGAGGTTAGTGACATAGTCACTACTTTAAAACTGATACCGTATGGTCTTCTAAATGGTTTTAATTAAATATACGGTGTATATTCATGTATACGTCGCTATTTCAGAGCACCAATACTAATATATATATACAGAGAGAGATAGATAGATAGATAAATAGATAGATAGATAGATAGATAGATAGATAGATAGATAGATAGATAGATAGATAGATAGATAGATACGTAGATAGATAGATACATAGATATGTTTCTTTTATTTGCCACCAGGGTATCAAAAGTGGGACAAGTACAATGGGGGGGGGGTTTACAAAACAAGGCGTCCTCAATAAGGGGGAGGCAATAACAATATATAAAAATAAAATAAAATATAACAAAAAATAAAATTTATAACAAAGTCCTCAATAGAGAGGAGGCGCCTTGGGGGGTCGCAGACACCCCCGAAAAAAAGTGTGCAACCCTTTTCCTCGGGAGCACAGAGAAGGGGTGCTCCCTTGGTCTTTCATCTTCCTCACCTATAGTCTGATGTAGAGTGAAGGCCCATTCACACGGGCCATTCTCGCCACTTTCACCCATCTTTCATAAAAACGGCTGGGGTGCAGCACCTCTCTCTCCATCCTGATCCTTCTTCCGAAATGATATCGGAAGAAACGGACCAGTTGTTGGCCAGAGAGAAAGGTGTCTGACCTCAGTCCTTTCAGACGCGTCCACCATACAACCTCTTTCGCCATGGCTATTACGCACAGAAATACCGCCTCTTCTTCGTTTTTGAAGAGGGGAGGCGGCTTGATCGTTACAATAGACTCGGTGGTCAACCGGATCGGTCCCACCCTTGACAGCAGTTGTTCGACATAGCCCCACAGATCGGCAATGCCCGAGCAGTGTACCAATGCGTGTGCAACGGTTTCCTCGTCGCACACGCATCTGGGACAGATCTTTTTCGAGGGGTCGCTACCCGGGCGCCCGTGTCTGTAGAGCCTTTCTCGAACGGGCAGAGCCCTTCTGTAGCATTGCCAGGCCAGGGACCTCTGAAAGTTATCCATGGGTCCCGGGCTGAATGTCCTACCGAACAGGTTGGCCAGTTCGTCTTCCTCCATGCCTAGGGCTTCTCCGAGGGCGTCGTCGCACCTGCTAACCACCAGCCCTCTATAGAATGACGAGGTGGATTCTCCACTGACAGCCGGGTCCGCTTGCCAGAGAGCCGTGAGCGCCTGGGCACACTCGGTGTGCCAGGCGCCCAGTTTTCTCGGTCTTTGCTTGACCCAGGATTGCAGCTCGGTGAGTGAGACGAGTCTGGGAAAGGCTCGCCTCACAAACGGGGCCCACACCGGTTGACCGGAGAGGAATACCTGAAGGTGCCGTAGCCTTAATGCGTGTTTACGTATCATTAGCCACGGCATCCCCAGCCCTCCTTTCGAAGGGTGTTGACGGCACGTGGAGGGGCAGATCGATGCCCTCCGATGGCGTCGTCGGGCGCTGGACGGAGGGCCCGGTGAAGTTGCTCGGGGTCTGGTTCGGACCAAACCTCCAGGTGGAGAAGAACTGGGGTGAGGTAACGAACAGGGTGTTTGCACTGACCCAGAAGTGGGCCGAGTGCAAACTGTCCCTGAAAGGTCGGGCGGAGGTGGCGAACACTTATATAGCGCCCGTCATCTACTACCGCCTGACCGTTGTGCCTTGCCCTAGGGAAACGCTCGCCAAAATGGAGCGCGCACTCTTCCAGATAGATATAGATATAGAAGTTAGAATTAAGAGAGTCGTATTTCAAGAGTTCTACCAATTACCTCTACTCTATAACCAGTCTTACTACTATGACGCTATTACCTATACTCTATAACCAGTCTTACTACTATGACACAATTACCTCTATTCTATAACCAGCCTTACTACTACGACACAATTACCTCTACTCTATAACCAGCCTTACTACTATGACACAATTACCTCTACTCTATAACCAGTCTTACTACTATGACACAATTACCTCTACTCTATAACCAGTCTTACTACTATGACACAATTACCTATACTCTATAACCAGCCTTACTACTATGACACAATTACCTCTATTCTATAACCAGCCTTACTACTATGACACAATTACCTCTATTCTATAACCAGCCTTACTACTACGACACAATTACCTCTACTCTATAACCAGTCTTACTACTATGACACAATTACCTCTATTCTATAACCAGCCTTACTACTATGACACAATTACCTCTACTCTATAACCAGTCTTACTACTATGACACAATTACCTCTACTCTATAACCAGTCTTACTACTATGACACAATTACCTCTATTCTATAACCAGCCTTACTACTATGACACAATTACCTATACTCTATAACCAGCCTTACTACTATGACACAATTACCTCTACTCTATAACCAGTCTTACCACTATGACACAATTACCTATACTCTATAACCAGCCTTACTACTACGACACAATTACCTCTACTCTATAACCAGTCTTACTACTATGACACAATTACCTCTATTCTATAACCAGTCTTACCACTATGACACAATTACCTCTATTCTATAACCAGTCTTACCACTATGACACAATTACCTCTACTCTATAACCAGTCTTACCACTATGACACAATTACCTATACTCTATAACCAGCCTTACTACTACGACACAATTACCTCTACTCTATAACCAGTCTTACTACTATGACACAATTACCTCTACTCTATAACCAGCCTTACTACTACGACACAATTACCTCTACTCTATAACCAGTCTTACTACTATGACACAATTACCTATACTCTATAACCAGCCTTACTACTATGACACAATTACCTCTACTCTATAACCAGTCTTACTACTATGACACAATTACCTATACTCTATAACCAGTCTTACTACTATGACACAATTACCTCTATTCTATAACCAGTCTTACCACTATGACACAATTACCTCTATTCTATAACCAGTCTTACCACTATGACACAATTACCTCTACTCTATAACCAGTCTTACTACTATGACACAATTACCTCTATTCTATAACCAGTCTTACCACTATGACACAATTACCTCTACTCTATAACCAGTCTTACCACTATGACACAATTACCTCTACTCTATTATCAGTCTTACCACTATGACACAGTTACCTATTCTATAACCAGTCTTACCACTATGACACAATTACCTCTACTCTATAACCAGTCTTACTACTATGACACAACCACATCTACTCTATAACCAGTCTTACTACTATGACTAAACCACATCCACTCTATAATCAGTCTTACTACTATGACATAATTACCTCTACTCTATAACCAGTCTTACTACTATGACACAACCACATCTACTCTATAACCAGTCTTACTACTATGACTAAACCACATCCACTCTATAACCAGTCTTACTACTATGACCCAATATCTTGAAGAATGTGAAAATGATATGAGTTAAGAAACGTTGAATAAAATATCAACATCTATTATTGATAGATGATTTCAACTGTTTCTGTGAGGTCAGGAAACAGCTTCGCTTTTGAGCAAACAACACAAATATTTAGAGAGAACATAATTAGTTTCATAATTTATTGTTTTACTGGTTTCGGTTATTAACACTACATTTGATTGTTAGGTACTTATTTTATCGATCTTGTTTTGTCGAACAACTAAGTTGTATAAACACGGATACATACGTAAATATATACATATGAATATATATATATATATATATATATATATATATATATATATATATATATATATATATATATATATATATATATATTGGTGAACCAACAAACCTAAATAAATAAATAAATATATATATATATATAAACATACGCACCTGTTGGTTTTCACTTCAATTTATTATACATTTCTGGTTGTTTGATTTGTTGGTTCAATAACCGGATGGATCTTTATGTATTGTCAAAGCTCTTTCGTCACATATTCTGTGACCTCCTCAGTGACTAGGTTTTTAGTTTGTGTCTCTCCTTAGATCTGTCCAACACCACCATCTGTCCTACGCCACCATCCACCGACCTAAAAAAAGAAAAGAGACCAGGCAGAATACTACTACCAGACGACTATATTACACTGCCAGTACCAAAAAACCAACACAGATAAATAGTACAATGGACTGACACCTAACGACATCCCACTCCCACAATTAAAAGAACTACTTCGAACTCTGCTTGACCGCACCAATTCCGCGCGCACGCGCTCTCTGCAGAATATCTCAATTAGGCACGAACAGAGAACAGCAGAGGACACGTTCCATTCCTCTCCGACAGATACCCCCCCCCCCCCCCCACACACACACACACACCGGAAAACATCCCAGTTGATGGATGCGAATCCGAAATATAGGGACAATTAAATCTCGTGTTATATTTATTTTTACGCTCTTTCCTACGTTCGAACGGCAAAGCTTACCTCGGCACGATTTGAACTCAGAACGGAAAAGGCCATAATTCTATGCTGCAAAGCATGTTGTCCGACGCTCTACTGATTCTGCCAATAATAAGATTCCTACTCTCGTCTTTTCATTATTATAAAAATGAAAATGGAGAAACCTTGAGGCCAAATATGAATGGAGTTGAGATATTCTGCAGATAAATCATAAACAATACCACATCAGTGCCAGGTGTAAAGGGCTATAGAAACAGAAAAAAAAGTTAGAAAACGTCGTCTCCTTCTTCTTTTTATTATTATTATTAACTTTGCCTTCATCCTTCCGGGGTGGATAAAATAAAGTACCAGTATGCACTGGGTAATTGCTGGCCTTGTGCCAAAAGTAGAAACAATTATTATTATTATTATTATTATTATTATTATTATTATTATTATTATTATTATTATTATTGTTATTGTTATTCCTTGAATCTCAGTCATTGATGTTGGTTAACTGGAAAGTCCGTTGGATTGAATATCAAGCCACTACCTGCAGCCTCAGATATTCAGGACGTATCGGAGGGTTCTTGCTGTTCCAAGCAAGCATGCCTTTTGAAGCGTTCCAAAAAGCGTGAAGGGGCCGATTTTCTTTAACCATCCCTGGAAACTTTTGGAGATAGTCCCCAGTGCGCCTATGACAATCGGGATCACTTTGACCTCATGACAGTTCCAAATCCTTTTTACCTCCCACTTTAAGTCCTGGTATCGGTTAATTTTCTCCCTTTCCTTCTCTTGCACTCTCGTGTCGAATGGGCAGGCCACATCCACAATCAGACACGATCTTTTTTCTTTGTACACAACCACCAGGTCAGGTCTATTGTTTTCCAGTTTCTTGTCCGTCTGTATCCTAAAATCACACAGCACCTTCACCTGATCGTTCTCCATCACCGCCTGTGGCTTATGCTCATACCACTTCTCAGAATGTGGTAAACTGTTTACTTTGCACAGGTGCCAGTGGATCACCCTGCCCATCACATCATGTCTCCATCCCTTATAGTGGGTCTGGGCTAGGTGTTTACATTCGGATACAATGTGAGCCACAGTCTCCTCTCTCTCTCCACAGATCCTGCACAGTGGGCTAGCCTGCTCCTTGTAAATATGGTGTTTCAACCACTTCGTTTTGAGGGCCTGCTCCTGCGCAACAATTAACATTCCTTCTGTAGCCTTTTTGAGGTCTCCTCTTCTCAACCAGTTCCATGTCTGTGGATCTCTAAATTCAGTTTTCTCAAAGAAGGTACTATGAAGGGATTTTCCCTGAAGGTTGCTCTTTCTCCTTGATGTTATTTCCTCCTTGGACATCCCCTGGCCTATTGTCCCCTCCTTCAGTACAGTTCTGAGCATTGGCTCCTTACTATCAGTCACGTATTTGTGTAGGTTGTTTTTCTCCATCTGAACACAGTCCTCTATGCTGATAAGACCTCTTGTGGAACATGTTGTAGATAGTCAATAGCTTCCTAGTCTTCCTATCCATTTCTTTTTGTTCAGCAACATTCCATCTCAGAATTCCCGCACTGTACCTAATAATAGACACAGCTCGGGAAGTTACTGCGCTTATGGCATTTCTGCTGTTCAGATGTGACTTCAATACGCTCCTTACTCTCCGAATGTATTCAGTTCTTAACAATTCCTTCATTTTTTTGTTCTTGATGTCATCAGCATCCAGAACACCTAAATATTTGTATACTTCTTCAGTATCAATTTCTTTTATCATCTCACCTGCTGGGACCTGGATTCCATTGCTTCTGCTCAATTTACCCCCCTCTTTATCACAAGGACTCCACACTTACTAATACCAAATTGCATACATATATCATTGCTGAAAATACGGACAGTGTCAACAAGCACATCCAACTGCTTCTCACTCTTCCCGAAGAGCTTAAGATCGTCCATGAAGAGGAGGTGATTGATGGTAAGCTATCCCTTTCCCAACTTGTATCCTGCTCTCACTTTTCTCACTGTAATGGTCAGGGGGATCAGGGCAAGGACAAACAACAGAGGGGACAAACTATCTCCCTAGAAGATACCTCTCTTGATCTTCACGCCTCCCAAGGATTCTCCATCCGATGTTAACTCTGTTTTCCAGGACTTCATACTTTTGCTCAACAACTGTCTGATGTTATCTGCCACCCTGAAGATCTCTAGGCTTTTGGTTATCCAAGAATGAGGTACCATGTCGAATGCCTTTTTGTAGTCTATCCATCCCATGGCAAGACCAGTATGTCTCCTCCTACAATTCCTCATTACCATCTTATCAATAAGTAACTGGTCCTTTGTAGCACGGGTCTTCTTTCGGCATCCTTTCTGTTCGTCCGGTAACAAGTTGTTTATGTGGAGGTGATGGTAGATTTCCTCAGACACAATGCTTGTTAACAGTTTCCACATTACGGACAGACATCTGATAGGTCTATAGTTGGTAACATCATTAGCCTTGGTTCGGTCTTTCATTACCAGAACTGTGGTACCTTTTGTCAACCACTCTGGTACCTCACCTGACATCAAGCAGTCATTGAACATGGTTGTCAGTTTCGGGTGGAGGGATGTTATATTTTTAATCAAATACCCCTGCACACCACGGGGTAAACGGGGCTGCGATGGACATTCACTCAAGACCTGTTTACGAGAGTAGATAAAGTGAATAAAGTGTCAACGGCCATCCCTCAAATATATAAGCTGAGCCCTCATTAAAACGTTTGTACTTAGCATTGCTAATTCTTTTGACAACCCTCGAATCCAGGAGAACTGGGTAAGTCATGTCCTATAAGTGTGAAAACCACTCAAATTACATTAAATCAGTCCTGACTAGGATTATGATCATCACATTTTAACTGTCAATCATTTCCCCGCAAGAGATGAACTTCGTTTGCATATACAGATAGTGGATGAATGATATTGTTGCTGTAGTTTTAGTAATTTCAGATGTATGCTGCTCAAACTCATTCCATAAATCACCTAGAATGGTTATGCGAGTTATTATACTATATAATTGCCACTTCTGTTCATATAATATGCACATTTCATATGCACTTTATTGCCAAAATTATAAAATCTGTTTCTGACAGAACGTGACGTGATGCAAAAATTCTAAGAGCAGATTTTAAGTAAATAAATTCGATAAGATTGACGTATTTCATGAAAAATATCTACAAAACAAACAATCTCTTCTAAAATTCAGCTTAGTATAATTCCTTTAGCATTTTCCATTTTCTGAAAATGTATTTGTGAAACAAAATCACCATTTTATAATACGAAGCAATTGTGTTTACCTAATGTAGGTATACTGGTAGTTGTTATATATATACGCTTCCTGAAAACAAACAATTGAGAAAATATTCTGTTGGTTTGTGTGGTATTAAACATTTTGTGAAAAAGCTACACTACAAAGTTCTTTAGGTGATCTGCTACGAGCTTCATCAAAAGTTCGATCCCGTCGCTTGGCTCTTGCTGGTTATGTTTCCCACCATGATGAACCTGGAAGTCTGAAATAAGAACTTTTTGCATGTTTGACCTTCGGTGGAAGGATGACTCAAGAAGAAGAATAACTTATATTGTAAGCATCGCAATAAAAACAAACAAATGTTAAAACATTCCGCTATTCTCTTCATCTACAGGAAAATAATGGAATTGCCTTTCTATTTCTCATATCCACTTGGCTATTTAACAGAAAATACGTATCTTTATCCCCCCTACTACAAACAGTACTTACATCACATTGATATTTACGTGGCTGGGCTAAAACTTTTATAGGCTGACTATGAAAGAGTGATGCAATAGCTGTGAAATCATGCAATGATTTCAAACCTTCTTATTAATAACTATATTGTTTCTTTCCAAGGACTATGTTAAAAAATAAACCTCATTTGGTCATTCCATGAGAGTATCTTCGTCAGCCTATGAACATAATTAATTTTAGAAAATATATTTATGCACAACACAGGGTATATTTGAGTGGACAAATTGGCAAAGTCATTTCCGCGGACAATGGCCAACGGCAAATGCTGGAACAGCCACCACACCACCCGGATCTTTTCCTTGGATGGACTGCTATCGATCCGATTTTTCGGATTAGGTCAGCTGTCCGAGGTCTGAGGACGGCTGAGTTGTTGACGGTGACTGGTGCAAAGAGGAAGCTGCCGGACAAGCTCCAGCATTTTCTTGTCTTCCTGGTCTCTCCATTGCGCTCGTGGTACCAGTAATAACGTGTGATGAAGAATATACCAGCAAGAGAGAACTTAGATACACCCAACACCAGTCAATTCTTTCTCATTCACTCATCGTACATTTTGAATAAGAATTCTTCCAAAGTGAATAAGTGAAATTATGGGAAACAAGCAATACTTTGTTAATAATTAAGTCCTGAAGAACATTGATCTTATTATATATCTGAAACATCATACTGGGGAGAAATAACTATGTCCACTTTACATATTAATGCTTTTATAAGAATCATACTTTTTTGGTTTCTTAGATTAACGTGCATAAAATATAATAGGAAAAAGGGTAACGAACAAAATAAAATAATTTAATATAATAGATATCAGAGAAAATGATTCATGAACTGACACATCTAAAGGGCAGATTCTAATAATTAATTCTTGCAAATTTTATTCTGGAATTGTCTGTGAACTACTAACTTGTGATATTACCTCAAATCAGTACGAAATTCTTTAGAAGCTTCTTAAAGAATTCCATTAAAGAATTTCCATCACGAAGATATGTGGCTATCATGATTTATTATGACAACTAAGTCCGTACACCGTTCTAAAATAGAGAATTTTTCTGTATAAATGGGGAAAGAAAAAAAAAATATATATATAAATGGTAGGAAATCAATAAACTCAAGATGTCCCAGTGATCTGTGACAAAACCAAAAACTAGGATTTAGAAAAAAAAATATTGATGTTTATTTAGTGTATTAGACTGAAAAAAATACAGAAACACGCACACGCACATTGATACATTAGGATTTGTTTATCTTTTATACATATATATTTAAGCAGTTAATTTATTGAATTCATCTGACACGTACTTTTGGCAAAGAATCGAAGTGAATGTTTAAGCAGTTACAACTTTGGATTACTTTACTAAACCCATCAGTATGGATTCATAGATTATATTGTATTTATTTCATGTAAGAGAAATGTTTGAGCTAAAAAACTACAATAACTGCATCTGGGGTTCATGTTGTACGTATTGTTATCGTTTATACAGATGTGTTGATTATATTTTCGTAATTCCAAAGATTTTGTGTTAATGCCCATTAGTTCTAAAAGTGGAATATTGTGTATATTTTGTGTGCTTGGGAATTAATATGTACATGCGCACTTATTTGGAGGTTATGGAAAAACAGATTAGTGTTTTAAACAGAGAAGTAAGTGAGATGTGAACAGATACTCATTATATTATCAAATCATTTATTCTGCTTCCCGATAACTAGTAACATCCATAACCATTTCAAACAAGATCTGCATTCATTTCTGTCAACGTCAGTATCCATTTTCATACAACGTCCATATGATAAGAGTAATGCTCATTATTTTTTTGGCATCATCTTTAGCTAATTTGGGAGAAGTCCTTAGCCATTTCCGGCAGATTCTATAAACAAATTAGAATCTATAGCAATTTCGAAGCATATCTTTAGCAATTTAAGGCTCTTCTAAACGGACAAAAGCGACAACCGGCAGATAAGGTTAATCTTCATCTTCCAAATCAGTGAAATAGAAGAAAAATAGACAACGTTGGGATTTGAAAACGTCTTATACTTTGGGAACAATGGTTTGAGGATACATTTTAGCGTGGAATATATATACTACTAAAACTCTGTAGTGGTGTGCTTGTCTGTAATTTAATACAGCCAAAACGGCGCATAAGGGGAAAATACTTTGAAAGGAAGTTGTCCCTGGAATGGGAATACAATGGAATAAAACAAGTTTCGCGTAAATTGGAGAACAGGTTCGCTAGATATGGGGATTTTTCGGGTACCTTCATAAATATATAGAAAGAAAGAGAGAGAGAAAGAGATAGTGGTTGTGAGGGAGTAGATTAAAAGAGCGACATAGAGAGAGAATGAGATAGAGAAGGAAAATGGAAGAGAGAGAGAGTTGGTGGTGTCGTTGAAACCAATGACTTAAAAGAATCGAATGGAGCATTCCTGTATCTAACTCGAATTTGGTGACTGACTATTAATTCATATAACTTGTTTTAGGACACGGATATGTTTCTAAGTTTGTGTGAATATATATATGTGTATGTGTGTGTGTGTGTGTGTGTGTGTGTGTGTGTGTGTGTATGTGTGCCTGTGACCAGTTTATATAGGTCACAGACACACACAAATAGATATATACATACACAAACACACATATATACATATTTATACACACACACACACACACACACACACACATATATATATATATTTATATATAGGGGCCTTCCAATTTCATTTTACATTATATATGGTGGTGTGGTGGTGTTGGTAGTAGTTGATGGTTGTGGTGGTGGTTGTGGTATGGGTGGTGTTATTGGTGGTGTTTGTCTCACCTCATACCAGACAACGCATCCAATACAGTCGTTTTCTCTTTTATCCATTTTCTCTTAACTGTTCTCCCGAGCGAAGCCGGGTACCTCAGCTAGTCTATATATATATATATATATATATATATATATGGGTCTTCCAATTTCATTTTTACATCATATACATGTCTGGGTATATTTTAATTATTTAAGAAATATTTTTAAGTGAACATGATTTTTAAAAATATATTTTTAAGTGAACTTGACCCAACGGGTCAGGGGTGGTCTAATCTTTATATATTACTTAAACGGATAATTGTCATGAATGAACATGTATAGATAGATTCATTAGGATTATAATATTTTATGTTTTAGTACTAATTGTATTTAACAGAGGCGGCGAATTGGCAGAATCAATAGAACGTCGGATAGAATGTTTTCTTGTATTCGTTCTGGCTCTCTCTTATTTGAGTTCAAATCCTGCTGAGGTCAACTTTGCCTTTCATCCTTTCGAGGTAGAAATCATAATACCAGTCTAGTACTGGGGTTGATTCTACCTCTATATCTCTTCTACCTTTCTCTCACTTTCTATCCTTTCTGGAACAAATCTGATGCGTTCAGAGTGAAAAAGGGTATCAAAAATGGCTTGATGCCTCACAGGTATCTACCATGAGATCAAAAAAGGCTTGATGCCTCACAGGTATTTACGATCTGAGTTCAAATATCGCTGAGTTTAGCTTTGCCTCTCATCCGTACGGGCTCGATAAAGTAAAATACCAGTAATGCACTGAAGTCGATTTTCCCCTCCCCAAAAGTTATTGGCCTTGGGCTTAAATCAGAAACCAATATTTCCAACAAATTTTATATACTGTATATTTTAATGTAGTATAATATATAAAGGAAACATATTTAAAATATATGTTGAGGAGTTCCAATATTTCTGGTGGGAGGCGGCGACTTTTTTAAATGTTTAAAAAATAATTTACAAAACTTAACTAAAAGTACTTTTTTGCTGCGGAGCTATACACCGGACATAGAGGTTGTATTTATGACTGGGAATGAATGTGTAACACATCGCAGTTTGAGTTAATCCTGTTTATTCCTGTCTGTACGGGTAGTGCTTTCGCTAAAGGCATTTCTACTTTTACAAATTATTTTATTTAAACTTTAATATCTATAGAACATAAATTAAAGAAAGTTGATGCTAGATATAGAATAATGCAAAGAAAATAGACAGATTTATATTTTTGTTCGAATTTAAAGATTAATCTACCTGGTTGATTTGCAGTAAACATATTTCTGTTGCGACGACATTATAGGACCCACCATGAAAACAAATTTAATGAATATAGTGACAAGATTCGTGAAGAAATAGATTACTGAGCTACGCATTCAGAGAATCTGCGACCGCTTTTTAAAAGCCTACGTAGCTTTTCACTTTTATTGGAGATATTGACGAGTATATGTACATCACAGAACAACTTGTTAAACTTGTGGCTCTGAAAGGCATGACACCGGGGACAGATATATTACAATCTCTGATTGACAACAAATGAGAAGTTTGACCTCAGATAAAGAGCTGCATATGGTAGGCAGTGATTGATGAATTGCAGGCTACAAATAAAGACTATCATCTCTACGGTGTGCATTTTATTATACGGCATGGGGTGCTATGTTGCAGAGCTCTCAAAGAATGAACTACGTTATAAAACAATGAATTTTATACGTGCACTTGACTTAAATCTGAGACACTTTGATAATTATTTAAAGGAGAATTCTTCCAAAGTAAATAAGTGAAATTATGGGAAACGAAGCAATACTTCGTTAATAATTAAGCCCTGAAGAACATTGATCTTATTATATATATGAAACATCATACTGGGGAGAAATAACTATGTCCACTTTACATATTAATGCTTTTATGAGAATCATACTTTTTTGTTTCTTTTTGTTTCTTGATTAGCGTGCATAAAATGTAACATGGACTACCCCATTACAACTGTTTGCTGACTGTATTCAAATACTTTTTTGAATTGAAATAACTGGATTCATGAAAATGAACGTTACTCAATAGTTGACATTGCTGGTCATTTGAATGATCTGAATATCAAAAGACAAGGAAGCAATAAGCTAAGAACTAAACGTTCTTCATGCATTAAAACATTTGAGATAAAGCTTGGGCTTTCAGTCAATGACATATTAAAAGGGAATTTATATTACTTTGTGATTTTGAAATCATTTGGATCTTCTAATTACGAAATGGAATCCTACAAAAAGGAATCCCACGAAACGAAATCCTATGAAACGAAATCCCGCGAAACGAAATCCCACGAAACGAAATCCCACGAAACGAAATCCCACGAAATGAAATCCTACGAAACGAAATCCCACGAAATCCCACGAAAAATAGAGCCATGTAGTTTCAAATATAAGAAGAAACTTTCAAAAGAGGTTCTTAAATTTACATGAAGCAACATTTCTCCATTGTTTTGGCACCATTTTCCATTGATATTGACATTGTGCCCGAAAACCTCCAGCTTGAACTGAGATAGACACGAAGTGATATTCAGCTTTCAAGGATATGTTTCTGAAAGTAAACACACACACACACAAAAAACAACATTTTATCAGGATTTGGGAGATAAATATCCCGAAGTTAAACTGTTTGCTGCAAGAACTGTCTATTTTGGGACGTTATTCTTTCCCATGAATATAAACAAATCAAAATATATTTCAAGTAAACTGATGACCATTTAAATGCGATAATGAAAGTCTCAACCACTGTGTCCTTTTCTCCAAACTACGTCTAGTAGAAAAGAAGGGAAACGAAGTTTCGGGAAATTGCAGTAAAATCTAACGTAAAACAATAATTTTATTTCTTTTTGTGTATAAACAAATATTCACGGATATCGTTTCTCGATTATCTACCATTGACAAAGATCTGCCTCTAGCTCCGGAATACTTCATCTACAAATAAAATCAACAGAAACAAGCTAACACAAAAGAATGTGTTCTTTGTATCAAGTTTTCTTGAACATTTGGACAGTTTCTATCTCCGTTATCAATCTAAGGATTCTTGGGCTGTACATGGATGAGATCTTTTCCTACATATCCCTACACATAAAGCTTATAACACTATATTTCATATTATTGCGAGGGTGGTGGATTGGCAGTATCAGTAGAGGGTCGGACGCCATGCTTTGCAGTATAGAGTTACGGCCCTTTATGATTTGAGTTCAAATCCCGCCGAGGTTAACTTTGCCTTTCATCCTTACGGGGTCGATAAAATAAAGTACCAGTCACGCACTGGGGTCGATTTAATCGACTTTCCCCTCCCCCAAAATTGGTGGCCTTGTGCCTATATAAGAAACCACTATATTTCATATTATTGTTAATACAAGACGGTGGATTGCAGTAATCTGTGGAGCATCAGACACCCTGCTTCGTGGCATAGAGGTACAGTCCTTTACGTTCTGAGTTCAATTCCCACCAAGGTTATCTTTGCCTTTCATCCTTACGGGGTCGATAGAATAAAGTACTAGTCACACGCTGGGGTCTATTTAATCGACTTTCCCCTCCTACAAAAATTGGTGGCCTTTTGCCAAAATCAGAAACCATTATTATTTGCTTTGAAGCATAGAGTTACGTCCCTTTATGATCTGAGTTCAAATCCCGCCGAGGTTAACTTTGCCTTTCATCCTTACGGGGTCGATAAAATAAAGTACTAGTAATATACTGGGTATTTGCTGGCCTTGTGCCTAAAATAGAAACAATTATTATTTACTTTGACCTACATTTTTAACAGATTGTCCCCCCCCCCCACACACACACACACACCAAAAAATACAATGCAGCGGGAGGAAACAATAGCACCACTGACGTTGTTGCAGATGTGCAACGAAAGAACTTTGATAAACTATATATATGTGATTGTGTCTATATTGTATCTGTATTATTTTTGACCGTTGGTCAGTCAATGGCAACATTGAGGACAGGATTAATTAGATTACCGATATAAAAGACACAGAAGCGAAAAGCGAAAACCAACTAAACAGAAAGTGTGTACTGTTATTAATTCTGGCAATATTACACAAATATGACCCTCCGCAAGTATAACAATATTTGTTTCGACACACGATTTCATATCAAAAACTTCGCAAAACTAATTCATCGCCGTTATATATATATATATATATATGTAGGAGGTGAGTTTTATTGTAGTACAATAAAGCAATGCAGATATCGGATAAGAAGCACTCTACAATTTGTAGGGCTGGAGTATACATAATATATAAGATCAAAAGATGGTTAAAAGAGTTCCATGTATTTTATTATGCGCATTTCAAAAACAAATGCAATGAACATGTTGATTCAAAATGAACATGTTGATTCAAAACTGCACTATTCACAAGTGTTTTTTAACCTTCATATTCATGTCTTCCTATTTTATCTGATGAAAACACAAATATTATTGCATGATGATATTTGTTTTTGAAATGCGCATAATAAAATACATGGAACTCTTTTAACCATCTTTTGATCTTATATATATATATATATATATATATATATATATATATATATAAGATCAAAAGATGGTTAAAAGAGTTCCATGTATATATATATATATATATATATATATATATATATATATATATGTATATTAACATTATAGTTAAAACAGAAAACAAAAACAATAACGAAGAGTGCAGTACAAAGTGTTAATTCACTTGCAGTACAAAGTGTTGGTTCACGCTTAAGAGTGAGGGGTGGGGACGACGTTTCGGGCATAAGCCCTTTATCGGAGAAAGGTGGGAAGGAAAAGAGTTCCGAGGGTATGAGGGGGGAGAGGTGGAAAGACATAAAAAGGGGAGAAAAAGTAGGGAACGAAAAAAAAATTAGAAAGTGGGTAAAAACATTAAAATGAAACAAGTGGTGAAAGGGTTATATATATATATATAAAGGGTTATATATATATATATATAAATATATATATATATATATATAAATATATTTATTAAATAACAGATTAAAGTTTAAGCAAAGAATCGCTGCTTTCACCCTTAACGGGATCTTTGCTCTACGGTTCTTATATATTTGATATATATTTATCCTTATCGAGCCCTCTTTGGATTTTAGTCTTCAATTTTATTATTATTACTATATATAAATATATATATATATATATATATATATATATATATATATATATATATATATATATAGTAAGAATATTTTCGAAACAGCGAGTGAGTTTGAAATTATTAGAAATGTAAGCTATCGCCGTATTTTTACTAAAGAAATTAAAGAAATTATTTAGCCTGATATTGGGGTTAAGAATATATATATATATATATATATATATATATATATATATATATATATATATATATATATATATATATATATGTATGTATGTATGTATGTATCTATCAATCTAATACATAAGATATGTATGTATCTATCAATCTAATAACGAGTAGAAAAAACCGATATTATTATTATTATCAGTTTTTAGTAAGTCATTTAGTTGGGTGTTGCTTCATTTATATACTTTTCACTTATACATTAAGAGCATATATTCGACATCTGATCATTCATTTAGCTCTTAAATATTTCTGTCTACACAAACATATATAAATATATATGTGGTAAAATGTGTAATACGAGGAAACTGGTGTTGGTCTCTGGCGACAGCTATTAATTCAGACTTCTCTTTGTTACTTTTCCTATATATATATATATATATATATATATATATATATATATATATATATATATATATTTATATATGCATATATATATATATATATATATATATATATATATATATATATATATATATATATATATATATATATTTGTATATGCATATATATATATATATATATATATATATATATGCATATATATATATATATATATATATATATATATATATATATATATATATATATATAGGAAAAGTAACAAAGAGAAGTCTGAATTAATAGCTGTCGCCAGAGACCAACACCAGTTTCCTCGTATTACACATTTTACCACATATATATTTATATATGTTTGTGTAGACAGAAATATTTAAGAGCTAAATGAATGATCAAATGTCGAATATATGCTCTTAATGTATAAGTGAAAAGTATATAAATGAAGCAACACCCAACTAAATGACTTACTAAAAACTGATAATAATAATAATATCGGTTTTTTCTACTCGTTATTAGATTGATAGATACATACATACATACATACATACATACATACATGCATGCATGCATGCATGCATGCATGCATACATACATACATACATACATACATACATACATACATACATACATACATGCATGTATGCATACATACATACATGCATGCATGCATGCATGCATACATACATACATACATACATACATACATACATACATACATACATACATACATGCATGCATGCATACATACATGCATGCATGCATACATACATACATACATACATACATACATACATACATACATACATACATACATACATACATACATACATGCATGCATGCATGCATACATACATACATACATACATACATACATACATACATACATACATACATACATACATACATACACGAACGTTTGGAATAATCGATTTGACGTTAGACGAAATCCGAGCAACTGATGTTAGAGGCCTAACATCGGTCCAGATAGCATTTGAGTCCTGCATCATAATTTTTCCAACAACATTTACGAACCTTGAAGCGTAGGAGCCCATCTGTTGAGCAAGTCTGTCTGCATGAGACGGATACGATCATGAGAGTTGGGAAGGAGTTCCATGAAAGATACTCTCTTCATGATAAGGAAAAACTCACACCCAGGGAAATTACCCAGCAGTACCACAGACAATTCATAAATGAAAACCTACATGCTTATCAGCATAAAATAATTGTTTCTACTTTTGGTACAAGGCCAGAAATTATCCCAGTGTATTACTAGTACTTTATTTTATCGACCCTGTAGGATGAAAGGGAAAGTTAACCTTGGCGGGATTTGAACTCACTCCGTAAAGGGACGTAACTGTGCTGCAAAGCATGGCGTCCGACCCTCTACCGATACTGCCAATTTACCATGCATGGATATGTTGCCAAGATGCTCCAAAGTGAGCGTAATATAGATAAGCAAAGTAACAACAACCACTATATTGGTTCCCACTTTGAAGGATACGCTTTTGTAATCCAGGAACAGGAAATCAACACAAAATACCTGATTCACAAATGAGATATGGATGCAGGCAAAAGACCTAGATATGACAAATGCAGACTCTGTAGAATTAACATCGAAGATGTCACCCATGTCATATACAGTTGTCTAAAGATGTCATCACGGTACTATCTACCCATGAGGCATGATGAAGGGGCCAAAACACTGTATAATGCAATCCGTAGAAAAGATAGCCCCGACAATACAAGCACATTAAAAGTTACAGAAATGTGGAAGACATACATATACATAATATGAAAGAATACTGGTGGACTGTCCCAGTAAAACCCCAATAAGATTCAGGCATAACAGACCAGATATAATAATATGGGACAGGGAAAAGAAGGCATGCACAGTAGCGGAAGTTAGCTGCTCAGCAGATGCCTATATAATATCTAAGATTAGCGAAAAGGAGAATATGTATGCAGAACTGATGAGAAATCTGCAGATACTCCACCCTGACTATACCTTCAGATTTATACTTGTGATTATTGGGGCACTGGGGTATGTTAGTAACTGCCTCAATACAAATCTTGTGAAGCTGGGCTTCACAGAAACAGAAAGAACACGAGTAGTTAGGAAATTACAAGTACAATCCATTAATGGAACAGTAAAAATATGTAGAACATTCCAAACATTTTGCATCTAATAACTGCATATACAGCATAACTGCATATGTACAGATACAAAGCTTATGTACATGCACACATACAACTCAAAACATCCACATCCACACATACAATAACATCCATATATACACTTGCATGCATACATATATCTCTACCTAGTTGATGTTGTGTAAATTACAATGAGAGTGTTGTGTCTATGTTAGAAACAGACTCTCTCTCTATTGGTAAAAATTTGTGAAATTATAAAACCAGAACACACACACACGCGCGCACACACACACACACACACACACACACACACACACACACAAACACACACACACACACACACACACACACACACACACACACACACACACACACACACACACACACACACACACACACAAACACGCATTAGATGCAGTTAAAAATAAATTCTTTTGCCTGTTTGACAGAGATGAAATAGAAGAGAGCGCCACTATTTACGAACCGTGTATATAGCCTTTGATTTCATATTCAATTGTCACTAACTCAATTCTTTTACTTTTAAATTGTCCACGGATTCTATGATTTTGCCGATGAATAGGAGTGTTCATTCATTTATTAATTTATTCCTTGATGGATACCGCTTATTATGAATGAACAAGTTTAAAATACAAGTTATAGCTTGAGGTAAAACTATAGCCATCTGTGCAAGCTGTTATTTCAAACAAACAATACTTTAACATTACGTGTCATTAAAAGACAAAACGGAAACTATTGACGTCAACGCCACAAAAGTAAACATACCTTTCCCCGTCTTTATAAATTACATTTCTATTCAGTACATACAGCAATAAGCCATGACGATGAATATTAAATGCATTACTTTATTACTTCTCTAACATATTTTCTATAAAGTAGGAATTGAAATAGTTTAGTAGATTTATGTTTTCAACTTCTAATTTGAATAGTTTAAATATTTTGTAAGGATATAACAACCCCCACTCAAAGCTATACAGAGTGGGGAACTAGAGATATACATTAGGATTACGCTGTATATTTTGAAATTGTAAATCATTAATCTTTTGAACAAATTCTTGTTATTGTGTAGTGTCTTTGATAAAGATGTACTATCGTTTGGCATGAAATCGTACATTTGTTACATAAAAAAAGTACGATTACATACTAGTAGATATTTTATTGTTTATTTCTTATTAGATACTATCAGCTGGCCAACCTATGGTTTTGTTAAATTGCTCTCGCAAGATAAAACCATATCTAAATAAATGAAGTAAATTTAAAACTGACACTTTATAAACATACCCTCGTGGCAGCAAGGAGACTACATTTACAAATTACATATGATACTATTTTAGAAGGAAGTTATGTCTCTGATCATACTAGGAGTACTCAATAGGTGATATAGAGTATATATGATTTTATTTCGAAACTGCTATGGCCAGATGGGGCTATAAGACCGGCCCAACCATCTGCGAATGCGAAGAGGAGGACCATACGATGCAGCACTGCCTTGTTTGCCCTCTACTACCCAACCAGTGCAGCTTAAAAGATCTCACAGAATTTAATAATAATGCAAAGAACTGTGTAAAGAAATGGGAAACTGTCATATAACCACATGCTCCGAAGATACGAAAAGAAGATTTCGAAACTGAAACGTCGCCGCTTCCAAAGCATTTCTCATTTTGAGGCTACAGTATACGAAACTTGCCTAACTTATCGTACAAATGGGTCAAACACTTATTCATTCCAGTCATTCGACTGCGGTCATACTTGGATATCACCCTTGAGGACTTTATTTAAGTACTAATTTAAGTCACGTACTTATTCTATTGAACACAACCTCATATATATGCACACCAAATATACGATTATACGAATTACAGGTTTTCCATTTTAGTAACAAATATCTTATCATTATTACTACTAGCTGACGTACCCAGCTTCGCCCGGGTAAACTGATGATAAGAGAAGACAAGTAAAAGAGAAAATGACTGTATTGGATGTTTGTCTGGTTACAGTATGAGGCGAGTCCGTGGTGTCTGTGTGATACAAAAAACAGTAAAAGAAATCTTCCAGATATACCAGATTCTTCGTTGTACCGTGTGTGCATAGTATATGAACAATTCTAGGTGCTCCCACCTAGAATAGTGACCTCTAGGAGATGGTTCATCTTCTGTTTGACTGTAAAACGTGTATCATTGCATAGACGTGGTTGTTCCACGTTTCTCAAAAGAATGATGGAAGTTCCAATCTTTTATATTATATGTAGATATAGATATAGATAATTAATATAAAAGATGATGCTCAGCCAGTTCGTCTTTAACCATCGCAGCACGCTGTCGCTGCTCGGCTCCAGTGTTTCGTTGGCGTTGTTCAGCCAGTTCCTCTTATTAATGGCGGCACGTCTTCGCCTCTGAAGTTTAGCATTCCGATGGCGCTGTTCGGCCCGTTTTTCTTCATTCGTAGCTGCACGCCGTCGCCGCTGTAGTTCACTGTTTGATAAAGTCGAATTGCTTTTATTATCAGTATTAATTTCGAGCAATTGTCAAAAGATGACACAATAATAAATATAAAAGATGTCTGTCAAAGTAAAAAAAAGGTCCCTATTTACTCCCTTCCCAACTCTGTGTATGTTAGACTGACAGACAAGAACACAGACAGATAAACTGCGTGGCGATTGTGGAACGCCGCACGTACACACACATACGCGCATGGAAACGCGTACACGCACGCAAACTTACACACGCACCCATGCACTTACATACACGCACACTCTCACACATGTTGATAGTTTTTACTTTCTGTGGAACTCTACACGCGCACACACACACATAAACAAACGCGCACGTACATACACACGCACACATGTTAATAGTTATTGCTTTCCTTACCCTCTTATTTCCACACACATCACACATGTCTCTACACTGACACATATACATAGTGTATCCAACATAGCGTTCACTTTGCCTCTCTGTTTCTTACTCTCCCCTCTCACTCTCTCATTGGCATTATGCATATTGATTAAGTTTGGCGTCGTTGAGGTGGGCGGAGTTGTTTGAAAAAACTATGAACCAATGATAATCAAGAATTATGACACACGGAATACTGACATTGTTGAAATTAATATATAGAATTTCAGACTACACCGTCTATTCCACTTATATATTGGGAAAAGCCAAACATTTCCGCTTCCGCTATCGTATATAATTCTTAGCTGGTCGTCATTTCAAAACTCAATGACTCGGTATTCAAATTAAGTTTATAATTATGCAGTTTTTAAGGATTCATCTTTTATCTGCTCTAATAAAATCACATTTTTCTCCCTTTTTCTTTAAATATGTTCGACTAATTTTGTCATACAAGTTAAAGTCTTTGAAACTATAAAACACAGTGAGCTTTTTGTTTCGTAGATGACATTTTGGTTAGTGAAAATGACAACTACTTCCTGTAGAAGAGAAAATGTAAAACATGTACAGAAAAGGTTTAAACTTATACTTTAGAAGCTAAAACAGTTAAAAAGTAAAATTTCAAATACTATCCGGGATATGGTATTTTATAATCAAGGAAAGACTTTAAGCTCCCCCTTTATTTATATCTTTGACGTCTAAAATAGTTTGTATGATTGCAGAATCTTTTCCTTCAGTCATGATTAGGAAGTGTTTACATACCACGCCGAGGTTTGATTTTATAGACGTAACATCTGCTTCATAGAGTATACCTACGGCATACACAGCTGCTTCTGAATGAGCATGTGTTGTCACTTTTATACGAGGATAGAGTATATTAAGCAAACTTGTGAATCATATATTGCAACATTTATTACTGGTATGGCATGTCGTGGAGAGTCATATGTACTTTAATTCTTTAACATTTATAGGGTATGGCATATCGTGGGAAGTCATATGAGTATGTAATTCTTTAACATTTATAAATTCAGCTAATAATTGTTTCTACTTTTGGCACCAGGCCAGCAATTATCCCAGTGCATTACTGGTACTTTATTTTATCGACCCCGTAAGGATGAAAAGCAAAGTTAACCTCGGCGGGATTTGAACTCAGATCATAAAGGGAGGTAACTCTATGCTTCAAAGCATAGCGACCGACCCTCTACCGATACTGCCAATCCACCGCCCTTCAGCTAATAATGATTTATACTGTATCATTGCACAGGTCTTGTTCAGCGAGAATAATATTTTCTTTAGTTTGCTTCAAAGTGTTTAATCCATTTATTGTTTACTAGCAGTAAAGCCCGGCGTTGCTCGGGGTCGCTCAGTAGCTGTGTTAAAGTTACAATGTTAAGTTTCTTTTTTGGCTTAAAAACTGTAGTGTCTACTGTGCAGACTTGCATGTGGTGTTTTTGATTAATATTCCCTCAACCAACAATATGCCTTAAGAATTTAAGAAAACATAACGATAACCCCAATGTTATAACAAAAGAGGATGCTGGGGATAAAAACTGCACTGGTTATTTATTAACAAAGATCGAAAATGTAAACACTGCAACGCAGAGAAAAACATTAGCGTAACCAAATTATCAGTTATGTCTGTCTGCACGCCTATATCACCTCTCTGCACGACTGTCTGTCTGCACGCCTATATCACCTCTCTGCACGACTGTCTGTCTGCACGCCTATATCACCTCTCTGCACGACTGTATGTCTGCACGCGTATATCACCTCTCTGCACGACTGTCTGTCTGCACGACTGTCTGTCTGCACGCCTAACGAAATTTACAGATACATATATTTTAAATAAACTTATATAATTTTTGCTTTTTTTAACGAAATATTTGCTTGTTTTACGTAGTCTTTAAATAGACTTGTTTTCAAGTAAAAATATTGTTTTAAAATGCTTTTAAATGGAAATGAAGCTTGTTTTACGTAGTCTTTAAATAGACTTGTTTTCAAGTAAAAATATTGTTTTAAAATGCTTTTAAATGGAAATGAAGCAAAACGGAAGCTTAGTTTTCGAACTGATGAATTTTGCAGGTCAATATTTTGCTGGCTCGACAACTGTCTGTTCGTGTATTGTGTTAATGTCATTTTAAACGCTGAGAAAGCCAGCGTAATTTTTTACGTAAGACGCTCAATGTAAACAGAACAAAGGGAAATAACTGATAACTTACGCTCAAAAATCGATACATTATATTCGATTTCGTCAGATAGGGTGGGTCAATTTGAAATTTATTTTTCCGATGTCTTCGCTGGGGCTCAATGTACAAGTATAGCAATTTCGGTGCAATTCCGTGAGAGATTCTAAGAGGAGATGTGTGCCAAAAATCGATAGACAGACAGACAACCACAGTTTTATATATATAGATATACTAGCAGTAAAGCCCGGCGTTGCTCGGGGTCGCTCAGTAGCTGTGTTAAAGTTACAATGTTAAGTTTCTTTCTTGGCTTAAAAACTGTAGTGTCTACTGTGCAGACTTGCATGTGGTGTTTTTGATTAATATTCCCTCAACCAACAATATGCCTTATGAAGTTAAGAAAACATAACGATAACCCGAATGTTATAACAAAAGAGGATGCTGGGGATAGAAACTGCACTGGTTATTTATTAACAAAGATCGAAAATGTAAACACTGCAACGCAGAGAAAAACATTAGCGTAACCAAATTATCAGTTATGTCTGTCTGCACGCCTATATCACCTCTCTGCACGACTGGCTGTCTGCACGCCTATATCACCTCTCTGCACGACTGTCTGTCTGCACGCCTATATCACCTCTCTGCACGACTGTCTGTCTGCACGCGTATATCACCTCTCTGCACGACTGTCTGTCTGCACGACTGTCTGTCTGCACGCCTAACGACGAAATATTTGCTTGTTTTACGTAGTCTTTAAATAGACTTGTTTTCAAGTAAAAATATTGTTTTAAAATGCTTTTAAATGGAAATGAAGCAAAACGGAAGCTTAGTGTTCGAACTGATGAATTTTGCAGGTCAATATTTTGCTGGCTCGACAACTGTTAAAGCCAGCGTAATTTTTTACGTAAGACGCTCAATGTAAACAGAACAAAGGGAAATAACTGATAACTTACGCTCAAAAAATCGATACATTATATTCGATTTCGTCACATAGGGTGGGTCAATTTGAAATTTTTTTTTCCGATGTCTTCGCTAGGGCTCAATGTACAAGTATAGCAATTTCGGTGCAATTCCGTGAGAGATTCTAAGAGGAGATGTGTGCCAAAAATCGATAGACAGACAGACAACCACAGTTTTATATATATAGATTACATTTTCTTTGATTGGCAAGTTATTTTGTGTATCAATGACTTGTTTTTCCTGTCCGTGCCCATAATTTCTATAATCAATCAACAACGTAATATGGTATTCCCCCCCCCCCCCTCTCCTCCACCGTTTGATTTCCTGTCTTATCTGTAATGTCATTTAAGTGAATAATCCTTCATCGATATTTTAGGATGTCATATTCAGTTCTTAAAACAGGTAATCACATTTTCATAATTACTTATAGATCTCCTTTTTTGTTTTGCTATCTTTCTTTTCTCTATCATATCCCATGTTTCATATGTAATCTATGATTTTTTTTCTTAGTGTTTCCTTTTCTTCAAAGTTTTATTTCTGTAGCTTACTAGCGACACTTTTGAATATCAATCCATATCTGATAAACACACCTACGTTTTGTTGTTCCTCCATTACTGCATGTATAACATCAAATCTATCTGTATATTCAGAGAGGAACCATTCTTTTCGATTTTCGTCAGTTCTCATTTTCTCTAGATCAAATTCTGGCGACTAGATTAAATTCATTATCTTTCATTCTAACCTGAGGTGTATAGAGTTAATTTACTGGAAATGTAACCCAACACATTATGGTAAAAGTTAGATGCATTCCATGGAAAGCTTTTACGATTCTGGTCATTATTCTGGATTCAAATATTACAGCTGACTTCGACTAACTAGCTTCACCGTGGTCACCTCCTAGTAAATATTTCGAGTGATGGGCTAAACACAATGAAGTTTGCGTGTTCGTAACTAGATACATCTCCACTTTCACAAGAAGCCATAAAATCAAGGTCTCTGTGATGTAAAGCACAGATGTAATAATTTTAATCTCCATCAACATGGAGGAATTGTCAAACCAAAATAACAGCTGTTATTCTCACGCAAAATCTGTGAGGAGACCTAGGTTTGATAACAAATAAGCTTATAGAATGTATATAGATAAGAACTTAAACCAGATAACTGGAATATATGTACCTTGGTGTTGTTTTGTACTTTCATCGTTCTTTAACAAATATAATTTAGACATGAATGCCATTAGTTGGACAAGAGTAATCGGAGTTGATAAATCTAAATTGGGAAACGAAAAAACAATCATTCACAATCATTAATGAGTAAACAAAATAAATGGTAAGTAATTAATGGGAAGATTCTCTAAGATACACGTGGAAATGTTAGAATATAACTACGACAATTTTCCACAAAAGACGTGAAGAACGGGAAATTTCAATTTTATAGCTTTAAAAAGCAGCTTGAAAGGAAACAGCATGTGATTGCTTCTGTGTGTGAAGGACCGGTTTGATTAGTGATTTGTTTTTTTTTTGTTTTTTATGTAAGCAAGAAATGAGGAAACTGAAAAGAAATGGATTATAGTTTACTATAGTTTATAGTTTACTAGTGTCTTTTTGAGCGACTTCTCCAGCCGGGAGAATATATGTAAGTATATTCACACACGCATTTATTAAGTATTAAAGTATATATGTATAGGGAGAGAGTCAAAAAGCCATATATCGTTTGAGAAACACATAGTATTTTGTTAATATATATAATATAATATTTAGGGAAAATACGTACTTCAAGGTGGAAAAGTTCTTATTTACTACTTTACTTTGAATTATTGGTGCTCTGGGCAAATGTCCAGAGTTTCTACTGGAAAATACAAGCATCATAAATATATATGTGGTGATACCTTAAATTAGAATATATATATATATATATATGCATATATATATACATATATGAGTGTATGTATAGTATATTTGGCAATATACTGTATGCTTAATTAAAAACATTTTGAAGACCTTGCGCTATTATTTTAAAGTATGTCACTTCTTTTTTCAACAAACAAAGGGAGATAAGCTGACAGATCTGTTTCACACTGTTGGTGATCATCAGAGCTTAGCACTCGCCGATGTTTGTTGAAAAAAGAAGTAAGTGACATAGTCACTACTTTAAAATAATAGCGCAAGGTCTTCAAGATGTTTTTAATTAAGCATACAGTGTATTGCCAAATATACTATACATACATTCATATATATATATATCGCTATTTCAGAGCACCAATCCTAATATATATATATATATATATATATATATAGTATTGAAGTACGTATTTTTCCTAAATATTATGTGCTTTGTATATAAACAAGATACTATGTGTTTCTCAAACGATATATGGCTCTTTCTCTCTCTCTCTCTCTCTCTCTATATATATATATATATATATATATATATATATATATATATATATATATATTGGATAACAAGTTATCGTTATAGGTAATCCAGTTAGAGGTTGTAAGTACTCTGCGTGGTGGATAGTTTTAAAGTACGGCATTGTTTAACTCAACAAGATGTTTCCATAGTTATGCAGCGAGTTCGCGATAATTCCTATGTAGGTTAAACTTGGAGTAATAATAGTGAAAGAATGAAGAGTAACATGGTTGGCTGTACAATAAGGGGCGTTATTTCATGTACTGACAATTGTTTCATTGATCAGGTGAGTCTAGATGTCGCTAATCATTCGAAGTTGAGGCACTCGATCTCCATTACAACGTATCTATGTATGTTTCGAATATGACTTTTCATGTTAGCACTAAACCCACCACAGAATCCTTATACGATCACTTACTCATCACCAACACTATCATATTCTGTATTTACATGCTCTCACTTATCCTTATATATTTATTTATTTATTCATATTTGTATTATTTTTCCATTTTCTTACTTTTCCCCTATTTATCATATATATTTTATTATTGGCCTTGGGCCAAAAAGTAGAAACAATTATTTACCTCTGACCAACTACAAAAACAATTCACTCAGGCAAGATATATATATAGAAATAGCGTATAATCAAAACAATAACATCAATAAAAAAAATATATATAATAAATAGTGGAAAAGTAAGAAAATGGAAAAATAATACAAATATGAATAAATAAATAAATATATAAGGATAAGTGAAAGCATGTGAGTACAGAATATGATAGTGTTGGTGATGAGTGAGTGATCGTATAAGGATTCTGTGGTGGGTTTAGTGCTAACATGAAAAGTCATATTCGAAACATACATAGATACGTGTAGAGAGTCTGACATAGTGACAGATAAAAGAAAAAGCAATAAATTAGAGACTAATTGGGAGATACTGGTATCATTCGTTCACTATATATTTGTGGTGTGTGTGTGTGTGCGTGTGTGTGTGTGTGTGTGTGTGTGTGTGTGTGTGTGTGTGTGTGTGTGTGTGTGTGTGTGTGTGTGTGTGTGTGTGTGTGTGTGTGTGTGTGTGTGATATATCATCTATAGGTCTACAGCCCTGCAGTAAATTTAATAAGGAACTACATACATTTGCAATGGTTAATTCTATGGTCTTTTCAAGCATATGTATCTGTAAGCAGATACTATCTGACCAACTTCCATAATGTTTTGGCAGCAACATTCTAAGACCCTGAACAAATATATGCTCTCAGTATTTTGAAGGAATTGCACTAATTTTACAAAATAATTAATACAGAATATTTATTAGTATTAAAATCTTTAATTAAAGTCATAGAAATGAATACATTATATTTTATCTGATGATTATGCTAAATGAAGAATAATTGTGTTACAAGAAAACTTGATGAAACATTTGATTTAATATTTAGATTCTGTATAAAAGATACACTTGGAAAACGAATCAAAATAGTTGTGATAAAAGTATTGTTACTCAGTCTTATCTACCATTCTTGGATTGTAGGCGATTGTCAGATGCTTGATCGAAGAGCTATTGTTGAGATTAATGTAATTCCGACATCATTGAATCATTAACATTAAAATAGATATACATTGTTAAATTTTTGCTTACATTGTGATTGAAGGCGCGTGATTTATAGTTAGGGTATTCGGCTCACAAGCGTAAGGTAATGAGTTCAATTTTCGGCGGCGCGCTGTGTCCTTGAGAAAGAAACTTTATTTAACGTTGCTGAATGAATTTTACCTGTAATTTTACCTGTAACTTTATTTAACGTTGCTGAATGAATTTTACCTGTAATTCGAAGGGCCAGCCTTGTCACAGTTTGCGTCACAATGAATCTCCCTCGAAAAGTTAATGGTACACGTGTTTGTGAAATTCTCAGCCACTTTCACGGTATTTTCACGAGTAGGCTGTTCCGTTGATCGTATCAACTGGAACACTCGTCGTCGTAACCGACGGAGTGCCACTGCTAATACATTGTGATTACTTTGTATTGACGATATATACTTTTAGTAATATAAAGATAAACTTTTATTATTGTGGATTGGCAGTATCGGTATAGGGTCGGACGCCATGCTTTGATGCATAGAGTTACGACCCTTTACGGTCTGAGTTCAAATCCCGCCGAGGTTAACTTGCCTTTCATTCTTGCGGGATCGATAAAATAAAGTACCAGTAATACACTGGTTAATTGCTGGCCTTGTGCCAAAAGTAGAAACAATTATTATTATGATAAAAAAAAGGCGGTAACTTCGTAGAGTGTCGGGCAGCATGTTTTGTGGTATATAGTTAAGACTTCCTACTTTCTCAGTTCAAATAAAGTACCAGTAACGTACTGGGGTTAATTTATTTGGCTTTCCCCTTCACCTCAAAATGTTGGCCTTGCGTCAAATGTAGAAGCAATTATTAATATATTATTATTAATAACTAGCAGTGGTACCCGGCGTTGCACGGGATAAGGTATTGTGAAATATATAACCGCCTTAGCTAAGCTTAGTATTGCCACAACCACGTTTGGCAAAGAAGTAAGGGTCTGGTGGTACGTAAGTAAGCAACACTGTGGCTTAAAACGTGAGGAAGAAGTTGTGTGCATTTACCAACTGTTTGGGGAATGGGTGTGAGATTTGTCTTGAGCAAGGGTGGCAAAATAACCGGAGGCAGCAGACAGCCATACATACAGACAGATATTATAAGGGCGCGTTCTGGACGCAGAGCGAATTGTAGAAAGTGACGTAATGCAGACAGCCAGACATACAGACAGATATTATAAGGGCGCGACGTTATATGTATGTATCTATCTAAAAAGAGAAAGACTAAGAATTATAGAGAGAGATCGCTAAATCGCCTAATGCGGTCCCTAGGGCATTGAAAATTTGAAATTTCTTTTTATCAGAACACTGCCTGAAACATAAGTATTACATGTGTAAAGTTTGAAAACAGTCGGTAGGGTGCTTCTCTAGTTTTAGAGATTCAAACTCACACACACACAGACAGACATCCTCAGTTTTTTATATATATAGATAATAATGCAAGAGATACGAAGTATAAACTAGTGTTTTATACTTATTTTAGTAGTTTCAATTGCTGTCGACTGTTGTAATTATGTACACACACACACACATACGCACACACATACATATATGTATATGTGTGTATATGTGTATATATATATATATATATGCTTGTCGGCATGTATGTGATGTATGTATGTATATGCATATATATATGTATGTTTGTCGGTATGTCAGGTCATGCTACTGGTAACATGTATCCCAGTACAACCTGTCTCATGGTCGGATCGTTGGCGACTAAACTGGCAACCCCACCAAGGTTTCTTAGTGAGGAGGGTGACTTTGGACATCCTGCAGGACTAAAAGCAAAACCTGTCAAAGGGCAAAGGAGCTCTTAAGAGTCAATGGCCATCCAAAATAACCGGGAGAGATGACCCCTTAGCCTTTGTCAAGGCAGAATTCTAGGAGAAGGAAAACTCTGATATAGCACCTGCAACCCTGATGGTATCCAATGATGTTGACTTGTTCTTCTTTTTGGTAAATATCATCTTGGTTAAGAGAGTGGGACTGGCTTTGTGCAGTGCCTTTGTTCACTATAAAAGCTTCATGGCACAGGCATTGCTTTATATCTGGAGATCTCTCTGCACTTGTCGTCACATGGTACCATGGGCCCAGCACTATGTGTCAATAATTGTCACAAGTGTAGTGTTTGTACCAGAGTTTTCAAGTCGCTGGTTGGACTAAAAAGTCACACTCGTTCAGCGCATCGGTAGGGGTTCTCCTACATGGATATAAAGTAGTGGCCGTACTCGAAAACGAGTTGGCAGCCACCATGTCGGCATGTATATAATGTATGCAATATATGTAATGTATGTGTGCATGTAATGTATGTATATATGTATGTGGGCATGTATATTATATATGTAATATATGTAATGTATGTGTGCATGTAATGTATGTATATATGTATGTGGGCATGTATATAATATATGTAATATATGTAATGTATGTGTGCATGTAATGTATGTATATATGTATGTGGGCATGTATATAATATATGTAATATATGTAATGTATGTGTGCATGTAATGTATGTATATATGTATGTGGGCATGTATATAATATATGTAATATATGTAATGTATGTGTGCATGTAATGTATGTATATATGTATGTGGGCATGTATATAATATATGTAATATATGTAATGTATGTGTGCATGTAATGTATGTATATATGTATGTGGGCATGTATATAATATATGTAATATATGTAATGTATGTGTGCATGTAATGTATGTATATATGTATGTGGGCATGTATATAATCTATGTAATATATGTAATGTATGTGTGCATGTAATGTATGTATATATGTATGTGGGCATGTATATAATCTATGTAATATATGTAATGTATGTGTGCATGTAATGTATGTATATATGTATGTGGGCATGTATATAATATATGTAATATATGTAATGTATGTGTGCATGTAATGTATGTATATATGTATGTGGGCATGTATATAATATATGTAATATATGTAATGTATGTGTGCATGTAATGTATGTATATATGTATGTGGGCATGTATATAATATATGTAATATATGTAATGTATGTGTGCATGTAATGTATGTATGTATGTATGTGGGCATGTATATAATATATATAATTGTTTCTACTTTTGGCACAAGGCCAGCAATTACCTTGATTTTATATATATATATATATGTATATATATATATATATATATATATATATACATATATATATATATATATATATATATATATATATATATATATATATATATATATATATATATATATATATATATATATATATATTTACTTGTGTATAATGGTAGCTATGGTGCTTCCATAGGTGGTATGCCAAAATTAGCACTCAATATTCAGTAGAGTAGAATGTAGATAGTATAAAGAAACGAAAAATCAGTGATGTATCTGGACTTAATTTATTGCGTGTTACATATATATATAGGGAGTGTAACGTGCTGTTACTGTATGTATGTTTAATTGTTCACACCAAACAGATCTTATTTTATTTTATTTGTAAAATAGGTGAGCCCCTGATATATGAACACTAGACCACTAAAGGTCAATTACTGTATTCCTATATTTTGGATTTCTTGGAACAAAATTTTATTTTCTTAAATTTAATTTATGGTTTAATTTCAATAATTTTAGTACTAGAAACAAATAAACTGAAGTCAAGATCAATATATAATGTGTGTGTGTGTGTTTTTCCAAATTGATAATTTAGGCGTTATTTGGTTAATTATATAAAGATGAAGCATTGATCATATTAGTAGACCCGCCCAAATCAATAAAATGTATGTTTAATGTGGACATCTGTATGTTGACGTTTGTCTGAGATTGCGTGGACAACGAGGACATTCCAGAGGCTTGCATATTTATGGAAAGTATAATGGGCACATCATTCTGGGAAGGGATCCAAAGATGGAACATTGAGAATAGAAGAAACGGTTTATTTCAAGTGATCCGACATTCAGCAATTAGAAGAAAGAAAGCGACTGGGACTGTCAGCTGGTGGTTATAGTGAGATGGTCAAGGGAGAGAGACTGTCAGCTGGTGGTTATAGTGTGATGGTCAAGAGATGACTGTCAGCTGGTGGTTATAGTGAGATGGTCAAGAGATGACTGTCAGCTGGTGGTTATAGTGAGATGGTCAAGGGAGAGAGACTGTCAGCTGGTGGTTATAGTGTGATGGTCAAGAGAAGACTGTCAGCTGGTAGTTATAGTATGATGGTCAACAGAAGACTGTCAGCTGGTGGTTATAGTGAGATGGTCAACAGAAGACTGTCAGCTGGTGGTTATAGTGAGATGGCCAAGAGATGACTGTCAGCTGGTGGTTATAGTGAGATGGTCAAGGGAGAGAGACTGTCAGCTGGTGGTTATAGTGTGATGGTCAAGAGATGACTGTCAGCTGGTGGTTATAGTGAGATGGTCAAGAGATGACTGTCAGCTGGTTGTTATAGTGAGATGGTCAAGGGAGAGAGACTGTCAGCTGGTGGTTATAGTGTGATGGTCAAGAGATGACTGTCAGCTGGTGGTTATAGTGAGATGGTCAAGAGATGACTGTCAGCTGGTGGTTATAGTGAGATGGTCAAGGGAGAGAGACTGTCAGCTGGTGGTTATAGTGTGATGGTCAAGAGATGACTGTCAGCTGGTGGTTATAGTGAGATGGTCAAGAGATGACTGTCAGCTGGTGGTTATAGTGAGATGGTCAAGGGAGAGAGACTGTCAGCTGGTGGTTATAGTGTGATGGTCAAGAGAAGACTGTCAGCTGGTAGTTATAGTATGATGGTCAACAGAAGACTGTCAGCTGGTGGTTATAGTGAGATGGTCAACAGAAGACTGTCAGCTGGTGGTTATAGTGTGATGGCCAAGAGATGACTATCAGCTGGTGGTTATAGTGAGATGGTCAACAGAAGACTGTCAGCTGGTGGTTATAGTGAGATGGTCAACAGAAGACTGTCAGCTGGTGGTTATAGTGAGATGGTCAACAGAAGACTGTCAGCTGGTGGTTATAGTGTGATGGTCAAGAGAAGACTGTCAGCTGGTGGTTATAGTGTGATAGTCAAGAGATGACTGTCAGCTGGTGGTTATAGTGAGATGGTCAAGAGATGACTGTCAGCTGGTGGTTATAGTGAGATGGTCAACAGAAGACTGTCAGCTGGTGGTTATAGTGTGATGGTCAAGAGAAGACTGTCAGCTGGTGGTTATAGTGAGATGGTCAAGAGATGACTGTCAGCTGGTGGTTATAGTGAGATGGTCAAGAGATGACTGTCAGCTGGTGGTTATAGTGTGATGGTCAACAGAAGACTGTCAGCTGGTGGTTATAGTGAGATGGTCAACAGAAGACTGTCAGCTGGTGGTTATAGTGTGATGGTCAAGAGATGACTGTCAGCTGGTGGTTATAGTGTGATGGTCAACAGAAGACTGTCAGCTGGTGGTTATAGTGAGATGGTCAAGAGATGACTGTCAGCTGGTGGTTATAGTGAGATGGTCAAGAGATGACTGTCAGCTGGTGGTTATAGTGAGATGGTCAAGAGATGACTGTCAGCTGGTGGTTATAGTGAGATGGTCAACAGAAGACTGTCAGCTGGTGGTTATAGTGTGATGGTCAAGAGATGACTGTCAGCTGGTGGTTATAGTGTGATGGTCAACAGAAGACTGTCAGCTGGTGGTTATAGTGAGATGGTCAACAGAAGACTGTCAGCTGGTGGTTATAGTGTGATGGTCAAGAGATGACTGTCAGCTGGTGGTTATAGTGTGATGGTCAACAGAAGACTGTCAGCTGGTGGTTATAGTGAGATGGTCAACAGAAGACTGTCAGCTGGTGGTTAGAGTGTGATGGTCAAGAGATGACTGTCAGCTGGTGGTTATAGTGTGATGGTCAACAGAAGACTGGCAGCTGGTGGTTATAGTCTGATGGTCAACAGAAGACTGTCAGCTGGTGGTTATAGTGAGATGGTCAACAGATGACTGTCAGCTGGTGGTTATAGTGTGATGGTCAAGAGATGACTGTCAGCTGGTGGTTATAGTGAGATGGTCAAGAGATGACTGTCAGCTGGTGGTTATAGTGTGATGGTCAAGAGAAGACTGTCAGCTGGTGGTTATAGTGTGATGGTCAAGAGAAGACTGTCAGCTGGTGGTTATAGTGAGATGGTCAAGAGATGACTGTCAGCTGGTGGTTATAGTGAGATGGTCAAGAGATGACTGTCAGCTGGTGGTTATAGTGAGATGGTCAAGAGATGACTGTCAGCTGGTGGTTATAGTGTGATGGTCAACAGAAGACTGTCAGATGGTGGTTATAGTGAGATGGTCAACAGAAGACTGTCAGCTGGTGGTTATGGTGTGATGGTCAACAGAAGACTGTCAGCTGGTGGTTATAGTGAGATGGTCAAGAGATGACTGTCAGCTGGTGGTTATAGTGTGATGGTCAAGAGATGACTGTCAGCTGGTGGTTATAGTGTGATGGTCAAGGGAGACTGCGACTGTCAGCTGGTAGTTATAGTGTGATGGTCAAGAGAAGACTGTCAGCTGGTGGTTATAGTGAGATGGTCAAGAGATGACTGTCAGCTGGTGGTTATAGTGAGATGGTCAACAGAAGACTGTCCGCTGGTGGTTATAGTGAGATGGTCAAGAGAAGACTGTCAGCTGGTGGTTATAGTGAGATGGTCAAGAGATGACTGTCAGCTGGTGGTTATAGTGTGATGGTCAAGAGAAGACTGTCAGCTGGTGGTTATAGTGTGATGGTCAAGAGAAGACTGTCAGCTGGTGGTTATAGTGAGATGGTCAAGAGATGACTGTCAGCTGGTGGTTATAGTGAGATGGTCAAGAGATGACTGTCAGCTGGTGGTTATAGTGAGATGGTCAAGAGATGACTGTCAGCTGGTGGTTATAGTGAGATGGTCAAGAGAAGACTGTCAGCTGGTGGTTATAGTGTGATGGTCAAGAGAAGACTGTCAGCTGGTGGTTATAGTGAGATGGTCAAGAGATGACTGTCAGCTGGTGGTTATAGTGTGATGGTCAAGAGAAGACAGTCAGCTTGTGGTTATAGTGTGATGGTCAAGAGAAGACTGTCAGCTGGTGGTTATAGTGAGATAGTCAAGAGATGACTGTCAGCTGGTGGTTATAGTGAGATGGTCAAGAGAAGACTGTCAGCTGGTGGTTATAGTGTGATGGTCAAGAGATGACTGTCAGCTGGTGGTTATAGTGTGATGGTCAAGAGAAGACTGTCAGCTGGTGGTTATAGTGAGATGGTCAAGAGATGACTGTCAGCTGGTGGTTATAGTGAGATGGTCAAGAGAAGACTGTCAGCTGGTGGTTATAGTGTGATGGTCAAGAGATGACTGTCAGCTGGTGGTTATAGTGTGATGGTCAAGAGAAGACTGTCAGCTGGTGGTTATAGTGTGATGGTCAAGAGAAGACTGTCAGCTGGTGGTTATAGTGAGATGGTCAAGAGATGACTGTCAGCTGGTGGTTATAGTGAGATGGTCAAGAGATGACTGTCAGCTGGTGGTTATAGTGAGATGGTCAAGAGATGACTGTCAGCTGGTGGTTATAGTGAGATGGTCAAGAGAAGACTGTCAGCTGGTGGTTATAGTGTGATGGTCAAGAGAAGACTGTCAGCTGGTGGTTATAGTGTGATGGTCAAGAGAAGACTGTCAGCTGGTGGTTATAGTGTGATGGTCAAGAGATGACTGTCAGCTTGTCGTTATAGTGAGATGGTCAAGAGATGACTGTCAGCTGGTGGTTATAGTGAGATGGTCAACAGAAGACTGTCAGCTGGTGGTTATAGTGAGATGGTCAACAGAAGACTGTCAGCTGGTGGTTATAGTGAGATGGTCAACAGAAGACTGTCAGCTGGTGGTTATAGTGTGATGGTCAAGAGAAGACTGTCAGCTGATGGTTATAGTGAGATGGTCAAGAGATGACTGTCAGCTGGTGGTTATAGTGAGATGGTCAAGAGAAGACTGTCAGCTGGTGGTTATAGTGAGATGGTCAAGAGAAGACTGTCAGCTGGTGGTTATAGTGTGATGGTCAAGAGATGACTGTCAGCTGGTGGTTATAGTGTGATGGTCAAGAGAAGACTGTCAGTTGGTGGTTATAGTGTGATGGTCAAGAGAAGACTGTCAGCTGGTGGTTATAGTGAGATGGTCAAGAGATGACTGTCAGCTGGTGGTTATAGTGAGATGGTCAAGAGATGACTGTCAGCTGGTGGTTATAGTGAGATGGTCAAGAGATGACTGTCAGCTGGTGGTTATAGTGAGATGGTCAAGAGAAGACTGTCAGCTGGTGGTTATAGTGTGATGGTCAAGAGAAGACTGTCAGCTGGTGGTTATAGTGTGATGGTCAAGAGAAGACTGTCAGCTGGTGGTTATAGTGTGATGGTCAAGAGATGACTGTCAGCTGGTGGTTATAGTGAGATGGTCAAGAGATGACTGTCAGCTGGTGGTTATAGTGAGATGGTCAAGAGAAGACTGTCAGCTGGTGGTTATAGTGAGATGGTCAACAGAAGACTGTCAGCTGGTGGTTATAGTGTGATGGTCAAGAGAAGACTGTCAGCTGGTGGTTATAGTGTGATGGTCAAGAGAAGACTGTCAGCTGGTGGTTATAGTGAGATGGTCAACAGAAGACTGTCAGCTGGTGGTTATAGTGTGATGGTCAAGAGATGACTGTCAGCTGGTGGTTATAGTGAGATGGTCAAGAGAAGACTGTCAGCTGGTGGTTATAGTGTGATGGTCAAGAGAAGACTGTCAGCTGGTGGTTATAGTGAGATGGTCAAGAGAAGACTGTCAGCTGGTGGTTATAGTGAGATGGTCAACAGAAGAGTGTCAGCTGGTGGTTATAGTGAGATGGTCAAGAGAAGACTGTCAGCTGGTGGTTATAGTGTGATGGTCAAGAGATGACTGTCAGCTGGTGGTTATAGTGAGATGGTCAAGAGAAGACTGTCAGCTGGTGGTTATAGTGAAATGGTCAACAGAAGACTGTCAGCTGGTGGTTATAGTGTGATGGTCAAGAGATGACTGTCAGCTGGTGGTTATAGTGAGATGGTCAAGAGAAGACTGTCAGCTGGTGGTTATAGTGTGATGGTCAAGAGAAGACTGGCAGCTGGTGGTTATAGTCTGATGGTCAAGAGATGACTGTCAGCTGGTGGTTATAGTGAGATGGTCAAGAGATGACTGTCAGCTGGTGGTTATAGTGAGATGGTCAACAGAAGACTGTCAGCTGGTGGTTATAGTGAGATGGTCAAGAGATGACTGTCAGCTGGTGGTTATAGTGAGATGGTCAAGAGATGACTGTCAGCTGGTGGTTATAGTGAGATGGTCAAGAGATGACTGTCAGCTGGTGGTTATAGTGAGATGGTCAACAGAAGACTGTCAGCTGGTGGTTATAGTGAGATGGTCAAGAGAAGACTGTCAGCTGGTGGTTATAGTGTGATGGTCAACAGAAGACTGTCAGCTGGTGGTTATAGTGTGATGGTCAAGAGATGACTGTCAGCTGGTGGTTATAGTGTGATGGTCAAGAGATGACTGTCAGCTGGTGGTTATAGTGAGATGGTCAACAGAAGACTGTCAGCTGGTGGTTATAGTGTGATGGTCAAGGGAGAGAGACTGTCAGCTGGAGCTTATAGTGTGATGGTCAAGAGAGAGAGACTTCAGCTGGTGGTTATACTGTGATGGTCAAGGGAGAGACTGTCAGCTGGTGGTTATAGTGTGATGGTCAAGGGAGACTGCGACTGTCAGCTGGTAGTTATAGTGTGATGGTCAAGAGATGACTGTCAGCTGGTGGTTATAGTGTGATGGTCAACAGAAGACTGTCAGCTGGTGGTTATAGTGTGATGGTCAAGGGAGAGAGACTGTCAGCTGGAGGTTATAGTGTGATGGTCAAGAGAGAGAGACTTCAGCTGGTGGTTATACTGTGATGGTCAAGGGAGAGACTGTCAGCTGGTGGTTATAGTGTGATGGTCAAGGGAGACTGCGACTGTCAGCTGGTAGTTATAGTGTGATGGTCAAGAGATGACTGTCAGCTGGTGGTTATAGTGAGATGGTCAACAGAAGACTGTCAGCTGGTGGTTATAGTGTGATGGTCAAGGGAGAGAGACTGTCAGCTGGAGGTTATAGTGTGATGGTCAAGAGAGAGAGACTTCAGCTGGTGGTTATACTGTGATGGTCAAGGGAGAGACTGTCAGCTGGTGGTTATAGTGTGATGGTCAAGGGAGAGACTGTCAGCTGGTGGTTATAGTGTGATGGTCAAGGGAGACTGCGACTGTCAGCTGGTAGTTATAGTGTGATGGTCAAGAGATGACTGTCAGCTGGTGGTTATAGTGTGATGGTCAAGAGAAGACTGTCAGCTGGTGGTTATAGTGTGATGGTCAACAGAAGACTGTCAGCTGGTGGTTATAGTGTGATGGTCAAGGGAGACTGCGACTGTCAGCTGGTAGTTATAGTGTGATGGTCAAGAGATGACTGTCAGCTGGTGGTTATAGTGTGATGGTCAACAGAAGACTGTCAGCTGGTGGTTATAGTGTGATGGTCAACAGAAGACTGTCAGCTGGTGGTTATAGTGTGATGGTCAAGAGATGACTGTCAGCTGGTGGTTTAGTGTGATGGTCAAGAGAAGACTGTCAGCTGGTGGTTATAGTGAGATGGTCAAGAGATGACTGTCAGCTGGTGGTTATAGTGTGATGGTCAAAAGAAGACTGTCAGCTGGTGGTTATAGTGTGATGGTCAAAAGAAGACTGTCAGCTGGTGGTTATAGTGTGATGGTCAAGAGATGACTGTCAGCTGGTGGTTATAGTGTGATGGTCAACAGAAGACTGTCAGCTGGTGGTTATAGTGAGATGGTCAAGAGATGACTGTCAGCTGGTGGTTATAGTGTGATGGTCAAGAGAAGACTGTCAGCTGGTGGTTATAGTGTGATGGTCAAGAGATGACTGTCAGCTGGTGGTTATAGTGAGATGGTCAAGAGATGACTGTCAGCTGGTGGTTATAGTGTGATATTCAAGGGAGAGAGACTGTCAGCTGGAGGTTATAGTGTGATGGTCAAGAGAGAGAGACTTCAGCTGGTGGTTATACTGTGATGGTCAAGGGAGAGACTGTCAGCTGGTGGTTATAGTGTGATGGTCAAGGGAGACTGCGACTGTCAGCTGGTGGTTATAGTGTGATGGTCAAGAGATGACTGTCAGCTGGTGGTTATAGTGAGATGGTCAACAGAAGACTGTCAGCTGGTGGTTATAGTGTGATGGCCAAGACAAACTGGGACTGTCAGCTGGGGATCATAGTCTGCTGATCAAGGGAGGACTGTCACCTGCTGGTTATAGTGTGATGGTCAAGAGATGACTGTCAGCTGGGGATCATAGTGTGATGATCAAGGGAGGACTGTCACCTGCTGGTTATAGTGTGATGGTCAAGAGAAGACTGTCAGCTGGTGGTTATAGTGTGATGGTCAAGAGAAGACTGTCAGCTGGTGGTTATAGTGAGATGGTCAAGAGATGACTGTCAGCTGGTGGTTATAGTGTGATGGTCAAGGGAAACAGAGACTGTCAACTGGTGGTTATAGTGTGATGGTCAAGGGAGAGAGACTGTCAGCTGGAGGTTATAGTGTGATGGTCAAGAGAGAGAGACTTCAGCTGGTGGTTATACTGTGATGGTCAAGGGAGAGACTGTCAGCTGGTGGTTATAGTGTGATGGTCAAGGGAGACTGCGACTGTCAGCTGGTGGTTATAGTGTGATGGCCAAGACAAACTGGGACTGTCAGCTGGGGATCATAGTCTGCTGATCAAGGGAGGACTGTCACCTGCTGGTTATAGTGTGATGGTCAAGGTATAGAGCGACTGTCAGCTGGTGGTTATAGTGTGATCGTCAAAGGAAAGACTGTCAGTTGGTTGTTATAGTGTGATGGTCAAGAGAGAGACTGTCAGCTGGTGGTTATAGTGTGATGGTCAAGGGAGAGATAGACTTCGTCTGGTGGTTATAGTGTGATGGTCAAGGGAGAGAGAGACTGTTATCTGGTGGTTATAGTGTAATGGTCAAGAGAGAGAGAGAGTCAGCTGGTGGTTATAGTGTGATGGTCAAGGGAGGACTGTCAGCTGGTGGTTATAGTGTGATGGTCAGAGGGACAGTCAGCTGGTGGTTATAGTGTGATTGTCAAGGGAGACTGGGACTGTCAGCTGGTGGTTATAGTGTGATGGTCAAGGGAGGACTGTCAGCTGGTGGTTATAGTGTGATGGTCAAGGGAGACTGTCAGCTGGTGGTTATAGTGTGATGGTCAAGGGAGACTGGGACTGTCAGCTGGTGGTTTTAGTGTGATGGTCAAGGGAGGACTGTCAGCTGGTGGTTATAGTGTGATGGTCAAGGGAGACTGTCAGCTGGTGGTTATAGTGTGATGGTCAAGGAAGAGACTGTCAGCTGGTGGTTATAGTGTGATGGTCAAGAGAGACAGTCAGCTGGTGGTTATAGTGTGATGGTCAAGGGAGAGACTGTCAGCTGGTGGTTATAGTGTAATGGTCAAGAGAGGACTGTCAGCTGGTGGTTATGGTGTGATGGTCATGGGCGGACTGTCAGCTGGTGGTTATAGTGTGATGGTCAAGGGAGACTGTCAGCTGGTTGTTATAGTGTGATGGTCAAGGTAGTCTGTCAGCTGGAGGCTATAGTGTGATGGTCAAGATAAACTGGGACTGTCAGCTGGTGGTTACAGTGTGATGGTCAAGGGAGACTATCAGCTGATGGTTATAGTGTGATGGTCAAGACAAACTGGGACTGTCAGCTGGTTAGCTCCTTTTATGGTAATTTTCTAATGAAACACTATGTTAATCAATTAATGAAAATTTCAAGGGATGCAGTAATATAATTGTTTAATTATTAACATGATATTGGTAAGATAACATAAGAGAATTATCTTAAACATTATGTCGACATGTTATTTAGATAAGAGCCTTTAAAATGGATGGTTTTAGACGAGTTGGTATCAAAATAAGAGGGTAGGCTGAAATGTTCATAGGCTAACTATGAAGGAGTGATGCTAGAACAGTGAAATCTTGCAAGCAATAATTTCGATTCTTTTTATTAATAACTGCATTTTTTCTTTCCGGGAACTACGTTGAAAAATAAACCTCATTTATTCATTCCATGAGAATATTTTAGTCAGCCTATGAAAGGGGTGATGCTAGAGCGGTGAAATCTTGCATGTATTAATTTCATCTCTTCTTATTAATAACTGCATTGTTTCTTTCCGGGGACTATGTTTAAAGATAAACCTCATTTGATCATTCCATGAGAGTATCTTGGTCAGCATATGAACTTACCAGCCTATTTACTTTACAGACGTCCTTCGTTCAACACTGACACAGGAACGATGTACTAGTTTCAAGCTTATTAGCTATCGTCAGCATCATATACCTTTCTGTCAGATGATTGAACGTTTGAAAGTATATACTTTCCTTATGCATATTAACGGCTAAGCAGCCTAATTTGCATATCGAGTGAGTTAGTCGGCCGGGCGCACCGCAAACGATAAATGGAAAAGAATGAAACGAAATTTCATTTCTCACTCTTAGTACGGCTCATACCTAAATATAAGTATTTATACGTACATACATATATGTGTACAGACGTATATATATATGTATATATATATATATATACATATATATATATACATATATATATACACACACACACACACACATATACATATATATATGGTGGCTGCCAACTCGTTTTCGAGTACGGCCACTACTTTATATCCATGTAGGAGAACCCCTACCGAAGCGCTGCATGAGTGTGACTTTTTAGTCCAGCCAGCGACTTGAAAACTCTAGTACAAACACTACACTTGTGACAATTATTGACACATAGTGCTGGGCCCATGGTACCATGTGACGACAAGTGCAGAGAGATCTCCAGATATAAAGCAATGCCTGTGCCGTGAAGCTTTTATAGTGAGCAAAGGCACTGCACAAAGCCAGTCCCACTCTCTTAACCAAGATGATATTTACCAAAAAGAAGAACAAGTCAACATCATTGGATACCATCAAGGTTGCAGGTGTTATATCAGAGTTTTCCTTCTCCTAGAATTCTGCCTTGACAAAGGCTAAGGGGTCATCTCTCCCGGTGATTTTGGATGGCCATTGACTCTTAAGAGCTCCTTTGCCCTTTGACAGGTTTTGTTTTTAGTCCTGCAGGATGTCCAAAGTCACCCTCCTCACCAAGAAACCTTGGTGGGGTTGCCAGTTTAGTCGCCAACGACCCGACCATGAATCAGGTTGTACTGGGATACATGTTACCAGTAGCACCAACTGGTGACCTGACATAATATATATATACATATATATACATATATATATACATTTATATATATATATGTATATATATATATAAATATACATACATATGTATATATATATATATATATATATATATAAATGTATATATATATATATGTATATATATAGATAGATAAATAATAGATAGATAGAGAGAGAGAGAGAGAGAGAGAGAGAGAGAGAGAGAGAGAGAGAGAGAGAGAGAGAGTGAGAGAAAGAGAGAGAGACATACATATGAAATATATATGTATACATATGTATACATATGTATACATATATATCATATATATGTATATATACATATGTGAGTAGATATTTATAAGTGTGTATGTGTAATGTTTTGTCGGGAGAATATATGCGTTGGTGTAGAAGATGTGGATAGAGAGAATATAACAGTTTCTTCATAATAATTGTTTCTATTTTTGGCACAAGGCCAGCAATTACCCAGTGCATTACTGGTACTTTATTTTATCGACCCCGTAAGGATAAAAGGCAAAGTCAACCTCGGCCGGATTTGAACTCAGACCGTAAAGGGACGTAACTATGCTGGAAAGCATGGCGTCCGACACTCTACCGTTACCGCCCTTCATAATAATGTAGCCTAAACATTATTATTTTACTAAGTTTTCCTCAAGGAAAACTATTTGAAAATGCCACTAAATCAATTATCAATTCCACAGAACTGTTAATTATAGCAATCCTACAGTTTCTTATAACCTACGAAGAGATTTTTAACTCTTCAAAAATGTATAGTTCCTTACACAATACTCATCATGGTGGTTGTAACATTCTGTAATACTAATTGCTTTCATATAAAGAAATCGTATGTAAAGAAATAATATATATTGCTTAAATATTTGAAAAGCTTCATTTTGTAGTAATTGATCTGATTTCAGACAATTGCTATTTCTTGCTTTTTATATTGCTTCATCTTTTTAATAGAAACAAAAATCAAATTGTATTGATCATAAGAAAAGAACAAATACAGAAATATACGAAAGGAAATTGTATAGCTAAATAAACCAGAAATCATAATTAAAATATAACTTAAAGAATCAACGTGGGAGATCTTTTTGTATAGCGGCCAATTCTTGCCGAAACTACCTACACACGAATGTTAAAACCCCACATAAGGTACGAAACTACCAACACACGAATGTTAAAACCCCACATAACAAGGTACGAAACTAGCTACACACGAATGTTAAAACCCCACATAACAAGGTACGAAACTAGCTACACACGAATGTTAAAACCCCACATAACAAGGTACGAAACTAGCTACACACGAATGTTAAAACCCTACATAACAAGGTAGGAAACTACCTACACACAAATGTTAAAACCCCACATAACAAGGTACATTATTTTGAATGGAAAGGCAGTAAAAGGATGGTCATGGCTTGACTATGCCTTTTATCATATACAGGTTCGTCCAGGGAAGATATTGTAGCAAGACACAGAATAATACCATGGTTTTAATTACTGCACACACAATATTGCACAGGTTATAGTGAATCTTCGGTATCATTCGTTGTTAAGATCTGTTTGTAAATGCTTTAGAAGGGGTGTCATTTATATAAGCATAGATAGGAGAAAACGTTTCTCATCCTAATATAGCAGATAGTTTAATTTTTTATATGTACTTAATACAAATTTAACATTTAAAGCGTAAAATATTGATCGTTTTATGGATAGTTTTAGTTTGGCATAAAATTTAAAGATTTATTTCACAAATGAAAGTCGGTGTCAAAATTAAATGTAAATAGCTTTTACCATGAAAGCCTGTATATAAGTTTCACCTGATGACAATAGATCAAAACATAGTTTAGATATAACATAACTAGTAACAACAGTAATAAGATATCTGTCTAACTGAAATGAGGTTTAGAACATTTACGTATATAAAGGTTAAGAAGCAAAAATAATTTCAATGTGTGGAGGTGCGTGTCCTAGTGGTAAGGGTGTTGGACTTACGATCAAAATGGATTCACTTCCTTGCCTTGGTTGCAGAACACTTCATTTCATGTTACTCCAGTATACTCACTTGAAAATGAGTACCAGTAATAGCTGGGGGTTTATCTGTGCGATGGACTGGAGTTATGTCCAGGAGGGAGTGTTGTACTCTGAATTAGCCTTCTGCCTTGAGGCAGAATCTAGACTAAGAACAGAAAAATACATATCGCTATTTTTGATTGAGGTATTCTTTGAATAGAAGTGGCTTTCTGAACTAATAACGGCATATATCTTAGTTCACTTTGCTTGTATTTTGAAATTTACTTCATGTTCGCATTTCATTAATATATATCTATGTTAGTTATGTTCAAATTCAACTATTTTTCTAAGACAAGGATTGTATTGTATCACAATTCCACTTGAAAATTCTCTTCCACTAACCGAGGATTTCGAAACACATTCGGCTAAATTCAGCGCCTTCTACAAATACGAAAACAAAAAGACGCAGCAATACTCCTCAGCCCTTTTCTCAATCCCGAACTAATAATCATCTACTTCATCTCACTGTTGCTCTCTTCTTATCATAGTCAGTACAGCTTCCGTACACCTAAATCTTCTAGATACTTTAAATGGTCACACGCCCTTCAGAGCTTGGACAGAAATAAAAGCAATTCAATTGCATTTGGTATCAGCAAAAGCTCCGACTGTGCCTTGAATAAAATACATCTGGGCTTTAGGTGGAAAACCTCAACAGCACCATTAGATCAGGTAACAACTCAGCTCATTTTACTGACACTTTATCAACTCTGGTTTACAGTATGTTTCAAATATGTACCGGGGTGTTGAGAAGTTCCTGTTGTAACGGTATTACGAAATGGTAGAGCTGTTACCTTTACAGGGGAGGTAGGACTGTGAAAGGGTAGATCTGTTACCTTTACATGGGAGGTAGGACTGTGAAAGGGTAGAGCTGTTACCTTTACATGGGAGGTAGGACTGTGAAAGGGTAGAGCTGTTACCTTTACAGGGGAGTTAGGACCACTGCAATAACTGTGTGAATCTGAGAGGGGAATATGTTGAATAAAATCATAACTGATCCATCTATATTTTCTTTTAACTACCCCCCCCCCCTCTCTCCCCGTTTTTTCTTTTACCCAAAGCCAGGAAATTTTCAACACCCCGATATATCTTGCGATCATCTTTGATTATTTTCAAAGAAATAATTCCATATATTATGTCTGACAAAACATTATTATCTGAACCAAAACTGCCATAAATGCTACATCGCGTAGTTCTGAACATCACTAGCAACATTCCCATGTTTTGTGCGAACATGCAATCGAAATAGGGATTGCTACTAATCCTTTGATAGGATTACAAATATAAACGGCTTAACTCTTCAATAAATCAATGCTAATCTAGAGAATAGAAATTAAAACATGCATAGATTAAAGCAAACCCTATTTCCATCAACGAATTGTGTGGTGGAGTCTAAGGATTGAGAATAACAGCTAAATAGATGGATGAAGGGCGGAAGCTAGGCTTCTTGTGTGTGTGTGGGAGAAAGGGAGAGAGAAAGGGAGAAAAAGAGAGAGGGTAGAGAGAGACGAGGAAGGAGTGTTGAAGCATGAAATTAATTGAAATAGCATGAATTGGAGTATATATATATATATCAAATAGTTGCAAATGAAAATACCATGTTATATTAAAAAAAAATAGTGAGGGTAAATAACAAAGTTGAAACATAGACGAGCTTGAAAACTTAAGAAAATATAATAATAGATAATATATACATATAATACATACATATATATACGAATACATACATATATATACACGAATACATACATACATACATACATACATACATACATACATACATACATACATAGATCACCTACTAACTAACAAAATGATTCAGAAAAAAACAACAAAGAATCGCAGAAACATGACTGTCGTGTGGCTGGACTATCAAAAAGCATTTGATAGTGTACCTCATGGCTGGATTGTTAAGGCTTTACAGTTAGCTAAAGTGCCACAGCCATTGGTAGCTGCTGTTGAACGCCTGACCAAGAACTGGTACACCAGTTTGATCCTTAGAGGTGAGAAGGAGCAGGTTAAGACTGATAAGATACATTACCAGAAGGGCATCTTTCAGGGTGATAGCTTATCAGTGCTACTCTTCGTTCTCTCACTGAATCCACTATCTTACCTACTCAGGAAACAAGGTGGACAAAGAAGAGGGCCCAGAAGTATCTCCCATCTTTTCTTTGTTGATGACCTGAAGTTGTATGGGCCAAATATCAATGACATCAAGAAACAATTGGACCTCATTACACAATTTTCAACTGACATCAAAATGAAATTTGGTGAGTCCAAGTGTGCATATTTGGCAGTAAAATGTGGAAGAGATGTGCCCTCCTCTAGAAATCTAGAGATGAACGGCCTGACAATACAACCACTGCAGTCAGGTGACAACTACAGATATCTTGGACAGGATGAGAATGTCAGATATGATGGACCCATAAATAAGGAGAGAACCAGAACTGAATACCTCAGAAGAGTAAAGAAAATATGGTCATCAGAACTGTCAGCATACAACAAATACATTGCCCACAATACTTATGCTGTGCCAATTCTAACGCCAACATTTGGCCTACTAAACTGGCCATTGCAAGAACTAAGTGAGATGGATGTTAGAACTCGAAAACTTCTCAGTGTTACTGGGAACTTTAACATCAATGGTGATGTGGATAGGCTATACTTCTCACGCAAGGAAGGTGGCCGGGGTCTAAAATCAATATTAACAACATATGAGACCCGGATAGTAACACTGAAGCAACACCTTCAACAGAGGAAAAAGGTTGGCAACCATCTTGCCCAGGTTTATGACCATGAAAAAAGAAATATCATTAGAATAGCGACTGATCTGGAGGAGAGATATGGAATAAAGCCTGATATAAATCTCTCACCCAGAGAAATCGGAAGATCCTATTCAATGTTCAAACAAGATAGAAAAATTGACCAATTTACAGAAAAAGTTGTGCATGGATACTTGAGGCGTAAAACACAGACCATAGAGGGGATAAACCACTCAAAAAGCCTGGCATGGAGTTCCGACAAGTTTATGACATCACACCTTGAGGGATATCTCTATGCAATACAGGAACAAGAACTCCCTACCAAATATCTGCTGCACAAAAGAGGAGGGCCAGCAGCTGACAATAAATGTAGGCTATGTAAAACAAAGATCGAGGATGTAAACCACATTGTTGCCAGCTGCGAAAGAATGTCATCTCGCTACTACCTCCCCACGAGACACGATGGGATAGCTAGAACCATCTGGAACGCACTTCGGAAAACAAAATTAACAACAAACGAGGAAGAATATATTGAGACAGATGGCACTAAGGAATACTGGTGGAACCTGAAAATAAAAACTGTCACCAAATTAAAGCACAACCGGCCTGATATTGTAGTTTGGGACCACACATTGAAAACGTGTTCTGTTGTGGAGATCAGCTGCCCACTTGATGTAAACGTTGTCAGAAAAATACAGGAGAAGGAGGACATCTACGGACCATTGATGAGGAGTTTACAAATCCAGTATCCAAGATACACCTTTAGCTTCATACCCATCATTATTGGTGCTACGGGTTATATACCAACACGCTTGGACCAAAGTATGACTGAACTTGGATTTGCGGACAAAAAGCGCAGCTCCCTAATTCATAGTCTACAAATGGCTGCGATAGCTGGCACCTTCAAAATTTGCAAAACATTCTTGCGATTCAAGGGATGACAATTTCTTTTCTTTTACAACCTTGCCACCAGGAAGGTGGCCGGTCAAAAAAATATACTCGAAATTAAGAGAAAGAGAAAACATACATACATACATACATACATACATACATACATACATACATACATACATACATGGTGGCTGCCAACTCGTTTTCGAGTACGGCCACTACTTTATATCCATGTAGGAGAACCCTACCGATGCGCTGAACGAGTGTGACTTTTTAGTCCAGCCAGCGACTTGAAAACTCTGGTACAAACACTACACTTGTGACAATTATTGACACATAGTGCTGGGCCCATGGTACCATGTGATGACAAGTGCAGAGAGAACTCCAGATATAAAGCAATGCCTGTGCCGTGAAGCTTTTATAGTGAGCAAAGGCACTGCACAAAGCCAGTCCCACTCTCTTAACCAAGATGATATTTACCAAAAAGAAGAACAAGTCAACATCGTTGGATACCATCAGGGTTGCAGGTGTTATATCAGAGTTTTCCTTCTCCTAGAATTCTGCCTTGACAAAGGCTAAGGGGTCATCTCTCCCCGTAATTTTGGATGGCCATTGACTCTTAAGAGCTCCTTTGCCCTTTGACAGGTTTTGTTTTTAGTCCTGCAGGATGTCCAAAGTCACCCTCCTCACCAAGAAATCCTGGTGGGGTTGCCAGTTTAGTCGCCAACGACCCGACCATGAGACGGGTTGTACTGGGATACATGTTACTAGTAGCATACATACATACATACATACATACATACATACATACATACATACATACATACATACATACATACATGCATACATACATACATACATACATACATACATACATACATACATACATACATACATACATACATACATACATACATACATACATGGTGGCTGCCAACTCGTTTTCGAGTACGGCCACTACTTTATATCCATGTAGGAGAACCCCTACCGATGCGCTGAATGAGTGTGACTTTTTAGTCCAGCCAGCGACTTGAAAACTCTGGTACAAACACTACACCTGTGACAATTATTGACACATAGTGCTGGGCCCATGGTACCATGTGACGACAAGTGCAGAGAGATCTCCAGATATAAAGCAATGCCTGCGCCGTGAAGCTTTTATAGTGAGCAAAGGCACTGCACAAAGCCAGTCCCACTCTCTTAACCAAGATGATATTTACCAAAAAGAAGAACAAGTCAACATCATTGGATACCATCAGGGTTGCAGGTGTTATATCAGAGTTTTCCTTCTCCTAGAATTCTGCCTTGACAAAGGCTAAGGGGTCATCTCTCCCGGTGATTTTGGATGGCCATTGACTCTTAAGAGCTCCTTTGCCCTTTTGACAGGTTTTGTTTTTAGTCCTGCAGGATGTCCAAAGTCACCCTCCTCACCAAGAAACCTTGGTGGGGTTGCCAGTTTAGTCGCCAACGACCCGACCATGGGACAGGTTGTACTGGGATACATGTTACCAGTAGCACCAACTGGTGACCTGACATACATACATACATACATACATACATACATACATACATACATACATACATACATACATACATACATACATACATACATACATACATACATTGCCTGCTGAACTGGTCATTGCAAGAACTAAGTGAGATGGATGTTAGAACTCGAAAACTTCTCAGTGTTACTGGGAACTTTAACATCAATAGTGATGTGGATAGGCTATACTTCTCACGCAAGGAAGGTGGCCGGGGTCTAAAATCAATATTAACAACATATGAGACCCGGATAGTAACACTGAAGCAACACCTTCAACAGAGGAAAAAGGTTGGCAACCATCTTGCCCAGGTTTATGAGCATGAAAAAAAAAATCATAAGAATAGCGACTGATCTGGATGAGAGATATGGAATAAAGCCTGATATAAATTTCTCACCCAGAGAAATCGGAAGACACTATTCAATGTTCAAACAAGATAAAGAAATTGACCAATTTACAGAAAAAGTTGTGCATGGATACTTGAGGCGTAAAACACAGACCATAGAGGGGATAAATCACTCAAAAAGCCTGGCTTGGAGTTCCGACAAGTTTATGACATCACACTTTGAGGGATATCTCTATGCAATACAGGAACAAGAACTCCATACCAAATATCTGCTGCACAAAAGAGGAGGGCCAGCAGCTGACAATAAATGTAAAACAAAGATCGAGGATGTAAGCCACATTGTTGTCAGCTGCGAAAGAATATCATCTCGCTACTACCTCCCCATGAGACACGATGGGATAGCTAGAACCATCTGGAACGCACTTCGGAAAACAAAATTAACAACAAACGAGGAAGAATATATTGAGACAGATGGAACTAAGGAATACTGGTGGACCTGAAAATAAAAACTGCCACCAAATTAAAGCACAACCGGCCTGATATTGTTGTTTGGGACCAGACATTGAAAACGTGTTCTGTTGTGGAGGTCAGCTGCCCACTTGATGTAAAGGTTGTCAGAAAAATACAGGAGAAGGAGGACATCTATGGACCATTCCAAGATACACCTTTAGCTTCATACCCATCATTATTGGTGCTACGGGTTATATACCAACCCGCTTGTACCAAAGTATGATTGAACTTGGATTTGCGAACAAAAAGCGCAGCTACCTAATTCATAGTCTACAAATGGCTGCGATAGCTGGCACCTTCAAAATTTGCAAAACATTCTTGCGATTCAAGAGATGACAATTTCTTTTCTTTTACAACCTTGCGACCAGGAAGGTGGCCGGTCAAAAATATACTTGAAATTAAGAGAAAGAGATAACATACATACATACATACATACATACATGGTGGCTGCCAACTCGTTTTCGAGTACGGCCACTACTTTATATCCATGTAGGAGAACCCTACCGATGCGCTGAACGAGTGTGACTTTTTATTCCAGCCAGCGACTTGAAAACTCTGGTACAAACACTACACTTGTGACAATTATTGACACATAGTGCTGGGCCCATGGTACCATGTGACGACAAGTGCAGAGAGATCTCCAGATATAAAGCAATGCCTGTGCCATGAAGCTTTTATAGTGAGCAAAGGCACTGCACAAAGCCTGTCCCACTCTCTTAACCAAGATGATATTTACCAAAAAGAAGAACAAGTCAACATCATTGGATACCATCAGGGTTGCAGGTGTTATATCAGAGTTTTCCTTCTCCTAGAATTCTGCCTTGACAAAGACTAAGGGGTCATCTCTTCTGGTGATTTTGGATGGCCATTGACTCTTAAGAGCTCCTTTGCCCTTTGACAGGTTTTGCTTTTAGTCCTGCAGGATGTCCAAAGTCACCCTCCTCACCAAGAAACCTTGGTGGGATTGCCAGTTTAGTCGCCAACGACCCGACCATGAGACAGGTTGTACTGGGATACATGTTAACAGTAGCACCAACTGGTGACCTGACATATATACATACATATATATATACATACATTATAACATCAAAATAAATAGCTATTGAATTATTACTCAAATAAAATGATTTCATTCATTTTTTCTTCAGGTTAAAGGTAATAGAAATCATTCTTAAATTTAATTGAATTAAACCTCTTCGTGAAGACATTATTTCACATCTCTGATATCGTGGTATAATCAGTATCCAGTGAGATCAATTAATTTGTCCATTGAATAATGCGGCAGTCTTGTTCTTAATAAGAAGGAATCGATATTTTATTAAATTCTCGTGAGTTTTCACACGTGATTAGTCATGAGCTATTGCTATAGAATCTCTAAGTTACTTCTATTAAATGATATCCTTATTCTCATTATTAATTACCTTTCTGGGGCGGTGAATTGGCAGTATTGGTAGAGGGTCAGACATGCTATCCAGCATAGTTACGTCCCTTTACGATCTGAGTTCAAATCCCGCCGAGGTTAAGTTTGCCTTTCATCTTTACGGGGTCGATAAAATAAAGTACCAGTAATACACTGGGATAATTTCTGGCCTTGTGCCAAAAGTAGAAACAATTAATTACATTTCTGATGCCTTGATAAAGTTATAACCACTCCAAATGTATCTATACTCATGTAGATATCGAAGAAATCATTATTATATTAATTTATTACGTCTTAGAAAGTTGTAGAAGATGATTAATCAACTGCTTGAAATCAATTCAATATGTTTAGTTTCAATTCAGAAAGTGACCTAGCTTTTCAGATGAAAGATATGTTAAAATGTCTGCTGTTGTGATGTCAAATATTACTGTTGTGATATCCTATATGGTATTGTTACTGTTGTGATGTCATATCTTCTATTGTTACTCTTGTGATGTCATAACTTCTATTGTTACTGTTGTGATGTCCTATATTGTATTGTTACTGTTGTGATGTCATTGCTTCTATTGTTACTGTTGTGATGTCCTATATTGTATTGTTACTGTTGTGATGTCATATCTTCTATTGTTACTGTTGTGATGTCATATCTTCTATTGTTACTGTTGTGATGTCCTATATTGTATTGTTACTGTTGTGATGTCATATCTTCTATTGTTGCTGTTGTGATGTCCTATATTGTATTGTTACTTTTGTGATGTCGTATCTTCTATTGTTACTGTTGTGATGTCATATCTTCTATTGTTACTGTTGTGATGTCATATCTTCTATTGTTACTGTTGTGATGTCATATATTGTATTGTTACTGTTGTGATGTCATATCTTCTATTGTTACTGTTGTGATGTCATATATTGTATTGTTACTGTTGTGATGTCATATCTTCTATTGTTACTGTTGTGATGTCCTATATTGTATTGTTACTGTTGTGATGTCATATCTTCTATTGTTACTGTTGTGATGTCATATCTTCTATTGTTACTGTTGTGATGTCATATATTGTATTGTTACTGTTGTGATGTCATATCTTCTATTGTTACTGTTGTGATGTCATATATTGTATTGTTACTGTTGTGATGTCATATCTTCTATTGTTACTGTTGTGATGTCCTATATTGTATTGTTACTGTTGTGATGTCATATCTTCTATTGTTACTGTTGTGATGTCATATCTTCTATTGTTACTGTTGTGATGTCATATCTTCTACTGTTACTGTTGTGATGTCCTATATTGTATTGTTACTGTTGTGATGTCATATCTTCTATTGTTACTGTTGTGATGTCCTATATTATATTGTTACTGTTGTGATGTCATATCTTCTATTGTTACTGTTGTGATGTCATATCTTCTATTGTTACTGTTGTGATGTCATATCTTCTATTGTTACTGTTGTGATGTCCTATATTGTATTGTTACTGTTGTGATGTCATATCTTTTATTGTTACTGTTGTGATGTCCTATATTGTATTGTTACTGTTGTGATGTCATTGCTTCTATTGTTACTGTTGTGATGTCATATATTGTATTGTTACTGTTGTGATGTCATATCTTCTATTGTTACTGTTGTGATGTCCTATATTGTATTGTTACTGTTGTGATGTCATATCTTCTATTGTTACTGTTGTGATGTCCTATATTGTATTGTTACTGTTGTGATGTCATATCTTCTATTGTTACTGTTGTGATGTCATATCTTCTATTGTTACTGTTGTGATGTCATATCTTCTACTGTTACTGTTGTGATGTCCTATATTGTATTGTTACTGTTGTGATGTCATATCTTCTATTGTTACTGTTGTGATGTCCTATATTATATTGTTACTGTTGTGATGTCATATCTTCTATTGTTACTGTTGTGATGTCATATCTTCTATTGTTACTGTTGTGATGTCATATCTTCTATTGTTACTGTTGTGATGTCCTATATTGTATTGTTACTGTTGTGATGTCATATCTTTTATTGTTACTGTTGTGATGTCCTATATTGTATTGTTACTGTTGTGATGTCATTGCTTCTATTGTTACTGTTGTGATGTCATATATTGTATTGTTACTGTTGTGATGTCATATCTTCTATTGTTACTGTTGTGATGTCATATATTGTATTGTTACTGTTGTGATGTCATATCTTCTATTGTTACTGTTGTGATGTCATATATTGTATTGTTACTGCTGTGATGTCATATCTTCTATTGTTACTCTTGTGATGTCCTATATTGTATTGTTACTCTTGTGTTGTCATATCTTCTATTGTTACTGTTGTGATGTCATATCTTCTATTGTTACTGTTGTGATGTCATATCTTCTATTGTTACTGTTGTGATGTCCTATATTCTATTGTTACTGTTGTGATGTCCTATATTGTATTGTTACTGTTGTGATGTCCTATATTGTATTGTTACTGTTGTGATGTCATATCTTCTAGTGTTACTGTTGTGATGTCCTATATTGTATTGTTACTGTTGTGATGTCATATCTTCTAGTGTTACTGTTGTGATGTCCTATATTGTATTGTTACTGTTGTGATGTCCTATATTGTATTGTTACTGTTGTGATGTCATATCTTCTATTGTTACTGTTGTGATGTCATATCTTCTATTGTTACTGTTGTGATGTCCTATATTCTATTGTTACTACTGTGATGTCAAGTATTGCTGTTGTGATGTCAAAGTATTTTATTATTTCTGAAACAATTCAGATGATGTTCTGTCAATTTATGAAATTTACAAAATAAATCCTCAACAAATTAGAATATGTTCACTGTTAATATGAAATATGTATTGCTAAAATATAGAATTACGTGAAGGATTAAATCTACAATTCACTTTGTCTTTTATATATGACAGATATTTCAATATAAACCTTTTCCCTCGTCAGATTTCCAAAATCAGATACAATGCAATGTTCCTTTTAAAGATTGTCAGAACGTCTTATATGAATTAAAATAACTATTCAGTAAATACTCCAAGATCTTATGTAGTTTATTAATGTTAAATAAAATAATGATTTCTACTCTAGGCATACGGCCAGCAATTTTGAGGAGGGGAAAATCGTTTAAATCGATCCCAGTGAATTACTGGCGCTTTATTTTATCGACCCCGTAAGGATGAAAGGCAAAGATAACCTCGGTGGCATTTAAACTCAGAACGTAAAGTGCCACAACTCTATGCTGCAAAGCATAGTGTCTGACGCTCTATCAATACAGCCAAAATAGCAGTTATTTCTTTACAATGAGTCATTAAACCATTTCGTTCCTTAAGTTGGGTATCAAGAGAAGATGAACATGTTACAGGCCTTCATGACATAGATAGAAAGACAGTAACCAAGAAGTAATATCGTTGTTGCTGCTTTTTGTAGCCTTGTTATAACAGATTGCGCATGTCTATTAGCAAAGACATTCAAGACGTGAATACATGATTTTTAGCGTTATATTCTCTAGTGTTATCAAACTTTTATTTGAAAAATGAAAAGAAAAGTGAAACTATTTCAAGAAACTTTATGGTATTTTGATATTCCTTTTTACAGATTAGCAGAAGCCATGGTTTTATTTTATCAACTATATTAACAGGAGTTATACAATCATGGAAATATTAAACTGAAATAAAAACAAAATTAAATAATGAAAAAATAAGAACGAAAGGGTAAAGAAGGGCAGTTCTGGCTGTGTAATATAATAATAATAATAATGAAATTATTGTGTACAGTGCTCAGGTGCACTACAAAAAATAAAAAAGGTTATATGTACCTCTTAAACCGGGATTGAACCCAAGTCCAGGATCTCCACCGTCTCTATTACCTACCGCTAGACCACAAAGACAACATGAGAATGTAGTGGAAAGGACTATAAATACTATGAATATGAATAAAAAGAGGGAAAAAGCAAGGGCTATTGGGCAACGAGAGAATGAGAGGAAGAAGGGGAGAGGGTGGCAGAGTTTGTGCCTAAGTTGGGGCGTTTGAAACTTTAAGATGTTACGATGTGATTTGAGGGATATAAAGAAGCAATTTCTATAGATCGAGTGCCCATGTAGAGGTTCCGTCGTTAGCTTGTAAATAATTATGTTAACTGCCGGTCTGCGTTCAAATCCCGTCGAGATTAACTTTGCCTTTCATCCTTACGGGGTCGATAAAATAAAGTACCAGTAATGTCCTGGGTAATTGCTGGCCATGTGCCAAAAGTAGAAACAATTATGTTGTTAACTGCCGTGACTTGTTCTGAACGATATTGTTGGTATTTTACATATAATACATTTATATTTCTTATTACTGCTGTGGCATTTCGTAATGAAGGGTTTCTTTCAGTTGAACAATTGTTTGACCAGAGCCTGACTCTGGGGTCAAAATCTCGTCGAACCTCTGCTGTTGTAATGACAGAATGTATATATATATATGTATGTGTGTGTGTGTGTGTGTGTGTGTGTGTGTGTGTGTGTGTGTGTGTGTGTGTGTGTGTGTGTGTGTGTGCATGTATGAATACACATATATATATATATATATACATATGTGTGTGTGTGTACACGAATGCTTGTATTTGAAAAATCGAGAAAAATGTTTTAAGTACCAATGCAATTACTTAGATTATTCTTTCTTTCTACTGTATGTTTCGCGATTATTGTATGCGTGTGCTTTTGTATGTGTGTGTGTGCCTTTGTATGTGTGTGTGTCTTTGTATGTGTATGTGCGTCTATGTGTCTGTGTGTAGGTGTTTGTGTGTGTGGAAGCATGATTTATTATAATTATTAAAATTTAATTTTTATTTGTTAGAAGTCTTATTATAATAAATATGTAATAGGTTTCTCCCATTATTTAAACTTTCCTCCACAAAGTCAACTTATATTTTATCTGTTTTACAGCAACCCTTCTTTCCTATTTTCCTTTCCTCTTTCGTTTTCCGATGTAGAATATTCTTACCAATGTCCTTCAATATTTCCAAATTTTTTTTCTGTTTGTTTCCCTTTTTTAATTACTTTTTAATTATTTGTCTCACTAGCTCTTTTTGATTACCAAATGCAAGGAATACTCGATACTGCTCCTTGTCCTTCGTGGCTCTATAGGGATGTTTAAATTAAATTAATAAATATTTTTATCAAAGACAAATCATATTTCTATAATACTTATTATGCTCCATGTAATTTGTAAGATCCTTTTTAGTTACTCGGCCAGCGAGTTCTCCTAAAACTTATGAAAAATTCAACAGGAGAATATTGTCTTATTGTTCTTAACTAATTTCTTATTTTTCTTCCTTCCCCAAAGATTTCTATCCTATTTTTCCGTGTTATTATTTTACCAATGGCGAGGGACTGGCAGTATTGGTAGAGGGTCTGATGCCATGCTTTCCAACAGAGTTACGTCCCTTTACGAACTGAGTTCAAATCCCGCCGAGGTTAACTTTGCCTTTCATCCTTACGGGGTCGATAAAATAAAGTACCGGTAATACACTGGGATAATTGGTGGCTTTGTGCCTAAAGTAGAAACAATTATTTTACCATGTCTTTTCCCTGTTTATCGTACTTCTCACTGATGGCTATTGTTTAAACATTTGGCTCTCGTACAACAATGGTGTACTTCTCTGTATGTCTATCTATGTATGTACGTACCTATGTATGTATGTATACATATAAGTATGAATGCGTGTATGTATGTATGCGTGCATTTATGTATGTATGAATATATATATATATATTAATGTATGAATATATATGAATATATATAACTCGTCGCATGGACTGAGTGCTCTACCACTACGGATATTACCTTCCAGTGTTCTACCACTATATATATATATATATATATATACATTTAGAAACACACAGATACATGCGGACACACACATATATACATGAATGCATCCGCACCCAACTGTGAGTTAAGGGTGCCAACTTCACCGATGTTGCTCAATGAATGACTGGGACAGACCAATTCAGTTTGAACCAGACTGAACCAGTATCAGAGTTAAAAATACATTATGAAGAGAGAAGAAACATTTAGATATAATTAGTAATAAAATGTATCATACCTAAACTGTTCCTAAATTCCTCGACTACGTAGTTTCGTGGCATAAACAAAAACAATATATCAAAGATATAGAGTCCTTGCGAGGTCTGCCGACTTATCAAGAGGATACCTCATTTTACTAGTCTCAAGAACGCGTCTACACGACGTGAGAAAGAATCCCAAAAGGCGGAGGGGGAGATAGTCACGCGATATAACGGTCGAGAAACAGAGCTAAGCCTCTTATAACCACGAAAAAAATACCACGGAGGCGGAGGGGGTATTCATATCGAGGCCGTAGAAGAGGGAGTGAAGAAGGCGAGAAGTATGAGTAATGGAAGCTTTCCAGTTGTCCCCACACTTCAAAGATTGCTCGACCAGAGGGAGTTATTAATACATTTAGAAACACACAGATACATGCGGACACACACATATATACATGAATGCATCCGCACCCAACTGTGAGTTAAGGGTGCCAACTTCACCGATGTTGCTCAATGAATGACTGGGACAGACCAATTCAGTTTGAACCAGACTGAACCAGTATCAGAGTTAAAAATACATTATGAAGAGAGAAGAAACATTTAGATGTTCAAACTGAACCAGTATCAGAGTTAAAAATACATTATGAAGACAGAAGAAACATTTAGATATAATTAGTAATAAAATGTATCATACCTAGGAACAGTTTAGGTATGATACATTTTATTACTAATTATATCTAAATGTTTCTTCTCTCTTCATAATGTATTTTTAACTCTGATACTGGTTCAGTCTGGTTCAAACTGAATTGGTCTGTCCCAGTCATTCATTGAGCAACATCGGTGAAGTTGGCACCCTTAACTCACAGTTGGGTGCGGATGCATTCATGTATATATGTGTGTGTCCGCATGTATCTGTGTGTTTCTAAATGTATTAATAACTCCCTCTGGTCGAGCAATCTTTGAAGTGTGGGGACAACTGGAAAGCTTCCATTACTCATACTTCTCGCCTTCTTCACTCCCTCTTCTACGGCCTCGATATGAATACCCCCTCCGCCTCCGTGGTATTTTTTTCGTGGTTATAAGAGGCTTAGCTCTGTTTCTCGACCGTTATATCGCGTGACTATCTCCCCCTCCGCCTTTTGGGATTCTTTCTCACGTCGTGTAGACGCGTTCTTGAGACTAGTAAAATGAGGTATCCTCTTGATAAGTCGGCAGACCTCGCAAGGACTCTATATCTTTGATATATTGTTTTTGTTTATGCCACGAAACTACGTAGTCGAGGAATTTAGGAACAGTTTAGGTATGATACATTTTATTACTAATTATATCTAAATGTTTCTTCTCTCTTCATAATGTATTTTTAACTCTGATACTGGTTCAGTCTGGTTCAAACTGAATTGGTCTGTCCCAGTCATTCATTGAGCAACATCGGTGAAGTTGGCACCCTTAACTCACAGTTGGGTGCGGATGCATTCATGTATATATGTGTGTGTCCGCATGTATCTGTGTGTTTCTAAATGTATTAATAACTCCCTCTGGTCGAGCAATCTTTGAAGTGTGGGGACAACTGGAAAGCTTCCATTACTCATACTTCTCGCCTTCTTCACTCCCTCTTCTACGGCCTCGATATGAATACCCCCTCCGCCTCCGTGGTATTTTTTTCGTGGTTATAAGAGGCTTAGCTCTGTTTCTCGACCGTTATATCGCGTGACTATCTCCCCCTCCGCCTTTTGGGATTCTTTCTCACGTCGTGTAGACGCGTTCTTGAGACTAGTAAAATGAGGTATCCTCTTGATAAGTCGGCAGACCTCGCAAGGACTCTATATCTTTGATATATTGTTTTTGTTTATGCCACGAAACTACGTAGTCGAGGAATTTAGGAACAGTTTAGGTATGATACATTTTATTACTAATTATATCTAAATGTTTCTTCTCTCTTCATAATGTATATATATATATATATATATGTATATAAGTAAATAGATATATGTGTGTATATATATGTACACATAGACATACACATATATATATAAATGGAAAAGAATGAAACGAAATTTCATTTCTCACTCTTAGTACGGCTGATACTTAAATGTAAGTATGTATGTATACGTACATACATATATGTATACAGACGTACAGTAGTATGTATATATATACATACATGCACACATATATATATGTACGTATCGGTTTACCGAACATTTATTATAATGTTCGGTTTGCTTGTAAACAATAGCCCCAATTACGCCGTACAGTGTTTAGGCAACCATCGTCGCCTTTTTGTTCAACACTGACACAGGAACGATGTACTAGTTTCAAGCTTATTAGCTATCGTCAGCATCGTATACCTTCCTGCCAGATGATTGAACGTCTGAAAGTATATACTTTCCTTATGCATATTAACGGCTGAGCAGCCTAATTTGCATATCGAGTGAGTTAGTCGGCCGGGCGCACCGAAAACGATAAATGGAAAAGAATGAAACGAAATTTCATTTCTCACTCTTAGTACGGTTCATACTTAAATGTATATATATTACATATCAGTAGAATAAAATGAAAATTCCATCCCAACTGACGCATGATTTTAGCCATTTAAAGTGAATCTTGGTTTCCTTAAAACGTTTATAACTTTCTACTCCAGACATATATATGCAATCAATAGATTCTAGCAAGCAAGCAGACCTACGTGATCAATACTTGACCTGCACTAATTTCACCTTTCTCAACCAGTTTGTATTTAACGGAATCGCCGCCTTCGTCTGGCCACCTCTTTCAAGTAATATTTAAAGACGAGTAAATCATAAAATAAGGATTTAATACATTTCTAATGATTCTTATATCGTGATAATAGAAATATTATTATCAGCAAGAAAATCTATAACAATAATTTTAATAATGGTAGACCTCTTACAGAAATACCATAATTCGAAGGAAAAACATTTCTCTCTATATAAGCAAAGATCAAATCAAATTTAAACTCCTTTATATTCCATATATATATATATATATATATCGAGAAAAACCATCTTTCCAAAACAACCTATCATGCAAAAAGAAAGAGAGACAAAGAATGGCTCAACCTCTCTAGAGTAAAAGTAGAAACAAAAGTCTGATTTTCGTTGAAAGAGATCAATAAAAGATGTCTACCACAAAATAAAAAATAAAACAAGAAGTTAACATCAATATTTTGTTATGCAATCAACTGGAAAAGAGATCTATCACTCTTTGTCCGGCTGCTTGCTCGGATCTTATATCAATTCGGTGATATTTGGACATCTTACATAAATCCAACCTGAAAATAAATGTTTCAAGCATACAACAAATTCTAGATTGTATACTGATATTACTCCGATACTCTGCGATATGCATGTACTCCCGGGACCCAAATAATAGGCAGCGGGGATAGCGTTGGTGGATGGAGATGGAATAAGCTGGGTGGTTGGTTGAAAAATCGGTAATAATTCTAGGTTGTCTCCGTTGATCTTTTTTACAAACCTGAATTAGTCATTTAGTTTACATATTGAGACCCATCCTATTTATTTTATAACATATGGAATTTCTAGTAATGTATTTTTTTGTCATGTATAATGTTGTGTAAAGAGAATTAATTGTCGCAGGAATGCTACCTAAAATAATATTTCGCCGGAGATAGATTAGCAAACTTTAATAATCGTAGGTGGGGCTGTTGGAATAAAAGAAGGTTGGAAAAATCTGAAAAAATAATAAGTGGGGGGGGGGTATTTCTTTCACCGAAGATAGCTCAGCAAAATTTAATAAGTGTTGGGAGGTGCGAAAATCTGAAAAAATAATAATCGGAGGGAGTGGACGATTATTCGAGATCCGAGAATACTAAGCAGCAAGAAAACTAAATGGAAACTTTCAGAATTGCAATAAAAATTACAAAGGAAAGTATAACAAACAGATGCCAAATAAATAGATTTTGAAATGGAAATAAGACATATGATGCTGTGTGTTAGAATGAAACCCGTACTGAAAACAATTACAGGCCTGGACATGAGCTAAAAGGTAACAGCTATATCTCGACTCGTTTCTTTACATATACTATGAATAACTGTCCTATTGATCTCATCAACATTATCATCCGATGATTTGTTGAGGACTCATTTAAATTCAGTTTTGTTTCCAGGCCATCTTGGGAACGGATCAGGTTGGTGCTTTTCCAGTTTTAACAGCAGCCTTACTGTGTACACCAGTAGGACAATTTTCCATTGCCAATTTGCCGAAGCCCAATTCAACGCTGTGACATAGAAAACACATTTTCTTTCCAAATATTGTGTAATAAACAAGTTTTATACCGTGCTTTATTGGTAAAAATATATGAAACTTAATGGATTAGAAAGTTATTTAAATAAATTGCATTTTTCGTCTTTTGCGTTTCGCATATAAATATTTTGCACGACATATCACAGTCGTTGAGAAGAAAGTTTTTTTAAATGTTTGCAAAGTATCAAGAATCAAAAGTCTTTTCACTTGTAAGAATTGACAGTATGTACTGATAGTTTGTTCGTTTTCATTCACACAGGCTTATGTAGGCTTCCATTAGCCGACATAACCCTTGACATGTTCCCATTAGATTATTTAAACAACCATTCAGAATTTGGACCATATTTTTTACCGTTTCAGGAGCACAAGATTTTCGTAATATCCATTTCTTTTTTTTCTATCACATAAGCTCCACAGGCAGTATCCTAATGGGTGTGTATATAGTTGACTATTTCTCCATTCTTGCATAAATACCTTCTTTGCATTGTTCTTTTCTTATCTAAAAAAAATGGTTGAATTAATCGGTATCATCTCTATGAAAATCATACCTACAACGTACACATGCACATAAAACACACATATATACATATATCATTTACTTATTTATATACATATGTATATTCATAACTTTTCTTTATATTCGCCGTGAGAGAATCACTGCTGCCATTAACGAATAAGTTTGAATCGCAATATAAGGGCAGCGATTAGCAGTATCGGTAGAAGGTCTGATGCCATGTTTTGCAGCATAGAATTACGTCCATTTACGGTTTAAGTTCAAATCCTGCCGAGGTTAACTTTGCCTTTCATTCTTACGGGGTCAATAAAATAAAGTACCAGTAATGCACTGGGATAATTGCTGGCCTTGTGTCAAAAATAGAAACAATATATATATATACTAGACAAATCCAGTCCATCTTTGGAGAAATCTTTCTGTAGTAGGCGATAGATAGGAATACATAGAGACAAAAACATTAATACAAGATACAAATTAATGAGTGCATCAGCTTTTGTTCCTCTCGGAATGACTGGTAATGTCTGTCTGAAATCTCCTGATAAAACTAATGTAACTCCTCCCATAGATGTATTGTTATCTCTTATGTCCTGCAAGGTCATATCAAAAGCTTCCATTGCTCCTCTATGTGACATGGTGCATTCATCTCAAATGGTCAGGTGTCATTGGCGCAACACTTCTGCTAAACCTGAGCCTTTGCTTCTGTTACAAATTGAACTGTCACTTCTGAGCAGGTGTAGCGGTAATTTAAAAGCAGAATGAGCTGTTCGTCCTCCCGGGAGCAGGGTGGCAGAAATGCCAGACGATGCTACTGCAAGTGCAATTCTTTTTTGCCGCCTTACCTTGGGGGGAAGCAATGTTGTTTCAAATACATTACCTCTGCCACCTGGAGCATCAAGAATAAAAAATTCCTCTTGACTGAGGAAATGCTTTCATAATATGCCTGGCGTTGTTCTTGGAGACGTTTAGGTTCATGTTCATTCACAAATGCAACCAACTTTGTCTCTCTTGCAAACTCTCTTGAAGTTAAACTACTCTGATTTTGACAGTCCGGAACCAGACTATAGCAAATTCTTGCGTCCTATGACCAAAATTGATCCTCAATATTGATGCCTGGGTTTGCATGTTGAACTGCATACTTTAAATCCCCAGCCATATCCTCTTGATGTTTCATCCAAAGTTTTCGGGGACTGCCAAATTGACACATGTTTAGCATAATGGAAAAATGGTTACGGGGTTTCCTTGGAGAGTATGAAACTGATGATTCAGGCAATGCAAGGTCCCAATGATCATCATTTTTTAACAAAGCTTTCATAGACATTGTGGCGTGTGTGGTGAGGCGAAGGTGTGGGTGTGGATGTGGAGGTAGTTATAGGCTATGCATGATGGGAGATGAAAAAGTGTGGTGTTGTACTAGGAGGCGGCTTCTGCTGGTCAGTGGTTTGACGAAAAGGAATAAAATAAAATAAAAGGAAAAAAGAAAAAAGATAAGGAAAGTAGGTTAACCTAGGGAAGGGGTGGGGCTTTGGTGTAAACTATCTATATCCTTAAAGGGGTATTTGTACTATAAAGAATTAAGGGTTGTAGTTAGTGTTTGAAAAGATTATAGATAAATAAGTGAAAAAGCTGCTAAACTATCTATTCTTTATACTAAAAAGTAAGAACTCTATTAATTTGCGGAATAATTTATTCAGTTCCGGCAAAACATCGTTTAAATTCAACTTTTAAATATATATATAAAATGTAATATACGATTTATCCTTTTTACATAATGTCTTCTATATATATATGATTCATATACTTAATTTACTTTCTATTATCTCTACTTCACATATATATTATTACACCTATCGATAGATTATAAAATTCCTTTATATGACTGCTTGAAACTCCTTTAAGGAAAATTTTTTCTTGAAAAATTTACGGAAGGGTTTAAGAAAATCTTTTGAAAATTCCTTTGAAAGATATAGAAAAACCATTATTCTTATACCTTCCAGTATTTTTATATTGTTATATTTTCAAACGTTTTTAATATATATATCCAAATGTTTATATATATGTGGGAAAACATATGATTTTTTTATATATATGTGGTTTATACTTTAAATATATTCTTAAGATAAATTTGTTTAAATATTTTAACTTTATAGCAAGTAAATTTATGACTTCGTATAAAATAACATATGGTCCATGTTGTAATTATATTCTTAAAATAGAAAATTTAACTTCTTAACTTTATAGCATTTAATCCTTAGAGTCATCTGAGTTCTTAAAAAAAAATCACTTATAACTTCCTTTACGTTTCCTTACTGTTTTTATAATATAACTAAGTGGTTATTCTTTTGTAAACTCTCGAAAATTTTCCATAAATTTAAAATTATTTGGATGTTTCAAATTTTTGACTTACAACTTTTAATAAAATAAACTATACTAGATTTGTTCTAATGTAAAATAATATATATTTATTTAAATAATCTATAATCTTTAACATACACATTATTAAATTTTAATTTTTAATTTTAATCTAATTTTTCAACCTATCATTATAAATATTATAATCCAAACATAATGAATCCTGCATTATAAATATTATTCTTCCACGCTATTCTCATTTCTTCTTTTCTTCATTTCTTCCCTCACGTAAATATACTTACGCTGTATTTATCCTTTGAAACTCTTCTCTTCTCTCATATACTTACGCTCTTCTCTTCATGCACGCTATTTTCACTGTCAAAATATATATAATCGTTCTTTCTTTCCTATCCTATCTTTTTCATTTCTTTATTCTTTTTTTCTTATTTTGTTTATTCTCTCTCCCTCACATATCAACTTCTTCCAACAGTTTAATTTAAATAAACCGTTATCTTTTTAACCTTTCGGACACTTTGCATACTCAATCCTAATTTTCTATCACCCTCAATAAATGTAATATCTCCACTATCCAGGAAGCTCCAACCGTTAAGGTTGTCTTTTTTTTCCGAGTATGTCAATATTTATTTATAAAACAAATCTGTATTTTATCTGATGAAAGCGCACCATAATTTGCCTTGGTGGCCCTAGAAATATGTATAATAAAATAAATATGGTTTTATAAATATAGTTTCCATTTATTAATATATTGTGTATTTACTCCACTAACTTGTTGAGTGCTTTATATCAGTTATAAAATTTTTTTAAATGTTTAAGCTTGTTGAATCCCAACAAATTAAATATAACCTGTGCATACATATATATATATATATATATGTCTGTGTGTGTGTGTGTGTGTGTGTGTATATATATATATATATATATATATATATATATATATATATATATATATATATATATATATATATATATATATATATATATATATATCCACACACACACATACGCACAAGATACACCCGGGGACACACACATAATACATATATATATATATATATATGCGTGTTAATAGATACATGAAATAGTTGCTGCCCCAGCTATATGTGTTAGCTCATACACCGGTACATACAAGCACACTCTCATCCGTGTTATACGTAGTTACTGACACACACACACGCATACACATACACATGTCTGTATCTCTGCATGTGTGCACACTACGAAATATGTGTGCTCATAGCCCCGCAGATCCATACATCTTTATCAGACTGCAGGGTGTACATATATACACACAAACCCAGGTGCATGTGTGTGCCCTAGCAGTGCGTCAAGATATCTATCTTATAGGAATATATGGTGGTAAACATTTATTTTAGGATATGATAAAGGTGAAAATGTGTTGGGAAATACATGTAATGTTAGTAATAACGGTGATGAAATTGGTGATACAAATAGAAGTGATGAAACTAATTGTGGTAATTTATAGGATGCTGGTGGTTTAGGCGTGCCTCTGGAGTGTGTGATACGTGTTGGTGTGGGTGAGAATGGTTGGTACATGGTGATATGTTTAGTGATGGGGGACATGATAAAGAATACAATATAATATTAACAAGAATAACAGTGCTAATGTAACAGTGGTAATGAAGACGAGGATAAAGTTGATCAGATATGATAAAAATTGTGGTAATTACTGTAGTGTTGTGTCCATCGTTAGCTAAGTTCAGGTGGTTACATTTTGGTCTGTCCGTGGTTCCTGTCGGAATACCATGGCGGAGAATATTAGCTTTCTGGTGTGTCTACAGCTTATGAGGAGTTCCGATCTGAAATTAATGATCTCTGCCGATTCTGCCAGGCACAAATTGCAGTGGCTTCCTCCGGGGGAATGTTGGGCCACGTGTCTCCTTATGGACCATTTGATCTGGTATTTCGGGTTCCTATCCTTGAGGTCTCAGATCAAATCGCCCAGTCTGGTTTGGGAACGCTTAGTCAAGGGCCCTGAAGAATATTCCTGGGATATTAGTAGCAACGTGTATATATATATATGTATATATATAAGTTTATCCCAGGTTCAATTGGGGGTTACCACAGTAAGTAAGGTACTCAATACAAAGCAGAGTATAAATATTTAATGTAGAAAGACTTCTACAGGACTAGAACTGTTTCATTCCGGAGAAATCATCGGGGCTTACTGATGATTTCACCGGAATGAAAGAGTTCTAGTCTTGTAGAAGCCTTTCTACATTAAATATATATATATTATTTATGTATAGATATATGTATATATATATATATATACTGTCGCTCAGAGAGTGGAATTGGCTCAGTGCACAGTCTTTCCTCACTTTAAAAAATATCTTCACGCACAGGCATTGCACGATAGAATTAATTAATAATTATTAATTATGATATAACGTGCAATGGTCTTACTCGATAACGAGGGGGCAGCCATCATATATATATATATACATACAAATATATATATAAATATATGAGGTTATAGTGTAGTACAGCCGCGTTGAAACGTTTGTAGAGATGCATGAATAATTAATAAGTTCTTATCCTTGGCTGTCTTAAAATTTAGATTTTAAATGCTCTGCGACCCGAAGCGCTATTAAAGTATATATACATATATATGTGTATACATTAAAGTATATATACATATATATGTGTATACATTAAAGTATATATACATATTTCGTTTCTGAATTTGTTTAGCAAGATTCTTTATCTGAAATCGTGTGTTGAAACCGATATTGTTATACTTTGGGAGGGTCATGTTGCCAATAAGAAACACACGCACCAGTTGCTTTCACTTCAATTTATTATATATTTATAAATTTATAAATTCACAAATCTATAAACTTATAAATTTCTGGTTGGTTGGTTCCACAACCAGATAGTTATTAGCAAGATATACCCGTTCCAAAGACCCTCATGTATAGATAAGAAATGTATAACCTGTAAAATAAGCCCCCATATTAACTGTAAAACTAGAAATGTAGTGTATAGCATAAGATGTACTGAAGGACAATGTAGAAACAAAAATATAGTGTACATAGGTGAGACAGCTCGTAGAATAGTGGAACGAATAAATGAACACTGGCGAGACCTTCAAGATAATAAAGAATCATCTGTGCTCTACCAACATGCTAAGATAGAACACAAGGGTAAATTAGAGAACATAGAAATAAAAATAGAATCCACACACAGAAAAGATGCAATGTTTAGGCAAATTACAGAGGCAGTAAGCATAAAAGAATTACAACCAAAATTAAATAGAAAATATGAGTGGAACAGCAACATCACAACTTACAATTAAGGACAAAATGAAAACACACACACACATAGAACAAACAACCAACCAACAACATGTAAATAAATAAATAAATAAATAAACAAATAGATAAATGAACACAAACACACACAGACACCCGAATGTGGCGCATGCGCAAACTGAGCACACAACACACACACAGAAACAAAATGGCGTAGGACAGAAGAAAGGAAAGGCACAGAAACAAAGAAAGGAATCCCCAGTCACTGAAGAGGTCACAGAGTGTGTGACGAAAGGACTATGACTGTATATAAACAACTATCTGGTTGTGGAACCAATCAACCAACCAGAAATTTATAAGTTTGTAGATTTGTGAATTTATAAATTTATAAATATATAATAAATTGAAGTGAAAGCAACTGGTGCGTGTGTTTCTTATTGGCAACATGACCCTCCCAAAGAATAACAATATATATACATATATATGTGTATACATTAAAGTATATATACATATATATGTGTGTACATTAAAGTATATATACATATGTATCTGTATACATTTAAAAGAATCAAAGTCAGTGTTGCAACATATGAACAATCTTTATTTGTATATTAGAATTGTTTTGAAATGGATCATCTCACGGTACAATAAAGGTGACGGGACCAGACTCTTTTTTGACTTCATTGATGTCATCATTAAAAATTGGCGAGGGCCATGACTAATGATCGTATACTGAATACCATGCAGTTCACTGCTGCCTGGTTTTTCCAATGTTTTTTACTCCATTACAAAAAACATGAATAAACTGTAGTTGAAATTGTTCGGATAGAAATTGATAAGAAATTGACAGTAAAAGGTACACTACGAAACGTAATGGTTAACATATATATTGATAACTATAAACTTTTCTTTTTATTTGCTGTGAGAAATTTGGGGCGAATATATATATTGTCGGTTATGATCACCCAAGTGTCTTTTGTCCTTTACGGGCAGAAGTCCTGTTAAACTGGGGATATGCGACAATCGGCTACAACTCGGGGATAACCTAGTGTTTTGGTTGTTTATAAAGACTTGTATCTCCACAAAACACACTTGTGTTAATTGAAGAGCAAATAAACAGTTGGTTAATATAAAACTTGCTCAAGATGATCTATATTCCAATAGCTTGTTAACTAACCTGATTTGACCTCAGTCATTGACAATATTTGTTTCCTTACCTGGTGTCATTAGAACCTGTCACAACCCCCCCCCCCTTCCTCTCTTTCTTCTGTGGCCTAAAATTCATTGCGTTTTCCCCTCCGTTTCCTCTCATTTATGGCCTTTATAGTACTTTCCTCTGCTTTCCTTTACAACCAAATCTTCCCTTTTTTAACTCTTTCCTCCTTTTTTCATTACTTAATTCTGTGTTAATCTTTTTTTAATATTTCCAACATTGTATAACTTCTGTAAAATATAGTTGACATAATAGGTTTATATATAACAGGCAACAAAATATGTTCATCATTGTATAACCTCTGTCAGTAAAATATATTTGACATAATATGTTTATATATAACAGATAACAAAGTGAAATTTTTCTTCCTTACATACGTAATATGCAGAAAAGCAACCCAGCAGAAACAATGAAAGCTTTAGATTTTAACATGTAGTCAGAATATTTCTTGGAGCTAAACATAGTAAGCCATATGGACATTTCCTTCTTAGAAGAAATATGGAATTATTTCATCTGCTTAGAATATGCATAGAGCTATCAAGCTTAATAAATATATCAACACTGTCGGGTTATAATGGACGTGTGCCTTATTTTTTAGATTGTGTTAACGTTTCCCTATCCTCAGATGATATAATATATCACTTAACCAAAAGAACTTAAACACATTTAGTATTGCCTGTTCTTGAAACATATGAAACCGAGATGTAATGGTGGACCTCAAATTGTCCTAATATTGCCTAAAATAGTAAAACACACTCACTGTTTGGTTTTCTTGAAAATGTTTACTCTGCAAGATATTTTAGAGTTTCTTTTAAATTGCTATAGAAATAGAAGTTTTCGCCATATCATAGGCGTCCACAAAAAAGGAATCTTGCTTCAGGCAATGGATAATTCTTTTCGGTGTTTCACAAGATGGCTCTTTTAAAAGAGATTTTAGGAGGGTCTTCTATTGAGATAAACATAAAAGAAACTAAAGAAGTATGATTAGAAAGCAGCTAGCGAATTTTGAAATTGAAGTAGAAATATAAGGCTTCGCTGTAACATTTTATTCAATATTATAGTGGATTGGCAGTATCGGTTGAGAGTCGGATATCATGCTTTGCAGCATAGTTACGGCCCTTTTATGATCTGAGTTCAAATCGCGCCGAGGTTAACTTTGCTTTTCGACCTTACGGGGTCGATAAAATAAAGTACCAGCAATGCACTGGGTAATTGCTGGCTTTGTGCCAAAGGTCGAAACCAAAATAGGTAAAAGAATTAGTACCAGTACCTTACATTCATACACTAAATGTTTATCAAGACATTGGTTATTAAGAGGACATTTAGTTCTAACACGGCAATTACAATTACGATTAGAGAAATTACCAGAGTTATTAACAAGTGACCTAGTATTATTTATAGAAGGAATTGGATTGGAGAAGTTATTTACGATAGGTGCTAAAGTTTCCTGATTTAGATTGGTGTTATGAACATTCGACAAAGTTACGTTTGACGTGGTATTTAAATTTACTGAATCTAGCCTAGAGTTAACATTGACGTCGGGTTTACTATTGCTATTATTATGACGCTCAGTGTTGGATGGATATAATTTATTATTTAATATTTTATTATTATGTTTAGAGATAATGTTAGAGATGTTGGAAGTGGTGGAATAAGAGAATTTCTATAGATATGCGAGGGAGGGAAGCATTTATCTAAGGCCCTAAAAAATAGTTTAGGAATATTACTAGTAATAGATAGAGAAAAAGGAGCGTTGTACCAAATCATATTGTATCTAGGTCTTTTCTTTAAGTTATTGGAATGTTCATAACTAACTATTTTACTATAAGTCCCTCGATGATTGGATTCTTTACTGTATTTAATTTTGTCAGGATAACCGGCTTTGGAAAGCGCATTATTATAATAATTGGCATTAGCGTCGAAGATAACTTTATTAGAGGATAGAATTGAGATTCTTTTTTCAACATTACTGACTATAACATTTTTAACGTTAATGGGGTGGTTAGATTTAAAATTAACATAATTTAGATTCTCATTGTCTTTATGGTAAGGGTAATATAGGCTGGTGTCAAGATTAAGGGATATATCCAGGAAGTTAGCTAGTTTGGCGTTGTTTTCAAATTCAATTTTTAGGTTATGGTGCTTAAATAGATCAAGTATATTATTCTTAATAATATTAAGGTTAACTAAGTTACAGTTTAAGACAGTAAAAAGGGCATCGTCACGATAAATTCCACCGCGAAGTTGAGGAATTTTCCGATTTAAAGAATTCAAAATAAAGATACCAATCAAGTCCGTCAATTGCGCTGAATCTGACGTGATATCAAAATTGTTGGAAGTATCAGCTCTAGTCCAATATTCGTTGTTGAATTCCAGGATAGTTTTTCTTGCGGTGAGAATGATGTAAAGTTCATCTGTGGTAATGTCCGAATATTTAAATGCGAAAGATAGAGCGTTGTTGAGGAGTGAAGGCGAAATAGAAGAATAGGAACTGGCAATGTCAAACTGAATACATTTTTGTTTGTTTTTATTATTCAGATCATTGAACCAGTCAATTACATCAGATGTACCAATCCATAAATTTAAGTTAGAAATAGAGCAATTAGAACGAACCTGTGGGATAATTCTATCCAAGATGGATTTACTAACAACCCCCAGATCTGATTTAGAGGGGACGATTAGTCTAACAGGCAGTTCCGTTCGAAAGTTATTTTTGTGATCCTTAAGATTTATCCTCGGAGTTCTTGGGAAGAATGGTTCGGTCTTTTTCTCGATGTCAAGTTTAGATATAATCTCAGAAGCTTCCAAGTTTATAGATTCCAAATTCTCATGGTTAGTTTTACGATAATTCTTCCTTAGTTCCTTAAGGATAAGGTTATTATATTTATCTTTAGATACGCCATATACATTATTAGTTTTGTCGGAATGGACTAAGACTTTTTTAGAGGAATTAAGGTCCGAAATCGTATTCCTGAGATTTATAAGGTACTCCTGTCCTCTATAAGGGTTTCTCTTGAATTTAAGTCCTCTTATAATTGTTTCTACTTTAGGCACAAGGCCAGCAATTACCCAGTGCATTACTGGTACTTTATTTTATCGACCCCGTAAGGATGAAAGGCAAAGTCACCCTCGGCGGGCTTATAATATTAGTTAATTCTTCCTCAAACTGCGCTAGATTTTTATTGAAAGGAGGATTTCTTCTAGAGTTAAATAAATGATCAATATTGTTACGTTCCTTAGTATAGAAATTTCCTTTTAAGCGCTGGTCGTGGAAAAAAGCGATCCATCTAAGCCTTCTCACAAAAGAGTCAGTTTTTTCAATCAGAAGTTTAGTGAATTCAGATTTACCAGGTATAGGAATGTCTTTAATTGAAGTTGTTATGTTGTAATAATCCATGTTATAGAAGAAAAATTAGAGACCATCGAAGGTATCCGATATAAGAGTTAGCGCTCAAACAGTCAAGGAGCAAGTTAATGTAGGAGGTGAATTTTATTGTAGCACAATAAAGCAATGCAAATATCCGATAAGTAGCACTCAACAGTTCATAGGACTGGAGTATAAATAATATAAGATTAAAAGATGGTTAAAAGAGTTCCATGTATTTCATTATGCGCATTTCAAAAACAAATATCATCATGGGATGATATTTGCGTTCTCATCAGATAAAATAGGGAGACATGATATGAAGCTTAAAAAACACTTGCGAGCAGTGAAGTGTTAAATCAACACATATATATATATATATATATATATATATATATATATATATATATATATATAGTATAAAAGAGAAAACACAGGTAAGCATTAAGAGAAGGATTTAATCCAGGTGTTTACGACCGTTTCATTGGTAAGTGAAACCTTATATTGCTATACTGCAAATAGCAGCCACTCAATTATAATTGTTGTTCACAGTCCAAATTTTCAAAATAGTGAGTTCCTCTTGAAATAATTCTTAATATATAGAGAAAAACATTTATTTGGAATTGTATTTACTAGTATATAGAGAGAGGAATCAGGAGGTGAGTGGGACAGACGGCATAGTATATAGAGAGAGGAAGGGGGAAGAGGTAGGAAGTAGAATGACAAACTGAGATGGAGGGAGGGGTAGAGGTGGAAGGATTCTTTGGTCAGTTTTGATAGCAGACATCATGTCGTGGAGTGTAGTGAGTTAAAAAGAATTAAATAGATACAATTCCAAATAAATGTTTTTCTCTATATATTAAGAATTATTTCAAGAGTAACTCACTATTTTGAAAATTTGGACTGTGAACAACAATTATAATTGAGTGGCTGCTATTTGCAGTATAGCAATATAAGGTTGCACTTACCAATGAAACGGTCGTAAATACCTGGATTAAATCCTTCTCTTAATGCTTACCTGTGTTTTCTCTTTTATACTTTATACTCCAAGATTGAACGGAATTCTTACAAACTTGTGGAGTTACCCCTAACCGTACGTTGAAACCATCCATGAAACTGGCTTTCTTAACCAAAAATCTGGATCACAATAAGCAATTTTTTGCCTCTCTAACTAAATATATATATATATATATATATTATAACTACAGATTAAAGTTTAAGCAAAGTATCGCTGCTTTGACCCTTTACAGGATCTTCTGAAAAAGAAAAATATTTGCTCTACGTGTTTTTATATATATATTTTATATATATATATATATATATATATATATATATATATATATATATATATATATATATATATATATATATATATATATAGTAATAATAATAAATTTGAAGACTAAAATCCAAAGAGGGCCCGATAAGGATAAATATATATCAAATATATAAGAACCGTAGAGCAAATATTTATTAAAATAACAGATTAAAGTTTAAGCAAAGAATCGCTGCTTTCACCCTCAACGGGATCTTCTGAAACTAACAAAGTCAATCTGTAAACGCAGAAGTGGATATTTCAAAAAATGTTGCAACCGGAGGAACACAGGAAGATGATACTTTGGTTCGTGGAAACGTTCCCTGGCAAAGAACGGGAAAAAACAAATATAATACGTCATTAATAGGAGCAGTGAAAAACAATTACACGCAAAGGCAGAACCACGTTTATGGTATAAAAGAAGTCGTAGACTAATGTTCTCTTAGGTGGTTCATAGAGACGTTCTCTGGCAATGAACGGAAAAAACGAAGGTAATAAGTCATATGTGGATCGTGGAGAACAATTGCACGCAAAGACAAAACCACGTAAATGGTATAGCTGAAGTCGTAGACTAAAATTCTAACTAGGAAACCGAATGAATCTCCGCTTCAGAGTTAAGAATAAAGTAAATAAAATAAAATACAGAGGTAATTGAAATTAAATAAATACATACACGCATCCAAATACGTACATACACAAGCATACGCGAAAACACTCGCCATAGGTATACAAAACCACGCACATATAAATATGTGTGTGTATGTGTGTGTGTGTGCGTCTATACAAATAAATAAATAATTAAATAAACGTATATAAATAAATAAGTATATAACAAACGCACACACATACCTACATGTAAATACACAAATGTTCGGAGACGTACCTCAACCAAAACATGAAGTACACATATACACATACCCAACATACGTACGAACCCGCATACTCCCACAGACGTAAAACACCCGTATACACATAGCCAAAAGTATATGTACCAGAATATATATAAAAATATACGCCATAACATATACAATCAAATATACGTACGAGAAAGTATACGTACCTTCACAAAACATACAGGTAATATATACTTACCTATACAAATAAGTAATGGTATAAACATAACATATACTTAGCTACCACATCAAGACGTAAAATATCCACGTATAGATCGTACTATCCGTTAGGGTATAACGTGACGCTGTAATACAGGAAAGGTTTGTGCAATTTATGTTTACAAGCCGAAATTGCCTCAGATTTTTTGTTTAAGATGTGGTCTGTGGCGTAGAGTATTTCCAGGGCCTCAGCGGCGCAGAGGTCACATGGTCTTTTATTTCCGTTATACGATCTAGCCCTAGCTAGGATCTCCCAGTGTAACTTATATTGGGTGTAGTTGTCTTTTAGACTCCAGATGTAAGCTGAAAGTGACGTCATATTCCTTCTGAGAGGGTAACGAAAAGAATGGGTATGCATGTAAAGACGCTGCTTGAATCTATTGGCGGTTATATATATATATATATATATATATATATATATATATATATATATATATATATATATATATATATATATATATATATATATATATATAATCCTCATCGAATCATCTTCGGATTTTAGTCTTCACATTTATTATTACTATATATATATATAGTTACGTCCCTTTACGATCTGAGTTCAAATCCCGCCGAGGTTGACTTTGCCTTTCATCCTTACGGGATCGATAAAATAAAGTACCAGTAATGCACTGGGTAATTGCTGGCCTTGTGCCTAAAGTAGAAACAATTATTACTATATACATGTGTATGTGTGTGTTTGTGTTTGAGTGTCTGTCTGTCTGTCTGTCTATATATATATATATATATATATATATATATATATATATATATGGCCTCAGCCGGATGGCTGGAACAGGTAAAAGAGTAAACGAGTATATATATGGGGATGTATTTTTGTATGTCGGTAACTCAAACTTTTGCCTCAATACCTCATCAAATGAAATGGGCATCAAGGTAAAAACGGAGTCGTTTCTGTACAGACTCTCCTTTGTAACTCTAATCGTTATAAATAAGACTGGTCAGTACAAAGGACATATGGTTTAAATTCCTTCTATTTCCCTTTAAAACAGCCACCAGCTTCGTGTAGAAAATAAACATTATCTTGACTATGGACTTTTAATAGTAGAGACAACTAATCATTCATATTTATATTTATTTGAAAAGAATTTAAATGTCATAAATGAGAGGAAAAAGAGAGGCAAAGCAGGTCTACTAGATAAAGGATGAAAGAGATGGGAAAGAGGAGACAGTGATAGATTCTACACCTAGGACAGATTAAAGTTCGAGGACAAAATGCCTAAGGTATTTCCGTGGACAATGGCCAGGAAGACACGCTGTAACAGTCACTCTCAACTGGTGGGCCTCTTCCTCAGACCGGCTGCTCACGTTTCGATTTTAATGTTTCCTTATTCAATAATTTTAGGTATTTCTTTCTTTTTGTAAATTTATTTTCACTGTTATTGGTACATTTGAAAGCTCTTTCAATATCTGTTTTCTTCCTTCAATGCCTTAGTGTCCCACTGTCTCAAGTCCAAAATATGATACCATTTGTGTCCTAAATTACAATAACAAAGCTTTCGTTATTTGTTTGTTTGTTTTTGTTAGAAACCAGCTCCTTTTTTACCAGAAGAATTCCAACAGTTAGATAATAATCACATACACATACGCAGACACACACAGACACACATACAGACACACACATACAGATACACACATATATATACGTATACATATTTAATACGGGACACTAAATAAATCTGTAATGTTTTTAGAAATTTTACATTAAACACCCTATATAATTTTTTACATTATATTTGTTGACAAAACAATTTTGTCTCAATTGTTGTTGAAACGAGTTCTTTTTAAAAATATACTAAGGGCAAAATATTTCTTTAAAAGGTTTTCTGAATGATTTTTACAAGAATCCATTTGGTTTGCTTTTCAGTTTGTGCTTAAAGCAATGCTACATCACAACAAGAATACATTGCCTGTAATGTGGTTTGTGATTATATTTTTACTATAAAATACGACACCAGACATTTAATTATGAAATAACTTTAGTGGAGTATCTGAGACTGCTTCTAAATTACAAACTAGAACATTTGACAAGTTTCTCATATATTATTTAACGCACGCTAAGGGGTGTAACGCGTAGTTTGTAGTATTGACGCGTCGTTTGTAGTATTGACGACAGTATGTTGACGTCTCATCGCTGCCATGACTACAAACGTTATGTTCCAATTCAAGAAAGCGTTTAAATGTAAGTTTGAAAGCAGAGACAGCGGAAAGTAGTTACAGCTAGATCCTGTCAACTAAATCTCCATACGGTTTAAATACATAGCGAGACTCCAATTTCCGAATGACTAAATGTCAGTAGAAGGCCACCCATGCATTATGACCTGCGACCCGGCCCCCTTACAGTGTAAGAAAATGTGTGTTTGTGTGTGGTTGAGCGTGTTTGTTTGTGTATTGATAGGTTTCGGCAAGTATTTGGCCCAGGCCATGTCTAACTTAATAGCACCACCTAGCGAAGTCTTTCAAATCAGGATTTGGACACCATGGCCCACTTAAGTAGAGAGTTATTGTTTACTGAGACATATCCGGGTGTAGGAGGTTTATCCGGGATTTCTTGAAAGAATTTGTCCAAAGACTTCTTGAATTTATGGGGTCTGTTTCTGTTTTAATGTGTTTTGGTGTAATGTTAAAGAGAGCGGGGCCAATTGAGGTGAAATAATTGTGCCGTATTGTTGCTATGAGATGCGAGTTTGATTGTTTTTTGTGGGTGGATAGCACCGCACCCAAGACTTGGGTGTTCTTGGCTTAAGTCATGTATATATAAAATATTTGTATCTAATTGACTCTGATGAGCGATTATTCCTGGGATGAACCTTCATTTATGTTAGTCTAGCGAAATGTTCGTAATTCCATTAAATCAGTCGATTTAGAAAGGCCCTAAAAAAACTTATTTAAATATTAAAAGGGTGGAAAAACTAGGTACTACCATAAAATCCCCTTATCAGTAAATCTTATCCCTTTAAGAAAGCCCGCTGTACAAATAATAAATGTGTAATATGTTGAGTAAGTCCACAAATAATTTGTAAAACTAGAAACATTGTCTATATGATAAGATGCACAGAGTGTGCCTACAGAAACATGACAACGGTATACAACAGAGAGTCCAAATCCTGCCGAGGTTAGCTTTACATTTCATCCTTATGGTGTCGATAAAATAAAGTACCAGTAACGCACTGGGGTTGATTTAATCGACTTTCCCCTTCCCTTCAAATTTCCGGTCTTATGCCAAATGTAGAAACAAGTATTTAATTAAGGAAACCAGCTGTTTAAGTTGTAACATTCGTAATGAAGGATTTTCAAACAGAAGAAGGATCTTCATTGAATTTCGATATTTTAATGGATAATCATAATAGATAAGATAATAAGGATTTCATGCAATGCATTACCAAGAAAATAGCATCATTAAACCTAAGTTTCTATTTTAGAAAACACTGAGAAATAGGATACAAAGACTGGTTTCTTAAGGAATAATGAAATAAGATGATTAATATAACTACACGCTCTGCCTACTCTAACGTATACCATCATTATTTTCTCAGCTAATTAACATTTCATGTAGAATGTCTGTATACACAATATTTACATCTAGATAATATTACTGTTGGTTTGAACCTCATTAGTTGATAGGAGTTTCATTTCTGAATATATATACATTATTTCCGACTATATTTTAGCGTACACATTAAGAAATATAACACAAAACTAACTCCAGATCTATATATTGTATATATCTTTTGAATTGACAAGGCTTGTAATCTAAAGAGTTATTAACAACAGCTCTTCAAATATATTCTAACATTTAATCATACTAACAGATCTTGTTCCTCCGATTTACCAAATGCTATATAACATAAGTACACTACTAGTACTGAACATTATCAAAATTAAACAGACAGACGAAGCTATTTACACCAATATATATAGGAATATTTTACTTCGGTCAGCTTAGCGTTTTATCTTTTCGGACTCGTGGATTGGTGGAATTGTTAGTACAAGGTAAAATGACTGGCGTGCCTTTCATCCATGCGGAGTCGATAAAATAAAGTACCGGTAACGCACTGGGGTCGATTTAATCTACTGTCGCCTCCCCTAAAATTGTTGGCCTTGTGCCTAAATAAGAAACCATTTGGTAGAGAGTCGGAAGCCATGCTTTCCAGCATAGTTCTGTCTCTTTACGATCTGAGTTCAAATCCCGCCGAGGTTAACTTTGCCTTTCATCCTTACGGGGTCGATAAAATAAAGTACCAGTAATGTACTGGGTAATTTCTTAGTATTTTGCCAAATGTAGAAACAATTATTTGTTCCTATAAGGGCACTGGATTGGCAGTATCGGTTAGGCGTCGGACACCAGGCTTTGTGGCATAGTTACAGCATTTGGCGTTCTGAGTTCAAATCCCGTCGAGGTTAACTTTCCTTACGGGATCGGTAAATAAAGCACCAGTAATGTACTGAGGTCGATTTAATCGACTTCCCCATCCTCCCAAAATTGTTGGCCTTGTGCCTAAATCAGAAACCATTATATGCTCCTAGTCCTGAGTTTAAACCCCGCAGCAACCTCCTTGGAGAGTAGACTTAGTCCATCGCTCGGTTAAAGAACACTATTTGGTCGTCGAGTGCTTTTAGCGGAATCCGTTCTGTAGCAAGGAATCGGATCAGGTCTTTAGTTTAATAATAACTTCCTACCTTCCTCTCATCATTATCAGAGGCCCTTTCCTTTGAATAAAGCACTAAAAAAACACCCATAAAAACTAACGTTGTAAAGTTATATTAATTAATAACTCCAAAATTCACTTTTCACCTATATATAATTCCTAGAACAAATTAAATCCGACCAGATTCCCCATTTGAAAGTTATTTCCTACATACCTCATATCATGTAATAGTTATTGTGTGTGTGTGTGACAACTCACACCTATGCAGGTTTAGCTGGCCTCCTCCAAGGTATATCTTGCTGGAGGTGTCTTGGGTAATTTAGTGATAGGGACCCCAGTCCTATCATCTCATTTCTACAGCTGTGTAAACTGGAGCAACGTGAAATAAAGTGTCTTGCTTAAGGAAATAACACATCACCCGGTCCGAGACTTGAACCCACAACCTTTCGAAGAAGAAGAAGAAGAAGAAGAAGAAGAAGAAGAAGAAGAAGAAGAAGAAGAAGAAGAAGAAGAAGAAGAAGAAGAAGAAGAAGAAGAAGAAGAAGAAGAAGAAGAAGAAGAAGACCACCAACAACAACAACAACAGCAACAAAAACAACATCAACGGCAGCAACAATAACAACAACAAGCTGGATGAGATATTTTGTTAAGAAATATGTTTGCGTACTACAGATCTCGAGGTAGTTTTTCTGATTCAAAATCTTATTGATGCCGTCAGCTCACTCATGTTACCAATACTCTTGAAAAAGACCTGATTATCTACACTTTCTATTGTAATACTCCAGAAATCAGACAAACACTTTTACTGTAGTTATAAGAAACTAAGAATTATATAAGGAGTATTACATTTAATTAACAGTACACTTGAAAAATAAAAACAGACAACAATACACTATTGTATTATATGATATTAAGAGGGCGGTGTAGTGATAGTAACGGTAGAGTCTCGGACAACATTCTTTGTGGCATGGAGTTAGTCTCTTTTTGTTCTGAGTTCAAATCCCGCCCGAGGTTAACTTTGCCTTTCATCCTTACCGGGTCGATAAAATATAGTACCAGTAACGTTTGCAGTCGATTTAATCGACTTTTCCTTCCTCCCAAATTGCTGGCCTTTTGCCTGAACCAGAAATCAATATTACAAGGCAGAGTCGTTAGAACGTTGTAGAGAATGTGTTCCACTGTTCCATTATCTGTGCTCATAGACTGAATGTTGTCGTGATTAAATCTACCCCAGTAACGTACTGGCAGAGATTTAATCGATCTCTCCCTTTCCCTTCAAATTGCTGACCTTGTGCCTACATCAGAAATATATGACATTATCAATCTTCTCGTTGTGTATATTGTAAATATTTCTTACTTAGATTCAAAGAAGGTGACATCTTTTTAGAATTCTATCCCAATAGCAGGAATTCTATCCCATTATGACATATTCCAAGTTAAAGTTTTATCCGTCACTGACTTTTTTATTTGGAAGCGATAACGAAAGTTTGTGATCATGTTCTTAGATATCAGAAAATACTTTTGAAATAATATTTTTGAAAGGAGAGTATGATAATGTAATGCCCATCCTTTCTTATAACATTATCTCTGGTACCACCCACACAATATACAATGTGTATGATTTGTCTTTATGACATGTAATTTGATATGAGTAGGCGTGAAAAAGCAACCTAACATATTATATAAATATATAATTATATATTATAAGTCATATAACTGAGAGAACCAATTGCTTCACTGGTCGCAGAGCATCATACCGTTCACGTGTGTAACGAGTAGCAGACTTTCTCACTCTTATAAACTTTCTATAACTTTCAAATATTCATATACAATCTTCTTCATTTACGCATTCTTGTAACAGACCAATTCCAACATGTTTATTTTCACCTGTATACTTATTACAGCGATTCAATTAAAATCAAAACGTTTTATCTAAAAAAAAAAAACTAAAAAATACAATTAAAGAAAGTGGCATTCAATTTCTGGGGATGGGCATGCCTTTAAA
>OZ024746.1:6255959-6285959 GCA_964016885.1 Eledone cirrhosa
GCACTGGTAGGAATTGGACTTCTCTTCCTTACGATCGAGAGCCGAACTCTTTAAGTACTACACACACACACACACACACACACACACACACACACACACACACACACACACACACACACACACACATACATACATATATTTATATATATATATTTATATATATATTTATATATATATATATGAAAACAGGGATAAAAAGACGATTATTAGGAAGAAAAAAATATTTTTTTCCATTTTTATATATATATATATGTTTATGAAATTAACAGATTAAAGTTTAAGCAAAGAATCGCTGCTTTCACCCTTAACGGGATCTTCTGAATAAATATTGATATAAATAAATATTTGCTCTAGGGTTCTTATATATTTGATATATATTTATCCTTATCGAGCCCTCTTTGGATTTTAGTCTTCGCATTTATTATTATTACTATATATAGATATATAGCATCATCATCATCATCGTTTAACGTTCATTTTTACCCGCCTGCATGGGTTAGACGAGTTGTCCAGATGTAACCCAGGCCAGATCAGACGACCGTGTCTTGCTCACACTGGACCGAGTTTGGCTTGGTTGCCACGGCTAGATGCCCTTCCTAACGCCAACGACATTTACAGTGGGGACTGGATGGTTTTTTGCCGTGACACCTATGCGACCACTTTATATATATATTTATATATATATATATATATATATATATATATATATATATATATACAGAAGTGTAACCACTTCTATCTAACTCGTCCCTTGGACTGAGTGCTCAACCACTACCGATATTACCTTCCAGTGTTCTACCACTATATATATATATATATATATATATATATATATATATATGTGTGTGTGTGTGTGTGTGTGTGTGTGTGTGTGTGTGTGTGTGTGTGTGTGTGTAAAAGGTAAACAGAAATAACAACACAATCGGTACAGTATAAGGAAGGTATATATTAGGTTAACGCTTGATATAGCAGGAAGTGGGTCTTAACGTTTCGGGCGCTAGCCCTTCATCAGAAGAAAAAATGACAAATAAAATAGATTAAGAGGACGGGCGGGATGGAATTGGATAAAATGTCTTTAGATAAAAATAATAGGTCCATTCATGTTGACATCTCTTGGTGATGTCGTTTTGTGTATGATTAGTTTTTTAGAGAAGTGGATGATGGCGCGCGTCTACCTGAAATGGAAAAAAAAACCGTTTTGGAAAAAGAGCTATACTTGAGCACGTGCGTAAGCGTGTGTGTGTGTGTGTGTGTGTGTGTGTAAGGAAAAAAGATGAAATCGAAAATGCAGATGCGAGAAAAACCACAAACCCTCCATCTCAATTCTACTTTTGAAAAGCATAAGAACTGTGAAACCGGTAAAGGAACCAAATAAATATTCTTAAAAAGACTCCAGTTGCATTTTCGATTTCATCTTTTTTCTTTATACTTTCACTCGTGTAGGACATCTCGGTTTTTTTTCATTTTGGAAAAAAACCTAATTTTCTAATATATATATATATAGCGGTCGACTGATGAGATGGTGAGATGGGAGTTCTGTCATATATATATATATATATGTGTGTGTGTGTGTGCGTGCGTGTGCACATACACATATCGATATCTATATATAGTTGAATCCTTAGTTTTGATAGCCTCAGAAAAATATCATATGTACTGATCCGTTTGATTGAGCTGCACAATTTCAATATTCTTGTTTTTAAATAATGTTCGTTGACAAGGTATTTCTTAGTCTAGTTTTAATTAGCTTTATTTCCTCTTTTCTATTAAATTCCTTCAATTGAGACATTTAATATTTCTCTAAATAGATCAGTTACCTTTCCTTGTTTGCATCGTTTCCTTCAAAACATGCATCAGTTATTCTGATTAGCGATTCAATGAAGATTTAATTTTGAATGAATAAATTCGAATAATGAATGCGTTTTCTAACAGTGTAATTCCGAAAAGGACGCACCATATATATGTATATAATATATATATAGCTATATATGTATATATATATATATATAAATATATATATATATATATATATATATATATATATATATATATATATATATATATATATATATATATATGTATATATATATATATATAAATATATATATATATATATATATATATATATATATATATATATATATATATATATATATATATATATATATATATATATATATATATTGCAGAGTGTGTGTGTGTAGGACAAATTAAGATATGTTCAAAGAAAATGGAGGCTTGTTATTTCTGTCGGACACAATTCTTTCAACTTTATTCGTAAAAGCTCTGGCCATTAATAAAGCAGAGACGGGGGCCTATGATGAATATTACTATAGTTTCCTCCTTGGTTACTAAAAATTATCAGATTTGTCTCATCAACATGAACGTTTAATTTTCTATGGAATTAATTCTTAATTTCTTAAAATTATCTTTTCTTTCCCTCGAAAGTCACTAATAGTTGCGACCGGAGATTCGTTTGCCTTCTTCATTTCATTAAGAATTTGTACCACGATTTATTCAGTACTTCATCACCTGCTTGATTTATATACCTTGCTATTTGCTCGTTTGTCTTATTTTTCATATTTCATTCATTTTAGTTATACAAATTACCCTGACTCGCAATCTTTGCCACTCAACTTGTACTTCGCTAATTTTCTGTTTGTTAATCAAGACAAACTTAAAAAGGCTATGTTTCACTATTGCGGTATACTAATAGCCTAACCGTAACATTTTTAATCTCAGCCTTAACCCTTTAGCATTTACATTACTCTATATTTACTATTATATTAACATGGTAAACACTTTATTTCACATATTACCTCACATAATATTGAAACTATGAGACTTTAATATTATTTATTTTGAGAACAATACCTTAACATCAGTATGAGTGGCTGGCAATGGACAGTTTGAACAGAGTGGGGTGAGAAAATTCTAGTCGGATATGGCCGGTTTAAATGCTAAAGGGTTAATTCACTGTTTAATATATCCTAAATTTCTTGGAAATCTTCGCGTTTCTTTCAGATAATTCAGGTTCTACCAGGATTTTGTTTTTCATCCAACAAATAAGCGAATTAAAATTCGTGCACTTGATAGCTGACCGACATATATGTAGCTTAATAGACAATCACCTCAATGTCTGCAATATGTAGGATGAATAGTCAGGAAGTTCTCAAACACAATCACGAGGGCCCGTGTTCCATCCAATTGCATGGTATTTTGATCCCAACTATAGTGAAGGTGCGTAACTTAGTGGTTAGAGAATTGGATTCGCAATCGTGAGGTTCCGATGCGTTATGTCCTTGAGCAAGACATTTTATTTCTTGTTGCTCCTTCTGCCAGGAGCTGCAACTAGTAGAGAGTATCAACAATAGAAATATCAATGGAAACATTGTCTCCTTGTTCCAATTTGACGAGCACTACTCCACTCAGAAACCGAATGTAGTCTGAGATCTTGTCGATCGATTCCTGTATATGTGAGTAAAATATGTAGACAAAACCTGTATGTCAGCCAGCAGTATGTATCGTTTGAGGATTGAAAGGTCCAATTTTATGTCATGTTAACTCAACTTGTGAATTATGTTAAGGGTAGACGTGTTTGTGGAATACTGAGCCACTTGCACATTAATGCAAGAGATAGACGTTCAGTTGATGGAACAAACGAATCCTCATGGTCAAAATCGGCAAAGAATTCGTCATATTCATCATAATGATATTTTTTATTTAGGCACAAAGACAGTAATTTTAGGGCGGACGTAGTCGATTAAATTGATTTCAATACTAGATTGGTATTTTATTTTGACGACCCCGAAAGAAAAAAAGACAAAGAAATAATCGGATTACTTACGGCATTTCTAGGACATTTTATAAAGCCTGGCGGAACCCATCTTCTCTTCAGGTCCGACTACAGCAGATTTCCTCCAGTGATGGATAGAAAGAGTGAGAGAATGGGAGTGAGAACGAGATATAGAGGAAGAATCGACCTCAGTACTAAACTGGTACTTTTGTTATCGATCTCGAATTGATGAAAGGCAAATTAGACCTCAGCGGGATTTAAACTCAGAAAGCAGAGAATCGGAAATGAATACCGCAAAGCATTCTGTTCGACGTCCTCACGATTCTGCCAATTCGCCGTCTTCTATAATCACATGTAGCATTATCACATGTAGCATTATCACATGAGGTGGTTAGGTTAGAGAAAATATCTGAATATTTGAGACATTACACAAACGTGGTGTAGAGGGATGGGAGGGTAGTGGTAGTCAAGGACGTGATGCAACAAGACTCATTTACTTATAGTACAACCTTTACCAGTTAATATTAATTAACAATAACTCAATATGATTTAGAAGACAGGCGTATCTAAACCAGTGGAGAATATATATCTATATATGATAATCATACCTTTAGTCGTGCTGGGCGTATTTTAAGCGGTGATCACAGACACATCATTATCACAGCTGCAAGCATGACACATCGTAATTAAACACCGGATCCCAAATAATGGGTGGTGGTGGTGGGTTGTAATAAGCAGAGGAATTAGAATAAGGCGGGTAGCAGGGTAGTTGGAATAAACGGAGTGAGGTTGGAGAATTGGTAACTTTTCTAGGCTGCCTCTCTTGACTTTTTTTAAAAACCAGAATTAGTCTTTTAGTTTACATATTGAGACTCCAACCCATCCTATTTACTTTATAACGCATGGGATTTCTAGTAATGTACTTTTTTTGTCATATATAATGTTTTTTATTGTATAAAGAAAATTAATTGTAGCAGGAATGCTACCACTTAAAATAAAATTTCGCCGGAGAAAGATTAGCAAAGTTTAATAAGCGATGTGGGGGGGTGGGGGCATTATTCGAGACCCGAGAGGAAATTTATTTAAAACAAATCCACAAACGTGCTTCAGTTAACTTTTCAGAGACAATATAACATGAAACTGCTTCTGGATCTATGATACAAATTCTTTTTAAATGATTATATTTATCTAAAAATACAAAAAATCTTCCATCGAAATTTATATTAAAATATCTACTCTCGGATATCAAATAACCCCTCTTGCATGATATTCAATTTTACTAATCTCTCTCTCTATATATATCTCTCTAACTCCGGCGAAATTTTACTTTAAGTGGCAGCATTCCTGTGACGATTAATTTTCTTTAGACATTAAAAACATTATACATGACAAAAAAAGAACATTACAAGAAATCTCATCTGTTATAAACTAAATAGGATGGGTTTGGGTCTCTAAATACTGGTTTTTTAAAACTTCAACGAAGACGTCCTAGAAAAACTACCGATTCTCCACCCACACGCATATTCCGTCCCTCTGCTTATTCCAACACCCCAATTATTCCATCAGCCCCACCCTATTATTTTGGACCCGTGAGTAAGATACATTTTATGTAGATATAAATACCGTTCTGTTCTGAAATGATTGAACAAGTACGGCGTTGTTTGACTCAATAAGTTTCCCTAGTTTAGTTTAATATCTTTCTCTCTGTCTACCTTAATAAAAGGTCAAAGTCAGCCTAGTTGGGTGATGTCTAAAAACATCTGACTGATAAAATTACAAGTCAGTCAATCATATTGGTGGCCTCCCCACAGCCCCGGCGGACAGGATGGAGAAGGCGTTTCCCCGGAGGTCGGCAAGGGAGATGCGCTGGAAAAACCATTCCAGCTCGCGAGGCTCACACCTGCGGCTGGTCAGCTCAGCGCCTATGGTGGTGAGTAGGGAGGTAGCCTTAGGTCCGAGGACACCAGAAGTCTCCACTGCCAAGGGTACAACCGCAAACCTATCGGAGAGCGACTGATATTTGAAGAGTTCTGAAATTATAAACCTCTCGGTGAAAATAAACAAGCCTAACCAAACTCTTGTTATTCAGGCAGAAAGTCGTCAGATATTTCCTTCGCGGGATTTCCCAGTTTATTTCGCTGTTCATGGGGAAATGAATAACACGGTCTTCACCTCCGACCAGGATTTACAGCTTTTTTCATGCTTAATCAAAAGCATCTACCTATACGTTTTGCCTGTAAAGAAACTATTAATTTATTATTCGGTACATTCTTCTGTTCTGGAAAGTTTTATATCTAAACCTACTTAACTGATAGTTAAATAATGGTTTCTGATTTGGGCACAAGGCCAACAATTGGGGGGGGGGGGGTCGATTGAATCGACCCCAGTACGTTATTCATACTTTATTTTATCGACCGTATAAGTATGAAATACAAATTTAACCTCGACGGAAATTGAATTCAAAACATAAAGGGCCGTAACTCTATGCTGCAAAGCATGTTGTCCGCGGCCTGCCGATACAGCAAATCCACTACCCTTACTGATGGTTAAATAATGCTGGTCTCAAGAAAGATTCTGTCTCTTAAAATCAAAGTTCGGTAACCCAATAATAGTTACCGAGTAAGATGATGCACATTTTCTATATATTGGTAATCTCAAGTTGGCTTTTACGTTTTTCTTTTTTCACTATAGAAATCTAATACCTTAGACCCAAATAACTAATAAATTCAAAGAACATTTATTGAGCACTTTGTGTAAATATCACGTTATGATTAGATATAATACATCATGTGGGGCATGTAGGTATCTTATTATAGTACAGTACACATTTATTTCCGTCTGCAAGGTTTATATGTCCAACTTATCAGATTTTTCTCCATAGTCAAACAACGTTAACGCCTGAAATGTTCAAATTAATAAAAAAAAAAACTTCCAATCGCTCAACGGTTCAAAAATAGATCGTTTACACACACACTCACACACACATGTTTACGAACTATGAAATGGCGGCAGCAATGAAAATATCTTTTCCACATTAAGATATATACTTTTTCACAAATATTATATGCTTTATATATATGTACAAAATACTGTTTCTCAAACGATATATGGTTCTTTCTTTCTATATATATACATATATCTTTTAATTTGAATTATATATATATATATATATATATATATATATATATATATATATATATATATAAAGTTGTACACTTTATATATATATATAATATGGAAAACGAAGAATCAGTGATGCATCGGAATACAATGTATTACGTATTACAATTGTTTCTCCGGCGAACAGCTCGAGGTGCGATCTGTTTGTGGATCCAAGCAAATCGTCTTTGCTTCGAAATCACTAGACGTATCTGAGGAACTTGCGAATCCAGAGTCAAGTTCGATCCACAAACAGATCGGACCTCGAGCTGTTCACCGGAGAAACATTTGTAATACGTAATGAATTGTGTTCCGATGCATCACTGATTTTTCGTTTTTCATATTATTATACTCTGCTCAACCGGCATACCGTCTATGGACGTATCCAAGCAACCTTACTACAAATATATATATATATATATATATATATATATATATATATATATATATATATATATATATATATATATATATATATATATATGTATGTGTGTGTGTGTGTGTGTGTGTGTGTGTGTGTGTGTGTGTGTGTGTGTGTGTGTGTGTGTGTGTGTGAGTATACTTATATGTAGTCTACACGCAATGTTACCACATCAATGCCAGTACCTGTCAAATTCACAATTTATATTTTAGAAACACCAGTTATTTTACCATTAGTATATACATGTGCGCATTGATCCGTATAAATATGAGCTTCGTATTCAAAGGAGAAGAATACGACATTGAATCATTGATTACCTTTAGCTTATATGATGTGAATTAGCTTTAAGTAAGTATATAAAACGTTTGACAGTTCCGTCTTACAAGCAGCTTACTTCAGAGCCTTGCTCTGGCCTGAATATATCATATTTCTTGACGAGGGTCATCGTCAATATTAGGGGCTTAATTCATATTACGCTTCACGACACAGTTTTGTACAAATTTGAACAGAAATTGGGGATGTATGCATCTAATACATTTAAGAATGGCATGCGGTCCCAAACGGTGGCCTTGTATTAACATTATTTGTTTAGTTTCAATAGATTAGCAATTATATAAGTTAAACACTTACAGAGTTACTATATTCCCCTGATGAGATATCGGGGACTGTATTGGGAGACGGGGTAGAGCAACACCCTCAACATGTGTGTTTACCAAGAGAAAGATAAGTAGAGTGCCATATATTAAGTTCACCTCTCTTGCCATTGTTTATAGAATAGTAAATGAGTAAATGATATATACAAACACACATACACACACACACACACACACACACACACACACATATATATATATATATATATATATATATATAGAAAGATTTGAATGGATACAGTTTAGTTGAAAGGAATTTATTGACACGTGTTTCTATAACAGTTACATAACCTAAAACAGCTGCTATCTACAAACTTTTAGTTATGCAGACATTCAATATTTCAATGTTATTATTTACTGTCATTTCATCAGAATAATATTACTGAGGACCTATTTAGTTTTTATAGAGAATATTAGGAGGGAGGGGTGAAGTTGTTAGAAGAATAGTTGAAGGAGTGGTTTTTCGATAGCAGTTAGAATTCTTGGTGGCAGTGAGTAATTAGATTCCCATCTGTTGTTTTGACATTTTTTATAGAATATATTATTGGTTATTTTTCTAAATCTCTAGAAGGATTAGAGATAGTAAAGATATGCGTGGTTGGTTTTGTGTTTGCACTTAATTAACATTCAGACTTAAATTTTTTTTTTTTTTTTTTTTTCAAGTGTACGTATCCTTTCACCCACGCATTCACACACAAATATATTTGCACACCTCTACAAAATACATATACTCACAATTCACATATTCATACTTACATATATATACACATGCATACACATATATATACACACATGTATTCATGTACATACATACGCGCTCATGTGTATACATTTTCATACTCAACTTATCTTTATATACACACGTATAGACACACACATATATACATACATACTCTAGTCCATGTGTACACACATACACATACATACACATCTATATACACATATATACATACATATATATATATATATATATATATATTATATATATATATATATATATATATATATAAGCACTTTAATACATGAATACACTTACATCTAACTATACACATCAAACATATATATATATTTACTTATTTATATACATTTTCACATATATATACATACTTATGGACGTTTTTAGACACATTCATTATCGCATATTTGCACCTATTCTCATCAGCATATCTTTCCATTATTAGTGTGGTAATTTAAGGTTATTAATATATGTTGAGAAGAGATTGTTTTTATATTTTTCTAACTAGATTAAGGTTTATATAGTTGGGGGATGTCCCTCTTTTATGTAATATTCGGCTTGTAGTGGGAAAAAAGGGTTTTAGTTCTGTGACGGCAGAATAATGTTCGTTCAATTCTGTTATTCAGCAGTTTCTTCTTGTGTGTGATTATGCTATCTTAGATAGCAGCTGTTTTAGGTTATGTAACTGTTATAGAAACACGTGTCAATAAATTCCTTTCAACTAAACTGTATCCATTCAAATCTTTCTATTTTTCTCCGGATTACTTTTGGAACTACAACTGGAACCGTCGAGCAAACTCTACGTGAGCTGATAATCTACTGTGTGTAATATTTATATTACAACACAACGGAAAATACTGTATATATATATATATATATATATATATATATATATACATATCTCCTTCTTCCGCTTCTTCTTCGCCCACATATTCCTGAGAGAGTCTTGGGAGCAGTGTCCTCAAACACTCCTTCCAATGGGTCCTGTCAGAAGCAAACTCCTCCAACTGATCCGGCTGGATGCCCAAGCGAGCCCAGTCAAGCTCATGGATGTTATCTAACCATTTTCATCTGAGTCTGCCCCTGGGTTTCCTGCCGATTGGTTTTTCCCATAAAATATCTACAGCGATACTTTCCTTCTAATCACATGCCCATAGTATCAGAGCTGTGATCCCTCAATTCGGAGACGTAGCGACTCTACCTGGAGAGACTCTGTAAATTCCGAGCTACGCACTATCGGGTAACGTTAGTCCAGAGGCCCATCGGTGCTTGTATTCGCGATCATATTCTTTCGGTCATTACCCAAGATGCATGCCAAACCTTACCTATGGTCTATATATAAATACATATATATACGAACATGAGAGTTTTTTATATAAAAAAATGAGATGCCCTGCACGAATGAAAGTATAAGGAAAAGAAATCGAAAATGCAACTAGACTCTTTTTAAGAATATTTATTTATTTCCTTTACCGGTTTCACAGTTCTTATGCTTTTGAAAAGTGGAATTGAGATGGAGGGTTTGTGGTTTGTCTCGCATCTTGTTCGTATTCGAAAGTTCTTTCTGTTCTATGTGGAAAGAGTGGCTCGAATTGCTGGGGATTTTTTAAAGAAATAATTTTGGTTGGTTGTTGACTGTCACGTCAATACGTACTATAAATTTTGCGCTAGTTCGCGTTCCAAAATTCTTATTGTATTTGCCTTAAAAAATGTGCCTCAAATTGTTTTTTTTTTTTTTGTAAGTGTAATTTGGTTGGTTGATGACTGTCACATGAATAAGTACATCAAATCTCGCACCAGTTCGTGTTTGCCATTTTCACAGTCACGTGATTGGCCATAGGTGCCAGAAAAGGATGGTTTGTCATAGAAAATTCTGTGCCAAACAAAATATAATGTTCAAGAAATGTGCGAGGGTGGGGGTGTAGCAAATTGGTTTATCGTTTCGATAATAGAAATAATAATGATTCCATTAGTAGAAATGAAGATGTGTGTGTGTGGGGAGGGGGGTACGGTTAGCATGTTAAGGTGTTAAAAAATTAACGTATGTTAAAGTATATTTAGCTCTGGACTTTTATTTTCGAATATAGAGAAGGGTGTTATGTGTGTGTGTGTTGATGGTTAGCATGTTATGGTGTTAACATATTAACGTATGTTCAACTATATTTAATGCTGGTCTATAGTTTTGAACACACACACATTAGCACCAAGACCAAGCTCCGCCTGTACAAGAGCATCGTGCTGCCGACAGTGCTTTATGCGAGCGAAACCTGGAAGAGTACGGCAAAAATAGAGAGACGGCTGAACGCTTTCCACTAGCGGTGCCTTCGAAAGATACTTCGTGTGTCCTGGCGCGACCGAGTGCGAAACGAGGAGATCCTGCGGAGAACCGAGTCGTGGACGCTACAGAGAGTGGTCACGGAGCGTCGGTGCCGTCTGGCTGGCCATATTCTGAGCCTGCCAAATGAACGGCATTCGAAAACAGCGATGAACTGGACTCCGCCTGGCGATAAACGGAGGCGGGGTTGCCCAAGGATCACCTGGGGACGAACGTTCCGGAAGGACCTGATGGCAGCCAACATCACCTGGCACGGTCTCGAAAAAGTTGCCGCTGATCGTGACCACCGTTGGCGAGTTCTTACTGCTCGATGCGCCGAACGGCGCGGAAGAATCTAAGACTAAGACTAAGATATATATATATATATATATTGTGTGTGTGTGTGTGTGTGTGCGTGTGCGTGTGTGTGTGTGTGTGTGTGTGTAACAATTTCAATAAACAACATTATATATAATTCCTGCATTGGTTTATCTTTCTTCGTTTAATTTTCAATTAAGTAATTAGCTTAATTTCACGACACAATCATGATTTCGGCAACCTTGGTATGAAATTAGCCAATTACGATCTTAGTTAATCAATCAATTAATTAATAGGTTTATCAAGAGTGTATTGTCAGACAGTTTTGGTCATATCAATAACTCATGCCTCCTACACTTTCTCCTTTCTGGTATGTAGACATTCCATAATTTAAGTCGAAATGTCATGTAATGATACTTCGAGAAACTAACAAACGGCATGAAATGAATATACGAGGGGGTGCTGACCGATTCCGGGCTTAATCCATGCTACAGTGACCTTCGTGTTCTTTTTACAGGGCTTAGAAAAAACTGAAGTTTGGGATTCTGAGAGGGGAATATGTTGAATTAAATCGTAATTAACTGATCCTCCTGTATTTTCCTTTTCCCAAAGCCATCCACTTTCCACTACGTCCTCATATATTGCATTAGAGTCCTCACCAAAAAGACGGGGCGACGAAAAGATGTTGACACTCCAATTAATTGATAATTAATTAATCAATTGCCAATAAAACTGAAATGTACAACTGAACAATAACCAGTGGGAGTGTAGTACCTCTTGGATGATACTGCCGTATATGTACCTAAAATGGAGGGTGGCGATTTGTCAGAGTCGTGAGAACGTCGGATAGAATGCTTTACCGTATTTGGTTCGGCTCTCTAATCTCTGTGTTCAAATCCTGTCGAGGTAAACTTTGTCTTCTATCTATTCATGGACGATAAAAATAGTACCAATCTAGTATTGGAGTTGATTCTTCCTCTATATCGCTTTCTTACTTCTATTCTCACACTCTCTACCCTTCTCTGGAAAACTTGGAGAGGAAATGGGTTCCTCCAGGTTTGAAAATGCCTTAGAAATGTCGTGAAGGCGCATGGCTTAGTGGTTAGCGCATTGGGCTTGCAATCGAAAGGTTGTGAGTTTAATTCTCGGACCGGGTGATGTGTTGTTTCCTTGAGCAAGATACTTTATTTCACGTTGCTCCAGTTCACTCAGCTGTAGAAATGAGATGATAGGACTGGGGTCCCTATCATTAAATTACCCAAGAAACCTCCAACGAGATATACCATGGAGGAGGCCAGCTAAACCTGATAGGTGTGATCTGTCACACACACACATAGAAATGCCGTATGTCAAGAAGGGCGCCTCTACGATTCCCTCAGAAGTTACGGGACCTTGCATACATACTAATATTAAAGAATGTATATTATAGAATTTATTTTTTTAAATTAAAACAATAACTATCACCATAGAAATAAATTCACATCATCACTCATATTTTGAGACTATCATTAAAGATATCAGCAAAGAAGAAAGAATCTACGTAATCAAATATTTGGGATAAAACATTTAGAAAACAATGATTGTGTCGCGTTTCAAGCACATTTCACATCAATGCCGAGTACAGTATTGCGTTAGTTCCGCTTTTCAGGAAATTTTAATACAAGAAAAATGTACTGAAGATATAGATGAATATATTCAAACACTAATGTGGCAGTTCACATAATGTATATGTGACAAGTTGTTTCTAGGAATCGTTGAGACATTATCGTTATATATTCTACTCTGGAACATGAATTGTAATTACATTATAATTAAATATATATATATATAGTTTAAGGAAGGTCGATAACAGTAAAAATAATTGTTTCTACTTTTGGCACAAGGCCAGTAATTACCCAGTGTATTACTGGTACTTTATTTTATCGACCCCGTAAGGATGAAAGGCAAAGTTAACCTCGACGGGATTTGAACTCAGACCGTAAAGGGGCGTAACTATGCTGGAAAGCATGGCGTCCGACCCTCTACCGATACTGCCAATACACCGCCCTAGAGTAAAAATAGTGGCAACAAAATAGTGTAAAAATGATAACAGAAAAGCCAATAAGAACAAGCAAACACGTCATTAGTACAATGAATCTTGTTCGTTTAAATCTTTCTGACTTGGAATGTAAATGCGATTATACACACACACACACACACACATATATATATATATATACATATATATATATATATATATATATATATATGTATATATATATATATATATATTTATTTATATATATATATATATTTATTTATATATATATATATATATATATATATATATATATATAAAATTTCAGGTTATCAATAATGTAGTGATAATATATCGTTACGTTAGAGATGAACAGCGTACGTGCAGGTTTGCTCAACGAGTATAAATTATATTCCGGAGAAATGTAGAAAGGATGAATATAAAATGAAAGTGCTTTTGTTAAAAAAGGAATTTATTAGGTATTGACATATGTTTCTGTAACAGACCGAATACCTATGTATCGCTGCTTGCGTAATCATATAATGTTAGCAAGTATTCGATAGCAAATGTATAATCAGTTGTCACTTCTTCAGAGATTTTGGATAAACTGGATAAAATCAGAAAAATTGAAGTATTTATATTAGTAAAAGAGGAAGGAACAGAGGGGATAGAATATGACAGATGGTAAAATAATTTACTGCTAAACAAGTATATAATGGGTTTTTAATGAGAATACCATGAGTAAATCTAAATAAGAAATTTTGGGAGTGCCAATTTTAATCTCTACTTGACCAACTGGACAGTGGACAGGGCTGGTCATTTGGTGCAGTAGTATTAACTATAAAGTGTCAATTGGGGAAGGGGGAGATTTCGATTGCTACTAAATAACATCAATGCTAGTATCCAGCTGGTATATGCACTAGGGAATTGAATCAAGAAATCAGAAATCTCATTTTATCTATAGCAGTTTGTATTAAAAGGTAAATAATAGAAGAGTTGATAGAATTAAGACTAATAAAGAATGTTAATATCTATTTTGACAATCAAACGGGGATAGAGACAGGCGTTCAATCCTGGTAGTATTTATAATATGAAAATGTAGATTTTAAGCGATGGTTACAGTATAACGATCGCTCTATTCTGTTATTTAATAAAATGTTTTTGGATTTCATAATACAAAATAATTCTACATTACATAATTTACAAATTTCCTGTCCATTGGATTATGGGGGGGCAGTCGCTATTATATCCCATTTTAGGTGAAATTGTTGGTTATTTTCACGCAGCTGCCAAGCCTTGTCTGCGAGTGTTGTTACATAACGCTGGTTTTCATGTTTTATCGAATAACGATGTCTATAAAGGCGTGATTTGAAGGAGGTGGCTGTAGATCCCACATAGTACCACTTCTGTCTATCCGATTCGATAGTACATTTGTATACGATGTTGCGTTCAAGACACTGATTGTTCAACGGACACATTCCTGGTTGGACACAGTTGCAATTACAATTTTGCGTTGTTGTATTAGCATGGATGGGTTGATGAGGTTGCTTATGTAGGACAGGATGTTGTTTGTTGTTTTGTGATGTTATAGCTAATGTTTTACGTGTATTGTTATGTGTTGGAAGGCGTTTATACAACCGTTTTGCGTTAAGCTTTTTTATATGTTGTTCAATATTAGGGGCGGTTCAATATGAAAGTCGAATAGTGTTAGGGTTTAAGATTTTATTATATTTATGTGATGTTGGAAAGTGTTTTCTAACTAATCGAAAGAATTTTGAGGGTAGATTGGTTTTAATAGATTTGTTATAGACCGGGTTGTACCAGATATACTCCTTACATCGCCTTCTGTTTGGTGGTGTGCGACTATTATTGTGTCTATTGCGGTAGTGTATGTATGGTGGTGATTCTGTGCTATTTCTACTCCTATGCGATTTATTTTGGGTGTTTTGGTGATCATTGACTATATACTCTATACTATCTAGGTGACCGGCTTTCCTAAGTGCATCATCATAATACTCGGCATGTTCTTTGAAGGTTTGTTGGTTGGACGATAGGCGGGAGATTCTAAGAGAAACATATCTAGGGATGGATTTAATTATAGAGAGTGGATGGTTAGAACTCGTATTTACATATTTAAGGTTCTCATTTAAAAAATAAGACTTTAGCAGTAAATTATTTTACCATCTGTCATATTCTATCCCCTCTGTTCCTTCCTCTTTTACTAATATAAATACTTCAATTTTTCTGATTTTATCCAGTTTATCCAAAATCTCTGAAGAAGTGACAACTGATTATACATTTGCTATCGAATACTTGCTAACATTATATGATTACGCAAGCAGCGATACATAGGTATTCGGTCTGTTACAGAAACATATGTCAATACCTAATAAATTCCTTTTTTAACAAAAGCACTTTCATTTTATATTCATCCTTTCTATATATATATATATATATATATATATATATATATATATATATATATATATATTTATTTATATATATATATATATTTATTTATATATATATATATATATATATTTATTTATATATATATATATATTTATTTATATATATATATATATATATATATATATATATATATATATATATATATATATATTAGAAAGTGAGGTTTTTTTTACAAAATGAAAAATAACCGAGGTGTCCTACACGAGTGAAAGTATAAAGAAAAAGAGATGAAATCGAAAATGCAACTGAAGTCTTATTTTTTTTTTAAATATATATATTTTTTTTAAAAATAAGACTTCAGTTGCATTTTCGATTTCATCTCTTTTTCTTTATATATATATATATATATATATATATATATATATCCCACTCTCAAGCGTGAAACTAATACTAATATCATTTGTACTGCCTCTGTGTTTTGTTCTCTGTTCATTTATTAAACTATATATATATATATATATATATATATATATATATATATATATATATATATATATATATATATATATATATGTGTGTGTGTGTGTGTGTGTGTGTGTGTGTGTGTGTGTGTGTGTGTGTGTGTATAAGCCAATTTCTGTATGTATTTATAAGATATATATATATATATAAATGAAACAACATAAAAAAAACAGAGGAATGCAAAAGTACATTGTTATGATAGGTTCATGCTTGGTGGAAGTGGAGGAGGGTTCATTATATATGTATATATAATAAGGGATATATATATATATATCTCTTCTTCTCCCCCCCCCCCCTCTATCTACATACGTAGCTAGATAGATAGAGACTGAGAGAGAGATGAAAAGAGGGATGAAATACTGTTCACTGAGAGATATCTGTAAGAAATTCCATGTTAATTAAATTAATTAAAGATATGATAATTATGCCAATGTGAATATATAGAGTAGGTATTTCTATATTACACATCATGTTGTATATAATATATCATATAGAGTAGGTATTTCTATATTACACATCATGTTGTATATAATATATCATACAGAGAAGGTGTATCTATGTTATACCCCATGTTGTATACAATATAACATATAGAGTAGGTATATCTATGTTATACCCCATGTTGTATATGATATATCATATAGAGTAGGTATATCTATGTTATACCCCATGTTGTATACAATATAACATATAGAGTAGGTATATCTATGTTATACCCCATGTTGTATATGATATATCATATAGAGTAGGTATATCTATGTTATACCCCATGTTGTATATGATATATCATATAGAGTAGGTATATCTATGTTATACCCCATGTTGTATATGATATATCATATAGAGTATGTATATCTATGTTATACCCCATGTTGTATATAATATATCATATAGAGTAGGAATATCTATGTTATACCCCATGTTGTATACAATATATCATATAGAGTAGGTATATCTATGTTATACCCCATGTTGTATACAATATATCATATAGAGTAGGTATATCTATGTTATACCCCATGTTGTATACAATATATCATATAGAGTAGGTATATCTATGTTATACCCCATGTTGTATACAATATATCATATAGAGTAGGTATATCTATGTTATACCCCATGTTGTATACAATATATCATATAGAGTAGGTATATCTATGTTATACCCCATGTTGTATACAATATAACATATAGAGTAGGTATATCTATGTTATACCCCATGTTGTATACAATATATCATATAGAGTAGGTATATCTATGTTATACCCCATGTTGTATACAATATATCATATAGAGTAGGTATATCTATGTTACATTTAATGCCGTACGTATTAATGTTTCAGTATGGAACTTTTCCTATATGATATATTATACAGAATAGGTATATCTGAGGCCCTCTGTCGGTTACGACGATGAGTATTCCAGTTGATCCTATCAACGAAACAGCCTCGTCTTGAAATTAACGTGCTACTAGCTGAGCACGTGTACCATAGACACGCGTACACTTAACGTAGTTCTCAGGGAGATTCAGTTTGACACCGATTCAGCGTAAAAAGGTTTGACATTTGATCTACAGCATATTCTCCGTCATTCTAACGATTCTGTCAAACGCTCTTCACATGATTCATAATGGTAGTTGATTGCCAGAATCGTTGGAAGGTCGAGAAATGAAGACGGGGTGATTGTTCTGAGTTGTGATGATAGTGCCCTCAAGATGTCCTGACCGTTGGCAATCTTGCGAGAAACATTAATGGCATGGAGGAGGGAGATTTTGTGTAGCCACAACTATGTAACATGCTTCTTCGCACTCAACAGAAAGTAGAGAGTCAAGTAACTATCATGTTTACTGTGCAAACATGATAGTTTTCTTTTTATTTCTATCGCATCCGCTAGTATGTGGATTGGCAGTATCGGTAGAGGGTCGGACGCCATGCTTTCCAGCATAGTTACGTCCCTTTACGATCTGAGTTCAAATCCTGCCGAGGTTGACTTTGCCTTTCATCCTTACGGGGTCGATAAAATAAAGTACCAGTAATGCACTGGTTAATTGCTGGCCTTGTGCCTAAAGTAGAGACAATTATTACTGATGCTAAGGGCCGAAGCACTCGTTTGAGAGGGGGGTCTTCTTTGAAGACCTGCTGTCCAACTCCCCTGAGAGTTTCTTACCACTTTACTTACCAACAATAATAATATTAGGGGACACAAAATAAACGATGCTTACTCGCGGCAACACCACCACCACCACCACCACCACCAACAGCACCACCACCACTAACAGGACCACTACTACCAGCACCAGCACCACCACTACCACCGCAAACAGCACCATCACCACCACCACTATCACTCGACTACCGCCAATAACCACAACAAAAATACACAAACACTCACACAAACACTCACACAAACACTCTCACACACACACACACACACAGACACATATATATATATATATATATATATATATATATATATATATATATATATATATATATATATATATATGAAAAATATGGGGAGAAGAATACTGCATGGTTGCACATGGATTACATGTTATAAAATGAGTCCCTCATCAGTGATTTGCCAACGATCATTGGTATTTCATCGCATTAAAAATCATATACCTCACGTTGGTGCGACAATAACTAAAATAAGTTATTAGGAAAATTTAAACGCGTAAAGCGAGTGAGACAAGTAAACAACACAGGGGAAAGCTAACCGAAGATGGAAAGAAACACAAGCAACATGGTTATTCTGTCAGCATAAGCTGTGTGAATACATGAGCGAGAAGCAACAGACCTTTCGCTAGTGAATCCGATGTTAGAAAGAAGGAAAATCGGGTTCGTAGCGAACGGGAGGAAGTAAGAAGGGGAGAAACAGAGAGTGAGTGAGTGGAAATGCGAGGAAGAGGTCAGTAGAGAGAAGGTGTTAACTGACATGACAGAGGGGACGAAAGAAAGTAAGAGAAACAGAGAGAACGAGGGAGCAGTAAGAGAGAAAGAGAGAAACATAGAATCGCAGTTTAGGTAAATATATGAAAAATATGGGGAGAAGAATACTGCATGGTTGCACATGGATTACATGTTATAAAATGAGTCCCTCATCAGTGATTTGCCAACGATCATTGGTATTTCATCGCATTAAAAATCATATACCTCACGTTGGTGCGACAATAACATATATATATATATATATATATATATATATATATATATATATATATACGTGTGTATATATATGTATGTATATTTATTCATATGTAAACAAATCACTTGACTTAAGAAGCATTGTCAAAAATTCGAAATTTGAAATATGGGCTTCTCAAGGAAATATCTATAATAAAAGTTGATTGCTATCAATAATAGTTAAGAAGTGGAAAAGGTGGAGAGAAACTCCAGAGCAGACAGAACCCTGCATCTCTAGGATACCAAGCAAATACTGCTAAACACTAGGCTAAGTCAAGCCCTTTGTCAAACTTCTAATTACAGACTTAAATTCTAGAATTGGTGACCAGCGGCTCATTAGCGTAATTATACATACTACTCTGTTGTCATTAGAAAAATATTGTAATTATTTATTTCATATTTCAACTAATATATATATAGAGAGATATATTCAATATAAGAAATATAATATTCAATTGAAGAAAGCTGGTTGATTGAAAATAGACTAACAGTTAATACAAGACTAACTAGGAATCAAGCAACGGCAGTTGGAATATCTATCTCTAGCATATATAAGAACTGCAACTTGAGAGTTACAGACATATGCTTACTGGTCGGCGAAGGGAATAACTCGTATTACTGGTAACATATCAATGGATATTTATATCTCGTTTGGATTCTTGTCTGAAGAGAACATGTAGGGCAGCTGTTATACAACTGCCATACGTCTTTGAAATACGTATAACAAATAAATAGGGTTGGACAAACGAAACCGTCTTTATTGTTTATTATATATATACATATATATATATATATATATATATATATATATATATATATATATATATATATATATATATATATATATATTGATCAGGTGAGTCGAGTCTAAAGGCCGCGGACCACTCGAAATTGCGTCACTCGACCTTAAATATATATATGTATTCCGATGATTTGATCAGAGACACACACTGTATTTAAGGTCGAGTGACGCAATTTCGAGTGGTCAGCGGCCTTTAGACTCACCAGATCAATGAAATAATTGTTAATACTGTAAATAAAACCAACCGTTATTCTTCACTCTTTCACTATTATTACTCTAAGATCTGAGTTCAAATTACTTTACGATCTGAGTTCTAATCCCGCAGAGGTTGACTTTGCCTTTCATCCTTCGGGGTCGATAAAATAAAGTACCAGTAATGCAGTGGGTAATTGCTGGCCTTGTGCCTAAAGTAGAAACAATTATTACTCTAAGAATGACCTACATGGGAATTCTCGCAAACTCGCTACCTAACTATGGAAACCTCTTGTTGGGTCAAACAATGCCGTAAGTTAAAACTATCCATAGTACAGAGTACTCACAACCTCTAACTGGATTACCTATAACGATAACTTGTTATCCCATATATATATATGTGTGTGTGTGTGTGTGTGTGTGTGTGTGTGTGTGTGTGTACACACATTCTACAGCCGTCGGGGTCCTGATTCTTTTCCTATATATATATATATATATATATATATATATATATATATAAGGGAATTCCCTTTTCTATCAACCAATGACCTGCACCCATCCCACTCCCCACCCTCTCCTACCACTTGTAGAGACCTATAAATACCATATTTATTTTTTGATACCCAGATTCCTGATGATTTCTAATGAATGAAACAGTTCTAGTCCTGTAGAATCTCTTCTATATTAAAACTATATATATATATATATATATATATATATATATATATATATATATATATATGTCTATATATATATGGTATAAGTAATACATTAAAAATACTGCCAGTTTTAAACATATCACAAATTTAACGTATATCTTGTCATGTTTAATCACCTTATTTGAATGTGCATTCGGAACAAAAATTTAAAAAATAAAAAATGGTGAATAACTATGGCATCACACACGTACAAGTTCTGATAAAAGAGAATATGCGCTTTTGATAATAATGTCCCTCTGCTACTGGTAAGTGTTTCAATATATAACTAAAACAGTATATGGAAATGAATAAATTACGTCTGTTTACATTCCAAGGTTTATTAATTCGTAATACGAAATCACCCACCACCCTTCTCAAGTGTGAACCTGATACCAAACACCTTTCGTAACTGTACTCCTTGTTGTCATTTACTTTTACAATATATATATCTCTAGGGCGGGTAAAATTCCCGAGATCCATGAACGAGTTCTCTCCAGCGGTCTCTGTCCCTCATTATCGCTGCCATGTCCTGCGTCTCCAACAGACCAGTGTCTGTCCTTAGGGCATCAACATACGTTAACCTTGGTCTTCCTCTTCCAGTGTGTCTATGTAGGGGCTCCCACAGGAGCACTGAGTGTAATGTCAACTCTGGATGTCGGTGAGCATGTCCAGCTAACCTCAGTCTCCTCTGTGTCACTTTTGAGCTGTCTTTTGGGAGGCTCCCATACAGCTCTGAGTTTTTCATCCTCAGTGTATACTGATTAATGTGTCAATATATATATATATATATATTGTTATACTTGGGGAGGATCATATTGTTGTAATAATATTGACAGAAATAATAACAGAACACACTGTTTGGTTGGTTTTCGCTTCTGTATCTTTTATATCGCCACAGTTAATTCATTTGGTCCTCAATGTTTATCATTGACTGACCAACGGTTAAAAATACAGATATAATATAGATATAAACACATATATTTAGTCTAACAAAGTTCTTTCGTTGCATATCTGCAACATCATCAGTGGTGCTATTATGTTCCTCCTGTTGTATTGTATGCCTACGCCATTTTTATTTTATCTGTTTATTTATTTATTTTTGTCTTCTTCTCTGCGCATGCGTTTGCGTGTGTGTATAGTGTTTGGGTGACTGTGTTTTGGTTATAGTATTCTATCCTAGTTTACTAGTGTGTGTTTATATGTGTTTGTTGTTATTGTGCTTGTGTATATATATATATATATCAAAGGTTATTGCAAGAGACTATTTTGAGTTAGAAACTCAAAATAGTCTCTTGCAATAAATTAGCTCTAGCAAAGAGATTTTTCCGAGCCATGTAATATAACTGAACAAAAAAGAAAAACGAAGACAGACATATACATATATGTGTTCAAATTGTAGGGTTTGCCAGACAATAGGGTTTGCCAGACTCAATTTAAGAATAAATCAAGAAAGTAAATACAAACCGGAATTGTGGTAGCTACCAATCACCCGGACAGCTTTGATAATACTGTTTCGCAATATTAATTGTGAAGAGGAATACCAATTCTTGCTCATCAGCGGGTGAAGAATTATTAGTATCCTGGTCACTTCTAAGTATATTAAAAAACTGAATAGTGTGCGTATATATAACAAAGCACATGGTATCTGAACTTAGCGTGTCTCGCAAACTCACACCACTAAAAATAGCAGCCGGGTTTACTCGACATTTGAATTAGCTCGACGAATTAACGGAGCCGAATATATGAAAGGTATATATTGAGTTAGAAACTTAAAACTTATATATACGCACACTATTCAGTTTTTTTTATATACTTAGAAGTGACCAGGATACTAATAATTCTTCACCCGCTGATGAGCAAGAATTGGTATTCCTCTTCACAATTAATATTGCGAAACAGTATTATCAAAGCTGTCCGAGTGATTGGTAGTTACCACAATTCCGGTTTGTATTTACTTTCTTGATTTATTCTTAAATTGAGTCTGGCAAACCCTATTGTCTATAGTTAGTATTCTTTTCACCTTAGCGAATCTGGTCCCTTACGATTTGAACACATATATGTATATGTCTGTGTTCGTTTTTCTTGAGTTATATATATATATGTATATATATATATATATATATGTGTATATATATATATATATATAAACATATATACATACTTCCATTCCCCGTACCATTCCCCATAACAACTGTACCACTTCCTACTAGCAAAGTAATATATACCATATTGTCACCTTGATCACCTTGACCGACCAGTCCGTCGGGCGTCCATTCGGCGCCGCTGGTCACAGCACGCCGTCCATTCCTCTCTGGAGCTGCTTTCCTCATCCATGTAGTCCGAATCGTATTCCTAAAATCGTAATTCCACCTTCGTGGAGGCCTTCCGAGTGGTCGTTTCCGCTTGCGCGGGTACCACTCGGCAACTGCGCGGGTCCACCGATTATCGGTGAACCTGGCGACGTGTCCAGCCCATCTGAACTTGCTGCGCATATATTCCGTGATGACGTCCCTCACGCCGGACTTCTGTCTGAAGACTTCGTTGAGAGACCATATTGTATATTATTATATATACAGCAAACAAATACTTTTATCGCTCTACATGGCTGAATACAGGAAATGTAAATCTGAATATTTCGAATATTAATAATAATATTCGATTCGTATGAAATTATGCAACAACCTCTTAATCTATATGAGTAGAACAATCTCGTCATTCTTGTTCTTGTGTTTTCATATAAACAGAACGGCAGACACTAATGTTTCTGGGTGATTACCCTTCATCAGTACCGTATACTGCTTACCTGCCAACTGTCAGAGCTAGTGAAAATATATGATATTTTCTGGAATATACAGAGACTGATCGGCCTGATTTTCATATTAACAGACCCATTGATCGTGAATCTGGGAAAATCCGAGGATCGGGAAACTTCAGGAAACCGAAAAATTATTTTTAAATCGGTGGAAAATTATTTTAGATCCAAGGAAAATCTTGGAAAATCCGACTAATTGTGAATCTGGGAAAATCCGAGGAATCGGGAAAGTTAGAAAATCCGAGGAAAATCTTATTAAATTCGAGGAAAATCCGACTAATCGTGAATCTGGGAAATTCCGAGGAAAATCCGGGGAATCGAGAAACATAGTGAATGCAATCTTATAATAACGATAGAAAGTCAGAGAATGGAAGTGAGAATGGGATACAGAGGAAGAATTGACTCCAATACTAGTCTGGTACTTTTTATCGATTTCGAAAAGTTGAAAGGCAATGTTGACCTCGGCATGATTTGAACACAGAGACCAGTGAGTCGGAACAAACACCACAAGGCATTCTATCCACCCTTCTAAAGACTCTGCTAATCTGTGGCCTTATTTAAAGTATAATTTTGGTTATGGAACTTCCGACAGACAAATCTCTGGTTCTTTTTAGTGCCATAATAAGATACGTTTTAGTGTATGAAAATGATACTGCTGCACTACCACGAGTAGCTTCAATGTATATAGCATAATATTCCTTTTATATAACCTTCACAATATAATATTCCCTCTATATAACCTTCACAAATGGACTAATTTGTAAAAGAAAATGTTTCAATGGCAATTCTACAGGAAACCATTATTGACGGTTTTCATGACCTCAATATATTACTGTTACTTATCAATGTCTGGAGAATGTAATAGAGAAATTGTGATTGACTGAAAAACGTCGATTTCGCTCTTGCATTCCTCAGAGATCGATAACATTCGGTAATATATCGAAGTTAATAAAAACGTCTGTAGTCATTTGTTGTAGAATCACCATCTATTGTGACGGTTTTCGTTAATTTCATTGGATATTTCTTCAACTATACTCAGCACTCACTTCCTTTGCCAATTTAATAAACTTAATTTTAGTTTTCATTTAAATACTTTTGCTAACATTATTGGCAACGGTGTGAATATAACAGTTCTCTATCTCTATAACGATAAAATCATATACGTATTCAGCTAAAGTAAATATAGATTTGGAAAACAAATCAATACTCTGCAAAAGAATCCAATATTGATTTTTTGTATATGCATGTAAACAAAATTCTATAGCGTCTATAATTTCTCAAGGATATTAGTGACAGCAGGAAACCAGAGCGTGCGCTAGACACAGCAGAAATTATACCCAGCAGTCTTCAATAAGGACACATTGAATTGTATATGATTTTAGATACACAGTCTGAAGAAAGAAGTATTGGTCACTGCTAGAGATCGATTGATCATAGGTATCATTAGTGTCTAGCTGGAGCTAAACAAAAATTATATCAAATTTGTAAGTCTATTGGAATCCTTAGATATTTAGTTGAAATATATATATTTATGTAAACATGATATTAAATGAATTGAAGCGATTAATGTGTAAAATATTTTCATCAAATTGTAGGAATCTAAAAAAAGCGGAGAGAACTGTAAAACAAGCAGCTGCTAAGATGAATATCAAGGAGCCGAGTTAATATATAACATCTTTTAAACTGAAGAACGGTCAGAGAAGAGAGGGGGGGGGGGGGAGAATACAGGAAATAGAGTGTATAGCATATGATGTGAGATGAGAGAGTAGAAAAGAGGGAATGAGAATGAGAGAGCATAAACGTTGACATCTTTTCTTCTCTTTCTCTCTTCTTCTCTATAATTTTATGAAAATATACCTTCTTTCTTTGACATTCAGATAATCTAGCCGAAGGTCCCCAGTTTATATCGTACTAGTTCTATTTATACATATCTATGACCAGGTCACTTAAAGCATGATGGCTCGGTGGCCCTTTTTCTATATTTTACGCCAGTACATCTTACCTTCATACGTGTTCAGTAACCTCTTAGGTATATCTTTATTTTATAACATCAAGTTAAAATCCTTACAAAAATGCTATGTCGTCTACGGTTCTCTAATTAACGAAAGGGTTCTGCGAAATCCAAGTATATAATACAAATTTGCACTATCTCTCGCCGATATATGAATGGGGGGGGGGGGACACAAGCAAGACAAAAACACATTTTTTTAGTCCGTTCCCTTCCAAATAAAATTGCATCAGAAATGTTACCTTTTAATCAATATTTGCTGTCTGAAGAGATAACGATGTTTATTGTCATTGAAATATATATAACGGCTCAAATAATAAAGGATTCTAACACCTTCAACTTCGCATTTTTATCTTTATTAATATACTCCGTCACACCTGTGATTGGGTATTATGGCGTTGAGTGCTAGAAGTGAATTGCATCCTTGTATACCGAATATATATATATATATATATATGAGTTCAGTTGTACACACACGATAGACAACAGAGGCCAAGTGTTGTCCCTCTTCCTACTAAAAACTTTCCCCCTCGGAAAACTCCCAGTTGATGGATGCGAAATCCGAAATAAAGGGACAATTAAATCACTTCCAAGGTTGAGTGCTTCTAATCTGTTATAAATTAACTTTGTTGAATAATCAACGAACCAATTAACACTATCTCGTGTTATTATTTTTACACTCTTTCCTACGTTCCTCTACACCCTCTACGTCTCATTCTACATTTCCTCTAACATCTCTCTTATTACCACCTGATTCTGTTACCCGGAGATTTACCCATCTGCATTGTTGAGGCTTCCAAAACGGCCAATTTTATGTATATATATATATATATCCCTGATATTTTGTTATGTCTAAGTGGCGAGTTTACTCTAATGATCATGTGAGTGCGCAGGTGAAACCTCGGTGTAACAATACACATTACTTAGCCATAATAAAAGAATATTGAAAGTCTACATCATTATCAAGTACTTATTCTCACATCCGTCAATAACATACGTATACACACACACATATATATATATATATATATATATATATATGTGTGTGTGTATGTATATTTATATATATATATATATATATATATATATATATATATATATATAAATATAGGCAAAATGATTAATGAAAGAGTTGCAAGCCGTTATAAAGCTCTTACACATGTTTCGTCCAATGGGGCTCGTCTGACGCAGATACTAAGGCAAAGTTATTAATTAAATACCCTATACGGGTAGAATAATACTTTAACATCAGAATGCATATTACATATACGTTGTATATATATATATATATATATATATATATATATATATATATATATATATATATATATACAATGAGTTAATTGGTTTGTTTATTATTCAACAAAGTTAATTTATAACAGATTAGAAGCGCTCAACGATTTCCGGAATATAATTAATATCAATAATATTAATAAATGGAAATTATCTTTATAAAACCATATTTATTTTATTTTATTCTACATATTTCAAGGGTATCAACTATCTACAATGAACTTATAACATTAAGTTCATATGAAGATATGTCACTATCTTTAAACCAAATATTGTATTTTATCTGACGAAAGCGTACCAAAATATTGGTACCCTTGAAATATGTATAATAAAATAAATATGGTTTTAAAAATATATTTTCCATTTATTAATATTATTGATATTATATTATATATATATATATAAAGAAAAAAAGATGAAATCGAAAATGCAACTAGAGTCTTATTTAAAAAAAATATATATATACCTTTACCGGTTTCGCAGTTCTTCTGCTCTTTTCAAAAGTAGAGTTGAGATGGAGAGGCGCGGTGATTGCAGGATTGCTTCAGGACCCAATGATCTCTGGTAAGTTCTGGGTCATCGCTTGCTACATTGGATGTCGAAAGATAATCATCCCCAGGCCGGCCAGAGGTCAATCCGCAGTCCTCGCGACCCGTCTCTGAAAAACGATTTAATCTAGTAACGCTGTTGAGCAGTAGGACCAGGCTGCTGAGCGCAGTGAGTGAATGCATTGCAACTGCCGTGTGGGTTGTACATATATGGATGACCTGACGGTCAGAGACGGGTCGCAAGGACTGCGGATTGACCTCTGGCCGGCCTGGGGATGATTATCTTTCGACATCCAATGTAGCAAGCGATGACCCAGAACTTACCAGAGATCATTGGGTCCTGAAGCAATCCTGCAATCACCGCGCCTGGTCCTATGAGTAGACTACAACCACAGAGATCATTATTTTAGAATCCTCGCTCATCATCTATAATTTCCATTTGTGGCATCTTACGATGGGTTAATCCACCATCACCATAATAATATGATCACCTTCAGCATAACTTAATTAAACTACTCTATAGTTAATACACTTTATGCTTTAAACATTTTTTTGGAGGATGCGCATCACCATAGAAATTAGGGTCTATATTGTGACACATTTTAATAGCTAGGTATAGAAACCCCGGAGTTACCTCCCCGCATGCATTAACTCCCCTTAGCCACACACACACTTCCGGGTGGTATTCAATGGCGTTTCTCGAAATGTAACAGCCTCCTGTATTGAACTAAAGAACACCAGACTACGATCTCTAACTGGATTGTCAAACGCTCAATATCGAATTGTCGTGGATTATGTGAGGGCCATATAATCGAAAAATACACTCCCCTGACCATGGAAATGTCGAAGTACATGAAATACTTGACATCCCTTCGCTGTGCATCTCCAATACTTTTAACACTTTTAATGCTTGCACTATTTTTAATGCTTATAACATTTCTCCACACACAGACTATATCAATCATATAAAGAATTTGCCACCAGATCTACCAACCTAACACTCTTGTTTACCTACCTAAGTGCCTCTACCACACATATCTCTCTGCCATACTATATAAACAAGACGCACATGCGTGCCACACATATAACATTTGCACTATACAACCGCTTATCTTCATGTTGTATTTTAACCTGTATTTTTGATTTTTGATTGTACCTCTTAGTATAAATGTAATCTCGAAGTGTGTACTGCCACTCTAAATTCTGTAATGAATGTTGACCCACAATGTTTGAATATGTATCAATGTTTGAATATGTATCGGTATGTCTCTCGGCTGAAATGGAGGTCATATAACTGTCCATGCATTAATAAATTGCTCCGAAGAATCCAAACCTCGGTTTGGAGGAAACAACTGTAAGCACAATAATGTTTTGAACAGTTCTTTGATTCTTATATTTCATATAACTGCTCTGTAAATCATCTGATATCTTTACATTGAGCTACTTAACTTACTGGTAATAAGGTAGTAATACATTACTGCCTACCACTATTTAGGGTGTGTGTGAAATACATATAACTGCATAAGGTTTTGTATTTACATAACCATAAATAGTATAACTAATACTATATATATATATATATATATATATATACATATATATATATATATATATACATATATATATGTACACACACACACACATTTATATATATATGTACACACACACACACACATTTATATATATATATATATGTACACACACACACACATTTATATATATATATATATGTATGTATACACACACGTATATATATGAACCTTCCAGTTTTATTTCACATTATACACATGTCTGTGTATATTTGAATTATTTAAAACTTATTTTCAACTTAACGTGACCCAACGGATCACTGGTGGTCTAGTATCTACTCAATACTAGCCTACCGCCTATGGAAGATACTACCGCCTATGGAAGCATCTTAGCTACCATCCGACACACACACACACACACACACACACACACACACACACACACACACACACACACACACATATATATATATATATATATATATATATATATATATATATAGTAATAATAATAAATTTGAAGACTAAAATCCAAAGAGGGCTCAATAAGGATAAATATATATCAAATATATAAGAACCGTAGAG
>OZ024746.1:6290959-6300959 GCA_964016885.1 Eledone cirrhosa
TTGACGCGGCCGGCTTCCTGTCACAACTGGAGCATGTCGGCCCTGATCTTAGAGATGGTAAGCGCCCAGACGAGATAACCTTCCAATTGGAAGGAGGTAAATCTATGATGAAGGACATCACGTACTGCAACACGTCCTCGTCCACAAACAGAGGCATTGATACGCGGAAGAGAGAGGAAGATAGATACATACTGTCACTCGCATCTCACCCGAGGAAGAAGTCTTGTCTAGTGGAGTGGCTGATAGAGCTTTTGCCACTCTCCGCGAGGTACAGCTGAAATATAACGCCAAGATTGAGATATAGACTTGGCGATTCCCCCAACCCTTTCCCTCCTTTTGCTATGTAGTTTTGTTCTCTTACTTATTCTTTTTATATAGCAAACATTATATAAACCAATTTTTCAACAATGAACTCTACTGATGCTACACGCTTGTGGGAACTCGCGTAGACTCAGAAAAAGTTCACCATTCCTGTGAATTATTCCTATAAAGTAAGTTAATATCGTTGAATTATGAGTATTACAGAATACAGGACGGAATACTTAAAGCATTTAAACTTAACGTGGAAATCTTTTTGCACTCAGTAATTTCTCTTCCATCAAAAATATATTAGTCTTCGAACGGCTTTACCTTCCATCACACTGTGGTCGATATAATCGAATTTATCCCTCTCCAAATCAATATTATTGACTATTAAACTCTAATATACCCAAACAGAGCAGACTTACCTTACTTATAAATAATATAATACATTCAGCCCAGAGCTAATGGAGCTTTAATACGCAACCTTCAATTAAAAGTCATTAGAATTTCTCGCCCGTATCTAAAATTAGTAAACGATGAGATAGTAAACCACAGAATATTAAAGTAAACTGAATGACGAGTGGAATCTCGTGATTTCAGAATCACTTTGTCTGATAAGATTTTACTTTGTAATAAGAACGGAAGAAAGAATCTTTTCAATGGAACATCAAACGTTTATCTCCGATAGAAGTAGTGTTCTGATGAGTTAGTGGATGATGTCTAAAATGAAGGCAGGGAAAATGAAGAGTTGGTTATGTTGCTGTTGGTGAGGAAAAATGGATTTCATCTGATTTCTGCCAAACTTAACCGAATTACGTTTGGCAAATGATCAGAAAACGACGATAAAAGTTTATAGTGTTTGTGTTCATATGTGTGTATGTGTGCGAATATATATACATACACACACATATTTAAGTGTGTGTGTGTTTGTATGCTTATGTGTATGTGCGAATATACACACGTACATACAAGCATACAAACATATGTATATATATATATATATTTATATATGTATATATATATATATATATATATATATATATACATATATATAAATATATATATATATATATATATATATTTATATATGTATATATATATATACATATATATATATTTATATATATGTATATATATATATATACATATATAAATATATAAATATATATATATATATATATACATATATAAATATATAAATATATATATATATATATATATATATTTATATATGTATATATATATACATATATATATATTTATATATATGTATATATATATATACATATATAAATATATAAATATATATATATATATACATATATAAATATATAAATATATATATATATATACATATATAAATATATATATATTTATATATGTATATATATATATACATATATAAATATATATATATATATTTATATATGTATATATATATATATATACATATATATATACATATATATATATATATATATATATATACATATATATATATGTATATATATTTATATATATATGTATAGGGAGGGGGGCGGATGGTAGCTAAGATGCTTCCATAGGCGGTATGCCGGTTGAGCACTCTATGCTCTTACAGTGAAGAGTATGATATAATATAAAACGCAAATGCAAATGGTTTGCAATATATATTCCGGCTTTTTACTTTGTAAGTTCGAATCCTAGCAAGGTCAGCTTTGCCTTCCATACTTCAGGGTTCAATAAAACAAAGAATCAATAAAACACTGGCGTCAATTTAATTCGATTTCACATCTTCCCCCAAGTTGTTGGTGTTGTGTCTAAAGTATGAGACTTTTACAAACACTAGGTTACGACAAAGAATGAGAACATTTTTCAAGTGCATATTTCGTTTTATTCTTATTCTTTTTCACCTTCACTCACTCATCCTGGAGGATCGTGAGGGACAGAATTCTGAAACACTCCTTCTAGGAGGTCCTGTCGGAAGCAACCGTTTCCAACTGATCTGGCTGGATCCCCAAGTGCGACCAGCCAAGTGTGAATCCCGATATATTAATTCTTTCACTGTGAGAAAGACAAGAACAGTGCCCAATGTCCTTTTCATTCATGGCTGGGAGGAAAATATTCTCAAATTGGAGAATCTTTTTACTTGTGTACAGTATAGACTATAATATAACATGAATATCTAGCTATCGGCTATTAGCCAACACATATTTCTACAAGTGTTTTGATTTTGATAACAAAAATTCTACTTCTATCAAAAGAGGCATAATAAAATCGCCCGTATATTTCTATTTACGAGGAAATTCTGTTTCATAAACGTTTATTATTCCTAGATTTCGTATATATCATGTAGGTCTACATAACATTGTTTCATTTTATTATCTATTTAGATCAGTCATGGGCATACTGCGGCCCGTGAGCCGCATGCGGCGTGCTTGGCGGCTTCCTGAATGGCACGCCTAATTTCAAAATTCTAAATTTTGGATTATGTCTTCTATTTCATACCATAGGTAACTTTGTTTAATTCGTAACACCTGATCGTGTTTCATTATGTTATGGATTGGCGGATTGGCAGTATCGGTAGAGGGTCGGACGCCATGCTTTCCAGCATAGTTACGTCCCTTTACGATCTGAGTTCAAATCCCACCGAGGTTGACTTTGCCTTTCATCCTTACGGGGTCGATAAAATAAAGTACCAGTAATGCATTGGGTAATTGCTGGCCTTGTGCCTAACGTAGAAACAATTATGTTAAAGACTTCACTTATGTCTTCGATTTGTTGTAGCTAAGGTAGTTTTAAGCGTTACAGTCGAACATGTTTCATTATGATAAATATTTAGATAATGTCTTCCATATACGGGGTCGATAAATAAAGTACCAGTAACATACTGGGTATTTAATCGACCCCCACCCCCTAAAAAAATTGTTGGCCTTGTGCCTTAATCAGAAAACATTGTTATTATTATAAGGGCAGTGAATTGGCAATATGGTAGGGGATTGGACGCCATGCTTTCCAGCATAGTTACGGCCCTTTACGAACTGAGTTCAAATCCCGTCGATGTTAAATTTGCCTTTCATCCTTACGTGGTCGATAAAATAAAGTACCAGTAATGTACTAGGCCTTGTGCCAAAAGTAGAAACAATTATTATAAGGGCAGTGGATTGGCAGAATCGGTAGAGCGTCGGACAACATGCTTTGTGGCATAGAGTTACGGACCTTAACCTTCTGAGTTCAAATCCCGCTGAAGTTAACTTTGCCTTTCATCTTTACGAGGTCGATAAAATAAAGTACTAGTAATGTACTGGGGTCGATTTAAACGACTATCCCTCCCCTCAAATTGTTGGCCTTGTGCCTAAAGTAGAAACAATTATTATTATATATTCCTTAGACTAAGAAAGGAAGTAGATCGTTGAATAGGGGCTCAACAAAGTGATTTCTAGTTGACACTACATGATGTTCCCCTAAACCCAAAGCTATGTGACATATTTCTTTAATATTCAGTAAAAACCTAACAATAAAACTATATCAAATCTCTTGTTGGATCATTGTCAAGAGAGAGGCTGAAAGATTTCATAAAGTCAATACGAAATATTTGTAAACACTATTCCATACGTTGTATGTAATTCTATTAATTTCGTGTTTTGAAACCCGAATCTGCGTTAATTTCAATGAATATTTTTGTCAATGTAACAACAGTATTTTTAATTTTCTTCTCGTTACCAAGTTCAAATATATTTTAGTGTCAACAATGTAGTCAAATAGGAAGTGAAGCTAAGAAGGCAGTCCAATGATACAAACTCTTGACTTAGAGAGGAAGTAAATAAAATGTGTCTTGTGCAAGCTGGGGATTGTCAATATTGGTATAGAGGAAGTTATTGAAAATTGCTTAAGTAGCATTGAACACACGAGCTGTATACTATTTGTACCTTTACTCAATATAATGAATATTTGTATAGATAGTTTAACATTAGTTTCACTGCTCTTTTATATGGATATAGTCGTAGCCACCATACTTCATCTCAATACAAATCTTCGGATCGTTCTTACACATGACTATTTGTTAACGATTGTTTATTCTGCTATTTTCTAAGGCAAAGATAGAACAAATGATGTATTCTTGGTTCTGTGAAAAGGATTAGCTACAAGCTAAAAGGAAATAACACCCAATGGCAATCTATAACACATCATATATTTGCTGGGCTTTTAACTCAATAGCATCCACACATGAAGAGACACCAGTGTTACGTTCTGTGGTACACAGGTTCACATACGTCTGTCAGTAACCAGTTCATCACACCAGCCTTGTTTGTTATGGTAAAGGTATAGGTTCAATCCGAGTATATGAACATTATAAAAGAGTGAATGACATACATATATACCTGCACATATCTAATGATATAAACGTATAAACATATATATCAAACTTTAACAAGAGACAATCTTTATGTAAGAATACATAGTTCGTTTCAGTATCATATAATAAATTTAACAAAATTTAAGATATAGATACCTGATAAAAATCATATTATCTCCCTTATATGTATACTTCACACATCATGAATACATTTCACCAAATATCGGTGAAGTTAGATAATTGAATCTGGATCGTCTGTGAAAGAAATCAATCCAGATCTAGTTCTGTAGAAGCCATTTCTATATTAAATATTGACACTGTGCTATGTATTGAGTAACTTACTTACTGTGGTTACCCCCGATTGACCCGTGATACACACACACACACACACACACACACACACACACACACACACACATATATATATATATATATATATTGTTATACTTGGGGAGGGTCATATTGTTGTAATATTACCAGAAATAATAACACACACACTCACTGTTTGGTTGGTTTTCACTTCTGCATCTTTTATATCTCCATCGTTAATTCATTCGGCAATCAATGTTCATCATTAACTGACCAACGGTGAAAAATACAGATATAAATACATATATATAGTCTAACAAAGTTCTTTCGTTGCACATCTGCAACATCATCAGTGGTACTATTATGTTTACACTGATGATGTTGCAGATGTGCAACGAAAGGATTTTGTTAGACTATATATAATTATATGTGTAATTTTGACTGTTGGTCAGTCAGTGATAAACACTGATTGCCGAATGAATTAACGATGGAGATATAAAAGATACAGAAGTGAAAACCAACCAAACAGTGAGTGTGTTGTGTTATTATTTCTGGCAATATTATTACAACAATATGACCCTCCCCAAGTATAACAAGATATATATATATATATATATATATATATATATATATATATATATATACATATATACTCATCTATACATACTTATATACATACACACATTCACACATTCACACACACATGTATGTATATATATATATATATATATATATATATATAATTGTTTCTACGTTAGGCACAAGGCCAGCAATTACCCAGTGTATTACTGGTACTTTATTTTATCGACCCCGTAAGGATGAAAGGCAAAGTTAACCTCGGCGGGATTTGAACTCAGAATGGCAAGGGCCGTAACTCTATGCGTCAAAGCATGGCATCCGACACTCTACCAATACTGCCAATCCACATATATATATAATGTTCCTCCTTCATTATTACCGAAGATGAGATGATCTCATACGCATAAGAAGAAACGAAGAGCGTTGAAAATGATGGAGTTTTCTGTGTATGCGAAGATGGCTTGTTAAGCCAATTTTCGCTTTGAATAGCCGAAGGCAATGAGGGTAGGACATACTCTGGGTCAATTTGAAGTTTTTAATTTCCAGCTTTTCTTTATTTTCCTTTTCCGCTGCTATTTGCACTCTGTTTCATAGCTGTTGGCCCCTGAGCAAATAAGAAGCCTCACTAGGGGATCTGTCCTGAGCAGCAACCTCCCACACATCTCGCTGGATTCGGCAGTTTTTGAGACTTTCTTTCGCAGAGTCTTTGGGCGATTCCGTGGTCTTCCCTGAGATCGCACTTCTATTTGGAGTTCGCAATAAAAGAGTTTCTTTAGAAGGCGGGTTTCATGCGGCACACGTGATCTTACACATTTCAGTTAAGAACAAATTAAATAAATAAATTCGGAAGAATCGGGGATGGCCAAAATCGTCTGAGCGTCGGACAAATGCTTAGCAATATTTGATCGTGCTCTTTACATTTGGAGTTCAAATCCCAACATGGTCAGGATTGCATTTCAGCCTTATGGGGTCGATACAAGGAAGTACAGTGGTCGATATAATCTATTTCTACCTTTGCTGATATTGCTGGCCTTATATAACTTTCTAAGTTTCTAATATTAATACAAGAACTCCATCTATTCAGAGTTAGTATCAATTGACAAGTGAAGGGATCAAACTTATGATTGCAATATATTCCATACAAATGTAATATATTAATATTATTTACTGTAAATTGTCCAGATAGAATGGCATTACTGATATAAACGTCTATAACAGTTTCCCAACTTTATATATTCCGTATTCAATTCAATTTCTGTTGTATAATGACGTTGAAGAAACACTTATGTTGAAAATTGAGACAATAGATGCCCGATATAGAATATATGCTACAAACACAAACCTCGTACATAAAACATTGTACGATGGAACATTTGTGGCTAATGCACATGCTAAAATTGGGAGCACCACATTTGTAATAGATATAGTGGATTTAAATATTTGGTTTAGCGCAATTAAAACAAGTGAAGCACGTAGACATGATGTAATAAATACTGTGGTGGATCCAGTGTTGTCTTGTTAATTTCGACGACCAAATTTGATCTAGGTTTTTTTTAGTAGAGGTGAAATACTAGGTTACGAGAATGAAGATGTTGTAAAAGTGTTGTTCTTGCCAATCGTCAGAACATTAAGGAATGTAAATGAATTCAATCGAGAGTTGAAAATCCATTGTTTCTGACAGGATCCGCTAGAAGGAATGTCTGAGGACTCTTGCCTCACGACCCTTGCGAAGAAGAAGAAGAAGAAGAAGAAGAAGAAGAAGAAGAAGAAGAAGAAGAAGAAGAAGAAGAAGAAGAAGAAGACATGGTTCAATATTGAGTTCATAGTTGAGCTTTATAACATTCGTTTATTTGTCAAGAACAACAAATTCAACCCTGCTGGGATTTGAACTTAGAATCTAAATAGACATATCAAACTACCATACGTCCTGTCAACCCAATCTATCAATCGATAGTCCTGTAGCGATATAAAATATATTGAAAAGATTTGAACTTATAGTGGAACTACATCGTAATTATTGAGAAGTTTAATTGGAAGTTGTGTTGTCTCATCCTAAAAGTACATTATGAAAACGAAATGCTGTTGTATAAAAATAGAATTAAGTATAAGAGAAAACCATGTTTATTACTTGTTAACATGTGAAATTGTTTTTAGAATTAAATGATATCTTCAAATCACGTTTCTTGATATGGAGTAGATTATAATTATTTTTCTTTTCTCAGATTATAATCTGAGAAAAGAAAAAAACACATTTTTGTATAATTTATCAGTTCATATAATTAAATCAACAGAGTATATATTTATTTTATTTCACAAGCTTATCAAAAGCAAACAAGTAAAAACAAATAACACTTATAAAACAACTTATACACGTCAGAAATGACTGGATTTCCTGGATTTGCGGTTGTAGTCCAGGTCGCACTAGCCCCAGATATAGTCCCCCATCATTTTTTCATTGTAGTGGCCTGGTACCTCCGCTCTATCTCTTTCACATCTTGGTGGAATCGTTCGCCTTGTTCTTCTGAGTAGGCGCCCATATTGTCCTTGAATTTTTCCAGGTGAGCGTCCAGCATATGGAGTTTAAGCGACATCCTGCATCCCATGGCGCCAAAAGCCTTTATCAGATCCTGCACCATTTGCTGGTAGTTTTCAGCTCTGTAGTTGCCCAGGAAGCCCTTAACAACTGCTTTGAAACAGTTCCATACTGTTCTCTCAATTCTATTGTGCTTATTGGAGAACTCGGTAGACTCAAACACCTTCTTTATCTGAGGTGCAACAAAAATTCCACTTTTGATTTTGGCCTCAGATAACTTGGGGAAGAACTCAAGAAGGTACTTAAAAGCGGCTGATTCTTGGTTGAGAGCCTTCACAAACTGTTTCATCAACCCCAACTTAATGTGCAGTGGCGGCATGAGCACAATTCTGGGATCAACCAGTGGCTCCCACATGACGTTCCGGGTCCCAACTAGAAATTCTGTTTGCTGCTCTCAGTTTTTTCTTTTGTAGTGGTCAGAGGTGGCTCTGCTGTCCCAAAGGCAGAGGAAGCATTGGAATTTGATAAAGCCTCCTTGGAGTCCAAGCAGGAAAGCCACCATCTTGAAGTCTCCAATGATTTCCCAATTGTACTGGTTGTATTGCAGAGCTTCCAATAGGACTTTCACACTGTAGTAATATTCCTTCAGGCAGACTGAATGAGCTAGGGGCAGTGTCGGGAACTTATTTCCATTGTGGAGGAAGACAGCCTTCAAACTTGTGGTGGAGCTGTCTATAAATAGCCGCCACTCCTTGGGGACAAACGGCACCCCAATAACGTCAAACAGTCCAGGCACGTCATGGCAGAAGCAGAGGCCATCCTTAAGAGTGTAAAAGCCTGCACTTCCTCCTTGACCAAGTTCCACTGCTTCATACTGGAGACGAATGCTTAAAACACAACTTACCCTTTATTCAGGGTGCGAAAATCCAGTATCAATAAATCTCTTTAATCCACTTTTTAACAATTTTATACTTTATTGCACTTTTATCATTTTCTTTAGGTATTACTCTTTATTTTATAATTTTAATTTAACCTTAAACATATATTAAAAAAATCATTTAACATAAGCAAATTAAACTTACATACAACGTAAAATCCAGAATACAAATAATTCTAGTGAATAGCTTAGAATTTTTACAAACCCAAACTTTTAACTGTTTAATAGCACTTTTTTATTTATTTGGGACCTAAGCAACACAAAATAAGTGATTACAAGCCAGGAACAGAGAAAAAAAAATGTTTTGTTACACGGTGTTATTTACTTTTACTCTTCTTTTAATATATGATGAATGGTTCAACGTTATCGCAAACAAATTTATTTTTCTGTGAGTGTGTGTTTTTGTTTTTCTTTTTCTTTGGGAAATTCTAATTCCACAATATTTTATTACACAGTATTTTGTATCAGACATATATACATGGTTTGTTTTTCTCTGTGTTCTTCCACATTGCTATTTCTAATATACTCCTTCATCATTATCACCATTGCTATCATAATCATCTTCATCATCATCATCATCATCATTACTATCATTATCATCGTTACCATCATCATCCTCATCATCTTTGACCTTCTCTATATTTTCTTTTAATTTTTAAAGTACATTACTGCTGCTAGATACGAGGAAACAAGGAAAATAATCAATCACAATGTATATATATATATATATATATATATATATATATATATATATGGAAAGTTATATTTAAATTGTTGGGTTACAACGAGTAAATATTTATAACTGATATAAAAGCACTCAACAAGTATTTGGAGTATATTTACGATATTAAATAAATGGAAATTATATTTATAAAACCATATTTATTTCATTATATATATTTCAGGGATATCATATTAAAAATATGTTATGCCTTCTTCAGACAAAATACAATATAGACAGTCTTATAAATAAATAGATTCGACATACCTTTCAACATCGACT
>OZ024746.1:6305959-6308459 GCA_964016885.1 Eledone cirrhosa
AGGGAGTACGGGAGTTTCAGAGCATCCTCTTTTCCAAAGTGGATCAGTTCGAATTTGTCTTCGTTCAGTAACATGTTGTTCTTTTCTGCCCATTGGGTAACAGCCAGTAGGTCTGACTGAAGGCTTATCCGGTCATCCACGCCATTGATGACCTTTTGGAGCTTGGAATCATCAGCGAAAATTTTAATGTTGCTGTGTTTGATGATGTCAGTGATGTCATTAATATAGATGATGAAGAGAAGTGGCCCAACACAGTGCCTTGTGGGACCCCACTACTGACTTTGGCTGGGCTTGATTTGACTCCCTCAACTACAACATGTTGGGTTCTGTTTGACAGGAAGCTCTTGATCCACTGCAGCAGCTTTCCAGTGACACCAATATTGGACAGCTTTCTCAGTAGAATGTTATGATCAACCCTGTCAAAGGCCTTGCTGAAATCAAGGTAGATAACATCAGTGTTGGAACCCTCTCCCAAGGCTCTCAAAATGTCATCAAAGTGATGCAGTAGCTGCGTCAGGCAATCCCTTCCATTACGGAATCCATGCTGGTTGGAGTTCAGCATATTGTTACTCTCAAGGAAGTGGGTCATTCGCGATCTCACCACTCTCTCAAATACCTTAATGATATGAGAGGTGAGTGAGATTGGACGGTAATTCACGGCAAGGGATTTGTTTCCCTTTTTGAAAACTGGGACAACAGACTGGGATAGAAGGTTTTCTGGCACATATCCAGCATCCAGTGAGTTCCGCCACAGATTGGCAAGAGGAGATGCAAGTTGGTGTTGACACGCCTTCAAGACACAAGCAGGGAACCTATCGGGACCTACTGCTGAATTATGCTTGATTTCCTTTATTGCCGCCAAGACATCAGGGGCGCCAAACGTTATGTCCGATAAGGTGTAATGGGGAGTAACATCGCCGATACAGCCCAGATCGGCCATATCAGGATTGCTGAAAACAGAGCAGTATTGTTTCTGCAGTATCTCACCCATGGTTTTAGCATTGTCTTGAAGAGTGCCATTTTCATCAATTAGAGGGCCAACAGTAGAGCCAGTGATTTTGTGTTTTTTGCAAATGAAAAGAACACTTTGGGATTGAGTTTGATCTTCTCAATGGCCCAGGCCTCTTCAGCTCTTCTCTGATTGTTGATGAGGGACATTATGTTGTTTTGGAGGTTATGTTTTTTAATCTCTAGTGATGAAATGGCAGTCAAGTTGATGTGTTGCTGCTGACAGTATTTCAGCTTGTTGATTTTTTTGTTCGTTCTCTTAATTTTTCTGATGAGCGTTTTTCTATTTCTAGGGATTCTGCCCTTAGATTTGTTTATAGTTCTTAATGGGGTGTGTTTAGCACATATGTTTGTAACAGTGTCCACAAATGTCTGCCAGGACTTTTTGATGTTAGTGGGTGTATGAGTGTGCGTGAAGGACCAGTCGACATGTGCAAGATCATGACTGATCGCTTCCCAGTTTGCATTGTGGAAATCCATAGCGTCAAACGGATGGACAGGAGAGATGACATTGGGTTTGTATATTGGACGGTGGAATCTCAGATCACAGAGAACCATGTCATGATCAGAGAGTAGAGTTTTCTCCACTGCAATATTGTGGATATTGTCAGTGTGATTGCTGAAAATTAAGTCTAGGACGTTTTTGTGGCACCTCGTTGGTTCGAGCACCAGTTGGGATAGGAAGAAATCATCCATGAAGTCAAGAAGCGATTCCACAGCTTCCCTGTCAGAGGTTGAGGCAGAAGAACCTGGTGGCAGGCTGTTTGTGGACCAGTCAACTCCGGGGAGGTTGAAGTCCCCCATCATTAAGATGTTGTCAGGGTGACACTCTTGGATGAAACACTTTATGCTGTTGAGGCATTCCTTGAAGCATGGTACAGGCGTTTGGGGTGGCCTATAGAGCCCAACTACTAATAGGTTGCTGGTTTGACTGAATACAGTGACTGCTTCACAGTATCCATTAGTGAATATGTTCATAGCCTCTGTTGAGAAAGAATTATGGACATAAATGGCAGTTCCGCCCTTTCTTCTGCCAGCGCGATCAGCACGGATGGCTTTGAAATTTTTCACTTTCACCTCGGCTTCCAACTGGAGGTTACTGAGATGGGTTTCAGTGAGGACGAAGAAAGGGATGTGGTTTGGATGGACATCAATCCAGTCCTCCAGGAATTTGATCTTCCATTTTTGAGTATTGGTGGAAGGGCTGATGCCTTGGGCGTTAAGCAAAAATGTAGAGGCGAGAGTGGATGGTTTTAATTGTTTTGGTGTGTTGTTAATTTGTTTGTTTGTTAATGGCAGCAATGGGAGTTTGTGCAGTGGGGTGATAGTGGAGGGTGGTGCTGGGTGATAGCTCGAATGTTTTTTTCCAGTTCTTTTGCCAGATTCATTATGGCTAAAAAAGAGGAAGAAGTTTCCTGTTTAGAAGACTGTTGGTGACTGTGGTAGTGGTTATTTTTATGTAGGTTATGGTTTTTGTTTTTGCTTTTATTTT
>OZ024746.1:6315959-6340959 GCA_964016885.1 Eledone cirrhosa
AGGTCTCACATGCAGTTAAGTAAAAACTTAGGAAACAACCCGGATAAATGACTAGAAAACCCTATTTGATAAATTAATATTGAAAATATTTAAAATACCTAATAAGGCAATACAATATTAGCTATGGTTTAAGTAATCAAAATCCCTAAACATTAATATTTCACTATAAATATATATATAAAGGAGTGAAATATTCTACTATCATTTACATAACGATATCTAAAAAACTGACTTAAGCAGAATTATGGTAGGCTAATAGGGACAGAAAAAAAGAAATGTATGGAGGATACAAAGGAGTATAATAGTTTCAAGCAGCGTCTTTACATGCATACCCATTCTTTTCGTTACCCTCTAAGAAGGAATATGACGTCACTTTCAGCTTATATCTGGAGTCTAAAAGACAACCACACCCAATATAAGTTACACTGGGAGATCCTAGCTAGGGCTAGATCGTATAACGGAAATAAAAGACCATGTGACCTCTGCGCCGCTGAGGCCCTGGAAATACTCTACGCCACAGACCACATCTTAAACAAAAAATCTGAGGCAATTTCGGCTTGTAAACATAAATTGCACAAAACTTTCCTGTATTACAGCCCCACGTTATACCCTAACGGATAGCACGATCTATACGTGGATATGTTACGTCTTGATGTGGGAGCTAAGTATATGTTTTGTTTATTCCTTTACTTATTTGCATAGGTAAGTATATATTACCCGTATGTTTTGTGAAGGTAAGTATACCTTCTCGTACGTATATTTGACTGTTATGGCGTATAATTTTGACATATTCTGGTATTTAGGGTTTGGCTATGTGTATACGGGAGTTTTGCGTCTGCGTGAGTATGCAGGTTCGTACGTATGGTGGGTGTGTGTATATGTGTACTTCTTGTTTTAGTTGACTTACGTCTCCGAACATTCGTGTATTTATATGTAGGTATGTGTGTGCGCTTGTTATATAGGTATTTATTTACTTATATACGTTTATATAATTATTTATTTATGTGTACACAAGCATACACACACACACATATTTATATGTGCGTGGTTTTGTATACCTTGATAAAGTTTTGCGTATGCTTGTGTATGTACGTATCTGTTTGCGTGTATGTATTTATTTGTTTCTATTACTTCTGTATTGTATTTATTTACTTTGTTCTTAACTCTGTAGCGGAGATTCATTTGGTCTCCTAGTTAGAATTTTAGTCTACGACTTCTGCTATACCATTTACGTGGTTTTGTCTTTGCGTGCTATTGTTCTCCACGCTCCACATATGACTTATTATCTTCGTTTTTTCGTTCATTGCCAGAGAACGTCTCTATGCACCACCTAAGAGAACATTAGTCTACGACCTCCTTTATACCATAAACGTGGTTCTGTCTTTGCGCGTAATTGTTTTTCACCGCTCCTATTAATGACGTATTATTCGTTTTTTCCCGTTCTTTGCCAGCGAACGTTTCCACGAACCAAAGTATCGTCTTCCTGTCTTCCTCCGGTTGCAACGTTTTTTGAAATATCCAGTTCTGCGTTTACAGATTGACTTTGTTAGTTTCAGAAGATCCCGTTAAGGGTGAAAGTAGCGATTCTTTGCTTAAACTTTAATCTGTTATTTTAATAAATATATATATATATATATATGTGTGTGTGTGTATGTGTGTGTGTGTGTGTGTGTGTATAGATAAATGTATACATATGGCTGTGTGGCCAGGGTATTCGGCTCGTGATAGTAAGGTCATGAGTGCGATTCCCAGCGGTACGCTGTGTCCTTGAGCAAGACACTTTATTTCACGTTGCTCCAGTCTACTCAGCTGGCAAAAATGAGTTATATCTGTAATTCGAAGGGCCAGCCTTGTCACATTTTGTGTATGTATATGTATATATATATATATATATATATATATATATATATATATGTGTGTGTGTGTGTGTGTGTGTGTGTGTGTGTGTGTGTGCGCGTGTGTGTGTGTAATTTTAAAGAAATGGAAAGAAAGTGTCGTTTGAACGACTATCCTCTACTTTCAACTAACTTGCACTCCTCAGTCAAGATGGAGAATACATTGCCCGGATGACGGTGAAGGAGACACGCTGGAACAGCCACGCCACCTCGCGGGGATCGCACCTTTCGAAAGTATTTTACAATGACCTATATTACGCAACATACTTTTGATTTAGTTTTCTCAACTGGATTCTACTGAGAACTGACGCAATCAATGTTTTTTAACACTTCGATTTTTTTCGCATCGATTATTTGAATAATGTGATATAAAACATTTTCTATTGCACCAAATAGAAGAAATTGGAATTAGATGAGGAAAATATCTTTAAACGTATCAAAGAAATATATATGAAGATCGAGCTAAATTCTTCAGAAGAATTCCTAGACCTCCGTGTAAAAATTTACCTCGTCTTCCAGTATAAATAGAATATTTTCATTGGAAGTGAAATAATGAACCATTCAAAGAAAGATATCTAGAAGGAACACAGCAGGTGAATCCAGAACTGCAAACTACAGCAATAATTTATTATGAAATATCTCATTGTCTTTCTTAGCTTTTGGTTACCGCTATTAACAATTCGATGTTTTCTATCATTTCTGCATACTAGAAAAATTATCACAGAACACACTGAAACATTTGGCGATCTTTTTAACCAAATTAATACCATGCCCAGATAATGGATGATTCTTTTGACATATCATACCGATAAGCATTATCGTCAAACATAGGGTTCAATTATCTTTTTAAAATGTCATGTAATAACAGATGTCACAGTGACTTCGGAATATTCACCAATCATTATTAAAATATATATTTTTCGCAGAATTGAGTCTGTGCTTTTGCAACAGTTTATGTTTAACGATATATAATATATTGTTCTACTTTTGGCACAAGGCCAGAAATTATCCCAATGTATCACTGGTATTTTATTTTATTGACCCCGTAAGGAGGAAAGTCAAAGTTAACCTCGGCAGGATTTGAACTCAGACCGTAAAGGGACGTAACTCTATGCTGCAAAGCACGGCGTCCGACCCTCTACCGATACTGCCAATCCAACTATATATAATATATAATATGTAACTAGATAAATAGATAAATAATCACTAAACATATATACAGACTCATTAACAAGAAATACACTCATCCCACCCTCAAACATATATATCAACATCCCACCCTCAAACATATATATCAACAGCACATTTCGCTCTCAATTCATTATATACATATATATAGAGATATATATAGAGAGAGAATTTCGTTTTTAAATATAAACAAATGTGCATACACACATAATCACACACGCACACGCACACACACCCACATATATATATATATATATATATATATATATATATATATATATATATAGATGAGATTCTACAGGACTAGAACTGTTTCATTCATTAGAAATCATCAGGAATCTCTTTTATACTCTGCTATGTATTGAGTACCTTACTTACTGTGGTTACCTCCGATCAACCCGGAATAACGTATATATATATATATATATATATATATATATATATATATATATATATATAAATATATATATATATAAATGTAATCTGAATTTTTCGAATATTAATAATAATATTTTTTTACTTTACAATTATGCAAACAAGCCTCATTTTTAAAGCCATGTCAGTAGAATGAACCCTTCATTCTTGCTCTTGTGTTGGCATATAAACAGAACTGCAGACACTAATGTTTCTGGGTATCACTCTTCATCAGTACAGCTCACTGTTCACCTGCCAACTGTCAGAGCTAGTGAAAATATATGCTATATTCTAAAATATACAGTGACTGATCAACCTGATTTGCATATTAGCAGACTGGCTCATCAGTTAGATCTGCATATTAGCAGATCCACTGATCAGCCAGATTTGCATTTAAAAAATAATATATATATATATATGTATTTGCACGTTTACATATTATTTATCCGTCATAAATATTTATAACAAAGAACTGAAAAAACTAATTCAAATGTGTTTAAATTCACAATTATAAGAAATACAAGCAAATGAATATATAACTGAAAATATGAGATAAGAAGTCTAATTTCAGATACACATAAGTAAAGGTAAAGATAAGAATATAACAAAAGGAGATAAAATATAAGCAAAATAGGAAAATGTTCAGGACCCCGACGGCAGAGCTCAAGCCGTTTCGACGGCTATTTCTGGATAGTCCAGAAATAGCCGTCGAAACGGCTTGATCTCTGCCGTCGGGGTCCTGAAATTTTTCCTATTACCCACTCTACTACCCAAAGTACTCTGGTGCGTTATGGTCCACCTGGTTCCTTAACACACTTCCTTCATTATATATATATGTGTGTGTGTGTGTGTGTGTGTGCATAAAAGTTAAGGGGCGAAGCACTCTAAAGAGCTTCTCCTGTCCAACCCTTTAGAGTTTTGTACCATTATGAAGGAGTGTTAAAATGTCCACAGCATCCAATAAAATAAATACCCTATAATAAACACAAAATGGATGATATAGAAAAACTAATAGGAATATTGTTAATTTGGTTTAGAATATTAAAAGACGATTAATGTGAAGAGGTTGAATGTAGAGTGGCTCCCACCCTACCCCTAACTGTAGAGTGAGGGGTCTCATAAACGAACCAAAATGGTACTAGAACCATATACGATTGAAAGACTTCATTTTCCCTATTCATTAACTTCGACCTATATGTAGTGATTTCCATAGCTTCGGTTAAATAAACATTAGTTGCATTGGTTTAGCTGAGTTAATAATATACCACATTAGTGAGCGTCCAATATTGGATTTATTTAGATTCCAAATGAAATGTGCAACGGAAGTCGAACTTTTTCAGTTTTCCATATGAAAGGAATGTAAATGAAAATTATATCGCAATTTAAATGGGTTATACATAGCTTCAATATAATATATAGTGTTATTAGGTGTAGTTACTGTGATTTATATACGGTGTTAAGTCTAAGACAATTACCTTTTAATGGGCACTTACTTGATACTCTACAATTACATTCAGAATTAGCATTATTGGTGTTATGAACTATATTAGAATTTTTATCATGGTTAGAAATAGATTCAGCCTTATCAGTAATAATATAGCTCGACTGTGGGATGACAGCTTTTGATTTCAGAGTCGGGCCAGATCGATACAGATCGAACCGTGAGCTGATCGATAGCGAAACGCGCGTCACCAATCAATAAACGTAATGAAGGTTAAACAAATCATCCTTGTATTATATTCCTAAGTGATCCCTATTTCATTTGTAAAAAAAAAACATCTTCAGAATAATTACAGGGTTTCTACGTTTTTTGCTCATCACTATGAAAGTATAATAATAGATTGGAACTTGAGTATACTTCTACTTCAGCAAACATATATTGTCTCTCGTCATTGTTCTCTTCAAGAATGTGTCACGATTTTCAATACTTCGTTTTCAAACAATGATGTTGTCATTAGCGCACACCTGATATTATTTTGTCAGCTTCGTAAACTCTGATATTCTCATAATGCTACCACTTGCCTCTTTTCCTCTATACTTTCTTTTTATGTATGTTGCTTTGCTGCTGTTTTCATTCTAATGATTCTTCTTTACCTATAATTTATATATAGGAAGATAAAGGTTACTAGTAGGTATAATGTTGATATCAGGTAATAATGTATTATCGGTTAAAAGAAAATTGTCTTTTGTATTCTGCGATACGGATATGAGTACATTAATAAAACGAAGTATTATTGCAATATTCGCTAAATATTACAATATTCAGAAAGACGAATCGCAATAATGGCGGAATATCTTCCATTTAGAAACAAATAAAATGAAAGTATTTATCATAATTTCTATGAAACGAATATAAACCTATAAAACATTCTAGAATGTTTATTCTCGATCCTTACGCACTCAGTGTGCAACATAAACAAATATAGAATATAATGAAAGCTTTACTTTGGGAAAATAAATATGAAATCAAATTCTTTGATTTTTATCATTCTTCCCTCCAACATTTTACTTCTAAAATTGTCATGAGTGATTTTAGTTCAAACTATTACAACAAATGAACGTCAATGTGTGACACAGGCACACAAGATAATATAAATGATGTGGCAGCATAAAGTACATCTTAACACGATAATTCTATTAACAGAGAATGAAATTATATTTATCAATTGTGTATTCCTGCTGATTGTATGATACACGACGAATGACATTTTTACGTTTCACCATACGTAATTAAAAATGGAAAACTTTTAATAAAGCTTTCATAGTTTTTTATTCTAATTATGTTTTTATCACGAAATGTCTACTGCATTAGAGAATCTTTGAGGGAACGTGCTGAATTCCTTATTTATTTTCATCCCTTAACAGTTTATTTCTCTTTTTCTATATTGCCTTTGGCCATTGAAGGGGTGTGACATAATTCTCTACTTCTAGTTTCTATTAAGGTTTAGTTATTGTTAATACATTTACTGTTGCTTCCTTCTTTTCTCATTTTTATAACAAATGATAAAAAATTGAAGATTTTATTTCAACTTCTCAGAGTTTGAAATATATATAGACTTATGAATTTAGTTCCTATTTTAGGCTTTTTTTGCCGTACTTTCCAGTTTACGTAACTTCTTTTAGATTTCAATTAAAGATTTCGTGTTAATTCAGTTTCAATTTCAGTTCCACTTATGATATTTCTACCCGAATCTATTTCGTCTCAAGCACACTTATAGAAACTTGAAATAGTTTCTATTTATATTATCAACACATATGCGACTCCCATTACGTATATTTTATTCAATCTTTATGAATGTAAGATCTTTAAACTTTAATATTTTTGTCTTGTTTCCCTTCTCTTTTGATGTGTTGATGTACTCACTTGGCTTCCTTCCGTCTGTTCTGCGTTTTGATTCTATTTTCCTTATATATATATATATATATATATATATATATATATATATATATATATATATATATATATATATATATATATACACACGCATACATATATACATACACATATATATACACATATATCTATCTCCCTCTCTCTCTCTATACATATGTTTATATATATATATATATATATATATATATATATACATATATATAACTGTAACTATCGACTTCCCTTCCAAACACCCTAACAATAGACTACCTGTATTAGACACAGAACTCTGGATTAACACTATAGACGAGAGAGCCCAAATTCTCCACTCACACTATGCTAAACCCATGGCCTCCAAATACCTGATACTCAAAAACTCAGCAATGTCCAGTAGTGCTAAGTTTAATATTCTGATCGCAGATTTGGTACGAGTGATGAAGAATGTGTCCAGCATGTGCGACCCAACAGAAATGGAAAGACACATCCAACACTTCATCAACCGCATGCAGTTCTCTGGCTACAACCAAAGAGACAGAGTCAGAGTATACGAAGGAGCCATGGAAAATTATAAGACCCTCATAGAACTGGACATGAAAGGAATTTGCCCATTATACAGGAGCAAATCATGGAATAGCTTAGATAGGGCTAGACATAAGATAGGGAAGGCCACATCATGGTACGACAACCAGAGATATCAGAGTGTCATGTTTGTGGACGCCACCCCTGAAGGGAAATTAGCTAACCAGTGTAGAAAGGCCCTGAGAAAGACCCACTTAAAAATAAAGGTGGTAGAAAAGCCAGGAACCACCATAAAATCCCTGATCAGCAAAACCTACCCGTTTAAGAAAACCCACTGTACCAATAGGAAATGTATCATATGTAAGGTGAACCCCCGGATAAACTGTAAAACTAGAAACGTAGTCTATAACATAAGATGTACAGAGGGTACTTGCAGAAACATGACAACAACATACATAGGCGAAACAGCTCGTAGCATAGGTGAAAGGATAGACCAACACTGGGGGGAACTAAAAGGACGAAAAAACGGGTCAGTACTATACGAACATGCTAGACAACAACATGACGGTAACATAGACAACATAGAAATTAGAATAATATCTAAACATAGGAATGACCCAGCAGATAGGCAAATCAGAGAGGCCAGTGAAATAGAAATTAGAAGACCAAAGCTAAACAGAAAGAATGAGTGGAACAACAACAACACCCAAACAAACAACACTGACCTAAGAGAAGTATAAATAAGTAAATAAAATAAAATAAAATAAGATAAATAAATACATACACAAGCACAATAACAACAAGCACATAAACACACACTAGTCACCCAGCAGACACAACACTATACACACTAGTCACACAGAAAACGTAACACTATACACACACGCAAACGCATGCGCAAAGAAGACAAAATAAAATAAACAAACAAGCAAATAAATAAATAAATATATAGACAGACTGAATAAAAAATGGCGTAGACATACAACACAACAGGAGGAAAAAATATAACACCACTGACGATGTTGCAGATGTGCAACGAAAGATTTATGTAAATTATGTAAACTATATATATGTTTGTGTCTATATTGTATCTGTATTATTTTTTACCGTCGGTCAGTCAATGGCAACATTGAGGACCGATTAAGTTAGATCGCAGATATAAAAGACAGCGAGAAGCGAAAACCAACCAAACAGTGAGTGTGTTCTGTTATTAATTCTGGCAATATTACACAAATATGACCCTCCCCAAGTATAACATATATATATACATGTGCCAAAAGTAGAAACAATTATATATATATATCGTAGGAACGATCGACTTTCGTCAAATCGGACCGAGGGAACAATGTTTCCGTTGGTCTTTCCAATTGCTAATACTATCTATCGGTCGCAACTCCAGGTAGAAGGAGCAACGTGAAATAAAGTGTCTTGCTCAAGGACATAACGCATCGTCTGGTCCAGGAATCGAACTCACAACCTTACGATTGCGAATCGCCACACGCCTTCATATATATATATATATATATATATATATATATATATATATATATATATATATAGATATATATATACTCCAGTTGCATTTTTGATTTCATCTGTTTTCCTTATATATATATATATATATATGAGAAAAAAATGAAATCAAAAATGCAACTGGAATCTTTTTTTTTTAAATATATATATTTATTTAGTTCCTTTACCGGTTTCGCAGTTCTCCTGCTTTGAGTTGAGATGGAGGGTCTGATGTGAGAAAAACCACAGTCCCTCCATCTCAACTCTACTTTTGAAAAGCAGAAGAACTGCGAAACCGGTAAAGGAACCAAATAAATATATATATTTAAAAAAAAAAAAGACTCCAGTTACGTTTTCGAATTCATCTTTTTTCCTTATACTTTAACTCGTGTAGGACACCTTCGGTTATTTTTCATTTTGTAAAATAATCCTCACTTTCTAATATATATATATATATAAACATTAAAAATACATTAAATATCATCATATTTAGAACGATCATTATAACGATGTTTCCATCTTATTTTGAGTGAGGATTTAAAATCTTTATTAAACAATGTAGTCAGTATATTATTGCAGAATACAAATAAGTGTCTAATATTAATTCTTTGGTTATATTAATTGAAGACATAAAATGTAGATTTGTAATTGATAAGTACTACATTAATTATGTGTAAATAATTTAACGAACGTTGCTAATATTAAAATTTATAATAATAACAATAAAGAAAGTATTATTTCTTATTTTATTTTTTTTTATTTTCTAATAATAATAATGGTAATGATGACAATGATAATGATAATAATGAAAATAATATCATTGTAAATGTAAAACCAGCAGAACTCTTTGTTAAATTCTTCTATTGTGTTATATTTCTAAACAATTGTTACTTACAGAAGTAGACAAACATAAGCCGTAGAAAAAGCAAAAAATGAAAAGATGTATAAAGTGATAATATTTTACTTAGTTTTATTTCACAAAAGAAATGTTTTAAAAATACATTGTCAAGAGGAGATTACTAACGTTATATTTACTTTGTTATAATACATTATTTGATGCTGTTGTTGAGATAAACTAACGAGGTAAACAGAAATAGGCAGTTGATATCACATGAGTTGTAAATTATTTTGTGAGAACTCCGTGAGATATTGTTTGCAACTAGTAAAAATGTGACACCTAATTTGCAGTTAACAGTTCATACGCTATACATTGTCTTCCTCGTAACTATACAGCCATGGAAGCTATTTTACTTACACATATTTTTATCAAAGTGGTGTAGTATCTGCTTACAAAATTATAGATATGGTAAACTTAACAACTTTCTATAATGCTACACTTCTAATAAGATGTTTAATTTGATATGACAAAGTAAACTTAGCGGCTAGTGAAGGTGTTTACGTAAAGGTGTGTACGTATAGGTGTGTATGTAAATGTGTGTATGTACAGGTGTGTATGTACAGGTGTGTACTTACAGGTGTGTACGTCAAGGAACACTGTCTGTTATATTGAGTACTTGAACACACGTGCAGAAGTAACGACGCGTGAAAAGAGTGATATCTTAATTTCTTTCTTCTGGTTAAATAACTTAAATGCCTGCTAATGGAGACTAAATGAATATATATCTGTGTATGTATGTGTGTGTGTGTGTGTGTGTGTGTGTGTGTGTGTGTACAAGTGCACTAAATATACATATCTACATGTTTACTATATTTTTTATAGTGAACGTCATTGGTAGTGTGTAATATTTAAATATGGTAACGATAGCGTTAAGGTGAAATTTTTCTCTTTGTTTATGAAGGTGTGTTTTCTAACAATCATTCCAATCGATTTTGTTTGCTTCTTTTGTCATGGAAGTTTGTCAGAGAATTTTGGTTATAAACACTAGCAGAATGGCCCGGCGTTGCTCGGGATTTGCTCTAGGGTTCTTATATATTTGATATACATTTATCCTTATCGAGCCTCGTGAAATAAATACGTTTGTTTATATTTTGTTATTGCGTATGCAAAAATAACTGTACACGAATATATAATTATATTCAGTGGTGCATGTCAGATATGAAACAACGATGGTAGTTATCCCAATAGAAAACGTGAGGTACTTCAAAACTGACAACTTACCTAGCTTAAGAGTTCTGACAGACAATGGCAGTGAAAGCGATGAGTCATTGCGTGATGTATTACAGGAAAAAATATTTTATTAGTAAAGCAACTTCGCAGTAAAGATATTATGTTTATTTTGAATGTTAAATCAAGTTAGGTGACTGGTGCAAAGCAGTAAATATTGAATACATGTTCGTGACATATCAACAATATTGTGGTGATATATTTTTTTAGTCTAAAAATGATGTGATTATTATGCGTCTCTGCTAGATGAACAGGGATTACCATAATACCAGCGTTTCTTTGTGGAATGGTTAATGACTATGTTGAAGAATAGCTGGTCCTAAATAAAGGTATAGAAATGAATGCTAGTGTCACAGAGTCATTGGATTGTATAGAAGTTTCGAGAAGAGATATAGAAGAACAACAAATCAATATACAAACAGATGGCATACATGAACTAGCTGAAAATATGAGGGAAATGTTTGCTGAACATAAATATTGAGCATGCCCCACACTACTTCCTATAGCTTCAACTATTACCCTCAGCTAGATGGATTGATGGTGGTTCATATGCCTTGCCAGGGGGCACCCAGTGTTTGAGTAAACAAAATTTATTTTCATATTCACTTTCAATTCTCTATCAAGAAGTTGCCACCTTACCCAACACCTAGAAACATGCCAGGTAGGAGCTCTATTTTTATAAATTTTTATTCCTAAAATTTTATCATTCAATATAAAATATATTGGATGCATGACAAATAGAAAAATGAGATTGTCCTGTTTTGTTGATTTTCTAAATTGAATAAATTATTTAATGGAATGTTACATATTTATAGGACTATATCAACCTTCAGCATTAAAAACTTAATTGGAATTCTGTTCTTCACCTAATTTGCATTAATATTGATAGGAATAATTTTCTACGAATTATTTGATAATGAATGTTTCATACGATTAAGATTAAACCGGATTGGTTTCGCACTCTATTAATATCATCTTCAACTTCGGAAATATTCCAACTATAACAAATAAAATATTTCAGCTTTTAAATGTTACCCATAGTAATAATTATTTCTGCTTTTGGCACAAGGCCAGCAATTACCCAGTGCATTACTGGTACTTTATTTTATCGACCTCATAAGGATGAAAGGCAAAGTTAACCTCGGCGGGATTTGAACTCAGAATGGCAAGGACCGTAACTCTATGCGTCAAACCATGGTGCCCGACCCTCTACCGATAGTGCCAATCCACCGTAATGGTTTCTGATTTAGGTTCAAGGCTAACAATTTTAAGGGGCGGGGAAAGTCGATTAAATCGCACCAGCGCGTTACTGGTACTTTATTTTATCGAGAATGAAAGGCAAAGCTAACCACGGCGGGATTTGAACTCAGAACGAAAAGTGACGTAACTCTATGCCACAAATCCTGTTGTTTGACGCTCTACCGATACTACCAATCCACTGCTCTCTGTTAAACAGTAGTAATAATGAAGTCTACTGTAAGTGCATGTCTCAAGTTTTGGGAAACGAAATAGTGACTTAAATCATTGACAATATTAACTTTATGATAGGTATTTTATATATCAATAACAACATATTCTCGTATCTAGAATAGTCGCTTCCACGCTTATAAATTGTTTAAAGTGTTTACAACCCCTCGCTCTTATTTACCACAAAATTAATTGTTTCTACTTTAGGCACAAGGCCAGCAACTACCCAGTGCCTCACTGGTACTTTATTTTATCGACCCCGTAAGGATGAAAGGCAAAGTCAACCTCGGCGGGATTTGAACTCAGATCGTAAAGGGACGTAACTATGCTAGAAAGCATGGCGTCCGACCCTCTACCGATACTGCCAATCCACCAATAATTTACCACAAAATTAATATCGTTCAAACACAGACACAAGTCGACACATTTTATCGAAGTATGTAGCTGAACATATGCCTCACTGGCTGGCATTCAGAAAGACTGAAAGCAAAGCCGACACCCGAAGATTTTGAAAATCTAATCATAAAAGAAGGTAACGAAATGCTGAAATGTACTTTGGCCAGCTCTATACATCTTTCATGTTCTAAATGAGTCTAAACTGACCAATAAGGCCATATTATTTAGTGCTGGAACAGAGCAATTCTAGTATTTGACTGCTTCGTGCGTTTCAACCACGATAGCTTGAGAATTCAGAATACAGAGGAAAGTAACTAAATAGCACAAAATGTTCACTTTAGCGTTCAATCTATTCTTCCCCATCACGCCTGTTTTCTTCCTTAATGATACTTTCTTACATAGGCACAAGAGCAGGAATTTAAAGGAGGCAACAGTTAATTATATAGATTATAGTTTTAGACTGGTATTTATTCTGCCGACCCCGAAACGATGAAAAGCATAATCATTGACCTGGTCGTCATTTGAACTCAAAATGTAAAAAGCCGAAACAAAAAAGAAACGAGGGCATTTTTCTGACGCTCTAACAAATTTTTCTCCAAATCATAATAAATTAAGATTAAAAACTGAAAGATTTTTTAAAAGTTAATTATTTTCAATGATTAAATATTGTTGAATCTGATCGTGCGAAAACATTTTGCTGGTTTGAGCGCTGATGAGGATGAAGATGTGTGTGAACTTGTCTTGTACTTCCCCTTTCTTTATTTCCTTCTTCCAATCACTTCTATGCACCAACATACTTCTCATTGTTCTTTTCCTCCTCTCTCAATTTTTTCGATATTTCATCTGCCTGTCACCTACCTCGTATATTGTCTCTCTACTGATCACTGGCCACTGGTCTCTGTCCTTTGAGGTATTTTTACCCACCACTGTCATTGATAATATTTGGCTGTTTTAACAGCTGGACTAGCGATGAGTTTTCTCATTTTTCCATGAATTTTATTATTTTCAATTTGTCACGTAAAATTTCTTTAATCTTTTTATTAGTTTATGAAACAAATTATTTTCGAAATTATAAATCCGCCAAAATCTTTTGAGAACCTCGTAAATTTCCCAAAGTTAAAATTATTCACCAGCCAAGTATGTTTGAACAAACATATAATTATAAATGCATGCTTATAAACGTATGCCAGATAGTATATAGCATGTTTTAGCATAACATTTGAGAGGAATCTAACGTGCACGGTAACAGGTTATTAAAATGTATATGTATGAAAACAACAAAAAAACAAAAATAATAAATAAATTAATATCTTGAATCTTCTGCTGAAAAGAATATATAGATTTAAAAAGGATTTTAAAGAAATCTTCAGTTCCTACGAGGAAAATAAAAATCCCAAAAGTAATTGAATTACTTAGAGATGATCCATTAAACACAAAATAGTAAGGAAAAATTTGTATTTGTAGAGAATGATAAACTAAAAATAAACAGACGATAAAAAAGCAAATAAGATTTTCCTTTAAATGAAGATAATTTGCATTGGAAAAATTTTAATGTGACTTACACTTTTAAACAAAACGCAAGTAAATTTTCTGGAAAAAGGAAATAGCCAAAAGCTATCTAGAATCTATAAATCATTGATATTGATTCGCTCTGGGAGAATTTTCCAAATATGAGAAGATATTTAACATTGATGCTGATTGAATTAATAATGAAAGAAAAACAATGATACACATATTGAAGACTCCAGCGTGCCTTAATTATATTCAATAGACGAAAATATGTGGGATTAAATAAAATCCTGTACTTCTGAATTAATTCTTAAACAGAGTTACTACCTTCCATCAAGATTAAACCAGATCACATATCATATTGCTGAAGAAATGAATTCCCAATATTGATCCCCATGGAATAACAAGTACAGAATTCATTCATAGAGTTAAAAGCCATGAACATATTTCCTTTCACATCCATTTCGATATTTACACTAGGGAAAATAAATTTACTCTTATCGTGAGAAATGAAATTTTCTACAGACCATTTTCCAATAAAGTTTACTTTGAAAGATATTGAAAGATATGTGATTAATTCCTTTATTGATTATTGTAAATTATTGTTCAACTTTCTTTCGTAACTGGCAAATTTCAGCAGTAAGTGATTTAGTTTGATTCAATTTGATGTGAAACATTTAACAAATAGGAATTAAATATTGAACAACAACGAGAAACGTTTCATAATACTGGAGTCCGTTTAAAGAAAACCAAAGAATATTTAATGAATGTCATGCCAGGTTTCACACGATAGACTGCAATCTAATTGCATCGAAAAGCAGTCTTTAGTACGAAGGTAAAATGAATGACAAAAAGCTTAAAATATAATTGTGTAATACAGAAATGTACTTCTGACATTGTATAAGAGAGCAGCAGCTATATTTACGTTAGACATATTTTAGTTCCCTCCTCACAGTTAAATGGATAATAATTGTTTCTACTTATCCCAGTGTATTACTGGTACTTTATTTTATCGACCCCGTAAGGATAAAAGGTAAAGTTAAACTCGGCGGGATTTGAACTCAGACCATAAAGGGCCGTAACTCTTTGCTGCAAAGCATGTCGTTCGACCCTCTACCGATACTGCCAATCCACCGCCCTTAGAGTTTATACTTTTGGCACAAGGCCAGCGATTACTCCAGTGCATTACTGGTACTTTATTTTATCGACCTCGTAAGGATGAAAGGCAAAATTAACTTCGGCGGATTTGAACTCAGAACGGAAAGGGCCATAACTATGCTGCAAAGCATGGCGTCTGACGCTCTACTGGTACTGCCAAACCACCGCCCTAAATGGATAATAATGGTTTTTGATTTAGGCACAAGGCCAACAATTTGGGGGTAAAGGGAAAATCGGTTAAATCGACCACAGCGTATTACTGGTACTTTATTTTATCGAACCCGTACGGATGAAAGGCAAAGCTAACCTCGGCGGATTTGAACTCAGAACGTAAAGGGCCGTAACTCAGTGTAAATCATATTTTACAACGCTCTACTGATACTGCCAATCCACCACCCTCACATAAATGATAATAATACAAATAAAATCAGTACAATTCATTCCAATATTAAACGCATATTTTACTATTTCGTTCTTTTACTCCTGACTCGAAACCGCGACAATATTTTACAGTAAACTTTCCAGAGTAAATAATCCCAATCTCAAAATAACTTTCGATTCTAACGTTAAACAGGATACATTCTCGAAATAAACACGATATAGAACATTGAAAGGAAAAACTTAGAAGAAATATCTTCTTCTTCTGTTACGCTTATCTATTATTTCCATTTGTGCTCTTTTTTTCGCTAATATGTATTTCCCCTAATATCTGTAGACCCTGTTATTCAAATTGTTGTTATTTGTTTATTATTTTCTACACAAAACACTCTCAATAACTGTCACGTTTTTTCATGATTGAAGTGTTTCTAGGTTCGATAAAATAACAATAAATAGAAAACATTTTTCCCATGACATTTCCTGGGACGTGTCTTGTATAATATAATTCTCTACAACTCTGTATCAAATATTGTGAATCCTGGTGTAATCTGTAGTTTATATCTATAGTATTTGGAAAGATGAAGTCTCTCCGCTTCACTCCATTATTTGAATGTGTCACATCTGTATAGTTGATACTTTAAAAAAACATAGTCTTATTATTCAATACTTTTATGACACTATTTTGTTTCCTCCTATAATTTTTTTTTATTTTTATTTGGAACGAGTTTAATAGTTCTATACGTGGAGGAAGCCACATAACATGCTGTTTGTTTGTTTCCTATTTAATGTAGAAGTTTATAATTTCCGCTTCCTTGATTTCTCTATCAATAAATGGGTAAGATTATCCATGCTTCGTAGAAAACAGGTATTTGGAGGAGTAGATCTTAGACCTCCCAGTTTTCTTTATCTGAGTACGAATATTTTCGATAGCTAATGCTGATGATAATTGTTTCTACATTTGGCACAAGGCCAGCAATTATCCAGTACATTACTGGTACTTTATTTTATCGACCCCGTAAGGATGAAAGGCAAAGTTAACCTCGACGGGATTTGAACTCAGATCGTAAAGGGACGTAACTATGCTGGAAAGCATGGCGTCCGACTCTCTACCTATACTGCCAATATGATAATGTTTATAAATTTTACTGTAGTATTTCCTTGAAATAACGTTGTTTGCTATATTGGGGCCATTTTAAATCAGTGTGGAAGAAAGCATCGAGGATCTTTAAGGATTTCTGCAGCGTTAATAGCTAAAGTCTGACTCATGCCAGAAAGCACGTTAGGCCGGTGCCTATTCCGGTTTCATGGCTCTCTCTATAATTCTTAGTCTTTTTCTTTTTAGATAGATACATACATATAACGTCGCGCCTTTATAATATCTGTCTGTATGTCTGTCTGCATTACCTCACTTCTCTGAGGATGTCTGTCTGTGTGGGGGGGGGGGGAATCCCTAAAACTCGAGAAGTACCCAACCGACTTTTTCCAAACTTTACATGTGTATATTACTTATGTTTGAGGGAGTGCTATGCACATAAAAAATTCAACTTTTTGAGTTGAAAAACTAGGTTTTTTCAGGTTTTTAGGGTTTTTTTTAGGCTTTACGTCAGAGTGATTTCCTTGAAATTGTAACTATGTATTAGTCAGTCTCTTGTTCATATCGTGAGCAAAGAAAATCCAACTTTTTTATGGCCTAGGCCCATATTAGGTGAAAAATTTCATTTTTTTCAGCTTTTTAGGGCTTTTTTGAGGCGTTACGTCTAGCCGATTTTCCCGAAATTTCAAGGCATATTATGCACATTAAAAAAATTCATTTTCTTGATCCCCTAGGGCCCGCATTAGGTGAAAATCTGCATTTTTCCTGCTTCATCGAGAAAAATCTTAAAGATTATCCAACCATCAGAGTATTCGGTTTATTTTCTTTACATATTGTCTACGCATGCAGTTTTTCCATGTTTCAAAATACCTTATCCCGTGCAACGCCGGGTACCACTGCTAGTAAGTAATATAAGTATTATATATTTCATATTCTGATTGTTTTTGTACCTGTTATATGTATTACATTATATATTTATTTGGTATTCTTCTATAAGTGTGTTCTGGAAGAGGATTTACGAATCTTACTTCGATTGAGCTTTTACAGAACAACGAAGTTGAGATGATTTTATTTAGATTTATTTTTTTGTATCTATCTATTTACATATCCCGCTCTCCCCCCTCTCTCTCTCTCTCTTTCTCTATATATATATGTGTGTGTGTGGCTGTGTGTGTGTGTGTGTGTGTGTGTGTGTGTGTGTGTGTGTGTGTGTGTGTGTATGTATATATGTGTATGTATATATATATATATATATATATATATATATATATATAAACGGAAAAAATGAAACGAAATTTCATTTCCCACTCTTAGTACGGCTGTTACTTAAATATAAGTATGTACACGTACATACATATATGTATACAGACATACAGTAATATGTATATATATATACATACATGCATACATATATATATGTACGTATGGATTCACCGAACATTTATTATAATGCTCGGTGTGCTTGTAAACAAACATCCCGTATTAAGCCGTAGTGTCTAGCAACCATCGTTGCTCGTTTGTTCAACACTGACAAAGGAACGCTGTACTAGTTTCAAGCTTATTAGCTATCGTCAGCAACGTATACCTTCCTGCCAGATTGTTGAACGTATATACTTACCTTATGCATATTAATGGCTGAATAGCCCAATTTGCATATCGAGTGGGTTAATCGGCCGGGTGCACCGAAAACGATAAACGGTGACCCCTTTCGATCCTAATCTCGCTTTTCGTGACCTCTGCACTTACCATTCGCCCATACTGCTCTACAAAAGTAAAGACAAACCAGTGGTTGCTATAGTTACTATTTCTGTTGTGTTGTGCAGATCTATGTATTGAGTTTGTGAGTCGATGAATGAGTGTTTCCAGTATTATCTTTCACAGTTTCTCTTCGTTCTCAGCCTTGAGGGGAATATCAGTATATCTGTAGGCCTTTGTAGCCGCACATCAACCAAAGTGTTCCTCGGTTGTTCCCCAAAAGGTATATTAAAACATCCTTCGTTGTTAACGAAACATATATACATACATCTTCTCTTTTAGCAGTCCTAAAGAAATCTTTCGTAAAAGGAGATACAGAATTTGTTGATGCAATTTTGCCGTTGCTCGTATTTTGTTTGGGCCTTATTAATAGCTAAAATAATATGGGAAAAGCTATTTTCATTTGCAATTCCTTTTGACAACGTAATTGTGAGATAGTGCTTCTGTTTTTGTCATCATTGTCGTTATTGTTGTTACTACTGTTAAGTGACGTATTAGAATCCGCCTGGCGCTCTAAAAAGTCATTAGTTTTTCCCTTCAAATTTTAAACAACTTATTTATATATAGCTTTGTCCTACGATGACATGTGCATATTGTAGGTAATTTGTCACGTTTAAAGCCATTTAATATTCCAGATTCACGTGAGCCAACGTGTTGACAACACAAGAACAAACACCGCAAAGCAAGTATCTGCCTATCCCCCAACCTGACATAACAACAACAAAACATTAACAATAATAATTGTTTCTACATTTAGCGAAAGGCCGGCAATTGGAAGAGAAAAGTCGATTAAATCGACCCCAGTGCGTTATTTGTACTTCATTTTATCGATCTAGTAAGGATGCCAGTGAAAGGAAATGCAGTAGGAAATGACTGCCTGCTCGCCTATTTCTATCTCTTATAGACTTTACTAACAGGAATGTTTGCTGAGAACATATGATGTAGATAAATTGCTCTGTAAATGACTGCAGTAAAATCTTGAAAAGCACGAAATATCATCTGACCATTAACAATATGAAAATAAAGAACTGCAAGCACAAAAATATCACTACATTGCGTCGATCGACTTCGAAAAATAAAAACTACACAAAGTGGGGATTACATCAAGTAAACAAAGGGACATTACCAAAAGAAAAATGTAAGCCTAACAATAACAGTAATTGTAATAAAAAGACATGGTAAGAATACGAAACAATAACAAAACAATCTCATCAGAACCGGTCTCAGGCCGTCGTTGCTCATATACCCTTCTAACCCTGTAGAGAACTCAAGGTCAGCTTCTGACTGACGCCTATGACGTTGTTCAACTGGTAAAGTCACGTGAGCGCTTGGCAGGACTCTAGGTGCCCGGAAACCAGCCTTGGTCAGCGCTTGACCCAGGAATTCACGTCTATGGCACCGTACGTCACTGCCAAGAGATGTATGATGTATCTTCTGTGGAGTATGGAGGGACATATTGTGGCTCTTTTTGTAATTTGGCCTCCTTCACTAGGTTTTCTTGATAAGAGACCCTTTCCAATTTCTCTTTATTGTGGTGCTTGCGAATAATATGCTGGTCGATTGATTGATTGGTTAGTTAACTGGTTAGTTAACTGACTGGTTAGTTAACTGGCTGGCTGGTTAACTGACTGGTTAGTTAACTGGCTAGTTAGTTAACTGGTTAGTTAACTGGCTGACTGATGTTGTTGATATTGTTCCTAGTGATGATGTGTGTAGTGACAGTGATGGTGTTGTAGTTTGTCACCGTTGTATCTCTGCTGCTTCTATGTACTTCTTTACGCTCCCAATATGACAGTCTGATCGAAACGACAGAAAATACGAAATCTCTTTCGATGCTATATACCCGCTGGATTTACCAATATCTGTTTTGAAAATGTACATATATCCTTCCTGTACACTATATGCAACACTGATAGAATACCACTATAATTCAGCTTAAATGCCAACCTATTCAAGTGTATAGATATCAGCTTATTGTTGGTAAATCTGTTATCAGTGTGTAGTTCCTGGATGTTTTTATATTAGAAAATACGTATTGCCACTTCTACTCAAGCAGACCTATATATATATATATATATATATATATATATATATATATATATATATATATTTGTGGTAATGTTGCGCTTGGATGCTTCCATAGGCGGTTTGAGCACTTTATGCTCCTTCGGAGCAGAGTATAATAATATGGAAAACGAAGAATGCATCGAAACACAATTTATTAACGTATTACAATTGTTTCTGCAGCGAACAGCTCGAGGTGCGATCTGTTTGGGGATCGAACCTGACGCTGGATTCGCAAGTTCCTCAGATATGTCTAGTGACTTCGAAGCAAATCCTTTTCGAAGTCATTATTTGGACGTGTCTATTAGGACGCCAGTACTACATGGCACCAGAGGTGCTCGTGTAACGGTTTTAGTATACATACATATATATATATATATTATATGTCGGGGGTGTAAGTGTGTGGAGGGTGTGAGTATGTGTGTGTGTGTGTATGTGTGTGTGTGTGTGTGTGTGTGTGTGTGTGTGTGTGTGTGTGTGTGTGTGTGTGGATAGAGAGAGAGAGAGAGAGATAGAGAGAGAGAGAGAGAGAGAGAGAGAGAGAGAGAGAGAGAGAGAGAGAGAAATAAAATTAGAAAATGATTTCTCGCTCAAACATACATTTATATATTTATATATCCCGTGTTTCATTATTGTGTTGCAGTTCCGTTTCAATTGATGACTGCGTGGCATCTGTTGTCTCATTAAATTTCTGAGCAGATACAGTTACTGGCGTTCTTGATCACGCTCAAAGCAAGATCAAATTAAATCCATAGGAATGTGTTCCTAATTAACCCTGAATCAGCATGTATTGTTTATATTTCTGCTTGTATTGGTGGCCATGATTTAGATGTTGATATTGTTGGTACTATTTCTTCTTCTAGACATATTCTATTGAGAACCGTCACCCGGCAAACAGAAAATAGTATTACTTTTTAATAACACTATATATAATTACTTTGCACATTATTGTTGTTTGATTTTCTTGTTGTTGTTCTTTGCTCTTTTTCTTGTTCTTTTTCTTCTTTTTCTTCTTGTTCTTCTTTTTATTCTTGTTCTTCTTCTTTTACTTCTTTTTCTTCTTGTTCTTCATGTTCTTATTGTTGTTGTTCTTCTAAGTAATAATATCGTGGTATTTAGTTGTTGCCCTATATATATTGAAAGTTTAAATTTAGTTCATCAGAGATGTAGAGTACTTTGATTAACCCTAACTAGCAAGTTCTCCTCCATGGGAGTGAGGAATTTTAAATATATTTCATATTTTGTAAATATAATGTCATATTTTGTTTAAATATCATCTGAAAATAATATCTTCATATTTTATATTACACCATATTTCCAACCTATCTGTTGTGTAACTTGCTTGCACCTACCTTCTTTTTTACATATATAACTTTCTTTATCCCGCTTTATATTTATTTATTGTAAAGGGTACTGTGCGAGACTTTGCTGCTTTTCAAGAAGTTGTTACTATTATTTTTTTTTTTTTTTTTTTTCATTATTGTTTCTGAGATATATGCCGAGTGTCTTCCTGACACCTAGGGCAAATAAATTCAGTGTGCATTGGTAAGCCAGTTAATGCAGCACATTGATTATAATTTTAAAAAAAAAAAATTATTATTATTATTACAGTTGCATTTATCTTGCTTTATGTTCATACGAGTTATCACCAAGTCACAACCAGTGACCTCAAGAGACAACAAGGTCCACCATGTTCAAGAAAGAACATACATACACACACATGCATCTCTAGGTGTTTAGACTTGTGATGTACTTATATTGACAGAATCTTCCTTAGTATATGGGCAGTTCCCATTAGTACTATCTTTTGTAGTTCTCCTATACGCGGGTTTCCTGGGATTTGCGATAAGTAATCATTAGACCCCTTAGGTATCATTCCTAGAGCGCCTACAACAACTGGTATCGTTTTAGTTCTCAATTTCCACATTTTTCAAATTCTATCTCCAGGTCCTTATACTTGCTCAATTTTTCAAATGTTTTTATAGATACATTCTTGTCTATTGGAACGGACATATCAATTAGCAAGCATACCCTCTTTTTAAAGTCCTTCAGTATTATATCAGGTCTATTTGCATCTATTTTTCGGTCTGTTTGGATGCTAAAGTTCCACAAGATTGAGATGTGATCTTTTTCAGGTACGGGAGGTGGTTGATGCTCCCACCAATTCTTTTGATGGGGCAGGTCAAAATGCTTACACATTATCCAATGTATGCATTGTGCAGATCTGTCGTGTCTTTTTAGGTATTCAGTTGGAGCTATAGGACTGCACATTGAAATTATATGATCAATGGTCTCTGGTTGTTCTTTACATACACGGCATAATGGGTTGCATCCATTTTTTATTATGTTGGCTTAGTCATTTTTTGTTGGCAGACACTGATCTTGTGCTGATATAATTAGTCCTTCAGTCTCCAATTTCAGTCCAGAGGATGCCAACCACTGATGGGTTAAAGTTTTGTCAACATCAGGATTGTTAGCTCTTTCTGGGTATTTTCCATAAGAGGCTTTTCTTGCCATTTTATGTAGCAATTCTTTCTTTGCAGTTACTTTTACCTGCTTTGCTTTTTCTGTGTTTTCCATTTCAGCAGTAAATGGAACTTCTGAAATTTGTAGTCCATTACTGTATCTTTGTGCATCTTTTGTAATGGAGTATGATCTTTTGATGCTTTCATGTTTCAAAACGAGTTTGATCATCCAATCATGTGATTCCCTTAGATATGTAGATAATCCAATTGTTGCAGTTTTCAACGCAATGTCTAACTGGATTAACCACGTCCTCCTTTTTTCCTAGGGAGATATATTCATATTAACTTATCCAGCTTCCAGTAATTTTTTTTCACTATTCACAAGTGAAGAGTGTCGTTTTCCATGTCTTCATACTGAGTGACAGGAACCTGTTGACAACGGGAGATATTTTGAAAATCTCTAAACATTTTTCAATCCAACTGTGTGGCAAACTATCGAATGCTTTTTTGTAATCTATCCAAACAATTGATAGATTTTTGCGTCTATTATGACAATCTTCCAGTATCATTTTGTTAACATCTGAAACTACTTCGCATTTTCTTATTCTATATATATATATATTTTTTTTTTCAATCACATTTTTTTATTTGTTTGAGCCGAATTACTTGGTCGTTTCTATGGCTGTGCGGATAATGATTTAACCATCGTCTCAGTATGTTTGGCCTTTTAACGTATGTTGTAGCTCTGGTTCGTTAGAATCTATTGAGCGCTTGCCACACATCTCGGAAGTTGTTTTTCGCTAATTTCCAATAGCCGAAATATGATTCTCGCTAATTTATATTTATATATATATATATATATATATATATATATACAGAGAGAGAGAGAGAGAGAGAGAGAGAGAGAGAGAGAGAGAGAGAGAGAGAGAGAGAGAGAGAAGAAGAAGAGCGTTGGTAGATAGACATTACAGACAGAAACATGAAATAGGATGAAATATAGTGAGGTGATTAAATTAAAGTCTTAACTGGTAACAGATGATATGAAATAGGGTAACTTAATGACAGAATAGGACATGGAACACCATGGCGAAAACATTTCGAAGCTTGTTAATACAAACGGTGGTCGAATAATGGAGAAATTGAAGATTTTGAAACACTTGAATTCATTTGTGAGAGATTCAAATGGAATGAGCTGTCTTGAACTGAACTAGCGTCTTATACGACAGGAAGGTTGTTATAATCTGCAATCAACACCATTGGGTGGATTGGCAGTATCGGTAGAGGGTCGGACACCACGCTTTAACGCATAGAGTTACGTCCCTTGCCATTCTGAGTTCAAATCCCGCCGAGGTTAACTTTGCCTTTCATCCTTACGGGGTCGATAAAATGAAGTACCAGTCACGCACTGGTGTTGATTTAATCGTCTGCCCTCCAAATTTCTGGCCTTGTGCCTCATTCAGAAATCATCATTATTATAATCGACTGTTATATTACACCGATATATCTATTCTTATACAGTGGTTATATTACCAACAAACAGGGAATTGTCTTGGAATAGTTCATTCCCTTTCGTATAACTTTTTCTTAACTTCAATGAAAGAAGCTCATAATCAGTCTGTAGTACTTCTTATTTTTTATGGAAAGTTCTAATTGCTATATCTATTTACTATATTATTATATTTGACTTTA
>OZ024746.1:6345959-6370959 GCA_964016885.1 Eledone cirrhosa
ATTTCCTTTGTTATATATATATATATATATATATATAGTGTGTGTACGTGTGTGTGTGTGTGTGTGTGTGTGTGTGTGTGTGTGTGCGTGTGCGTGTGTGTGTATAAATAACTGATGATTACTGAAGATGTTTTATAAAAACCCTAGAAAATGCTATTTTCATCATTTCTAAAAATAGCAAAACACTTGATGCTTTGGATAAGGTCAAATAGAAGTCGTTAGACATGCTCAACCAACCGTGACGACTAAACCAATCAGCTTTAGTAATCTAGCGAAACCACACACCGATTGGTCGAAATACAGTTTGCAAAACTTAGCATTCTGTAGCCCCTTTTTACTGTATATAAGGCACAGTTTTTAGCCATCTCATTACAGTTGAAAATTGCCAACTTGACTGTCACCACTGAATATGAACCTGAAGATTGCGAAAGCATGAAAGTACTTGTTCAATTAACATTTAACATTTAATATTCTACCATACTATTTCATTATAATATCATTATAATTTTAAAGGATTGTAAATAAAACGAGTAAATCAGACAAAGTTGGAATTCCTTTTATTAATATATATTTATATATACACAGAGATATCCACGGGAAGTTGTGGGGTCTATTCTGGATGAAGAACTCAATGTAATCCATATGTTGAAAGTGTTGTAGGTGAAGATAAATCCAGGAAAACAATAAAACATTAAAAGGAAAACAGAGTCATGATATAAGTTAAAACAATGAAATAAAAAATAATGAAATAAAAAATCAAGTCTAATGACTTGATTTTTTATTTCATTGTTTTAACTTATATGTATATATATATATATAATATCTTTGGTAGTATAGAGAATAAGTGTTTCTACTTTAGGCACAAGGCCAGCAAATACCCAGTGCATTACTGGTACTTTATTCTATATTGAAAGGCAAAGTTAACCTCGGCGGGATGAATCAAGTTATTACCTGAATCAAAAAATATAATAATATAAATACTGTAGGCACAAGGCCAGCAATTTCCCAGTACTTTATTTTATCGACCCCGTAAGGATAAAAGGAAAAGTCAACCTCGGCGGGTAATAATAAAATGTCTTTATCATTTGAACCGAGAGACGTATCAAATCTAATATTATTTGATGTTTTAACTGTAGTCAAATAGGATTCTCCATTTCAAGTAGCCTTGTTTCTATGGTTTATTTTCAGGGTGAATTATTTATATGTTTGCAGAACTTTGAGACGCCGCTTGAATATTTATAATATGAAAATTCTTTGAATTGATATTTTCACAATGTTTTCTGTTTACGCAACAAGATTTTCCCCTTCGTTCAGTTTTCGTATTTGTTGTTTATGTTTTCTGACTCACAAGAAGAATTTTCCGTCTCAGCGATGTAATGTCCATTGTAACTAGGACATATTCAATTTTCTGTTTTGTAGTTCATGTCATGATTTATTAACGTCCACATCGGCGTGCTTCATTGTTTCTATTCTCTCTCTCTCTCTCTATCTCATTTCTCTCTTGCTCTCTCTCTCATTTCTCTCCAGCTCCCTCTTCCTCCCTTTCTCTCTCTCTCTCTCATTTCTCTCCAACTCCCTCTTCCTCTCTCTCTCATTTCTCTCCAGCTCCCTCTTCCCCCCTTTCTCTCTCTCATTTCTCTCCAACTCCCTCTTCCCCTCTCTCTCTCTCTCTCTCCCATTTCTCTCTAACTCCCTCTTCATCTCTCTCATTTTTCTCTCTCTCTCTCATTTCTCTCCAACACTCTCTTCATCTCTCTCATTTCTTTCCAACTCCCCCTTTCTCTCTCTCTGCTTCAATATATTTCTTTCTGTATAAATATTTATGATACAACATCATAGCATAAATCGGTAGGCTTAGGGTAAAACTAAGCTAGATATAATTATCTTCTGAACGTTATGATAACACCATGCCATACTCGGTTATAAGTACGGCATTATGATATTCTGACGTTGTCTCCAGCAAGCAATTAGCAGTTGAAAGATGGTTAAAGACAATAGCATTGCAAATACCACACTAGCTATATCTTCAATGCTTTTACAGAACATTCGGAATCATTATCTGATGTGGTCTGTACCCTCAAGGGATGTTTTTGAATTTGTTTTTTGTTTGTGTTTGCTGTTCATAATTAAGCTATTTTTAATTAAATATTATTATTATTGTTCTTTGAGTCTCAGTCATTGATGTTATTTAACTGGAAAATTTGTTGAAATGAATATCAAGCCGCTACCTGCAGCCTCAGATATTCAGGACGTATCGGAGAGTTTTTGCTGTTCCCAACAAGCATGCCTTTTGAAGTGTTCCAAAAAGTGGGGCTGGACTAATCTTCATGGAAACTCTTTGAGATAGTACCTAGTACGCCTATGACAATCGGCACGACTCTGACTTCATGGCAGTTCCAAATCCTTTTTACTCCCACTTTAAGTCCTGGTAACGGTTAATTTTCTCCCTCTCCTTTTCTTGCACTCTCGTGTCAAATGGGCAGGCTACATCTACAATCAGACACGATCTTTTTTCCTTGTCCAAAACCACCAGGTCAGGCCTATTGTGTTCTAATTTCTAGTCCGTCTGTATCCTAAAGTCCCATAGCACCTTCCCCTGATCGTTTTCTATCACCGACTCTGGCTTATGCTCATACCACTTCTCAGAATGTGGTAAATTGTTTACTTTTCATAGATGCCAGTGGATCACCCTGCCCATCACATCATGTCTCCAGCGTTTATAGTGAGTCTGGGCTAGGTGTTTACACTCGGATACAATGTGAGCCACAGTCTCCTCTCTCTCTCCACAGATCCTACACAGTGGGCTAGCCTTCTCCTTGTAAATATGGTGTTGCACCTACTTCGTTCTGAGGGCCGGCTCTTGCGCAGCCATTAGCCTCCCTTCTGTAGCTTTTTTAAGGTCTCATCTTTTTAACTAGTTCCATGTCTGTGGATCTCTAAATTCAGTTTTCTTAAAGAAGGTACTATGAAGGGATTTTTCATGAAGGGTGCTCTTCCTCCTTGTTATTTCGTCCTTGGACATCCCCTGGTCTATTGTCTTCCCCTTCAGTACAATTTTGAGCATTGGATCCTTACTGTCAGTCACGCATTTGTGCAGGTTGTTTTTCTCCATCTAAACCCAGTCCTCTATGCTGATAAGACCTCTTCCACCTTCAGATCTCTTTAAGTAGAGTCTATCGACATTACTCCTCTTATGGAACATGTTGTAGATAGTCAATAACTTCCTAGTCTTTCTATCCATTTCTTTTTGTTCAGCAACATTCCATTTCAGAATTCCCGCACTGTACCTAATAATAAACACAGCTCGGGAATTCACTGCACTTATGAGTCCTACTATTTAGATGTGATTTTAATACGCTCCTTACTCTCCTAATGTACTCAGATCTTATCAATTCCTTCATTTTTTTGTTCTTGATGTCATCTGCCTCCAGAACACCTAAATATTTGTATCCTTCTTCAGTGTCAATTTCCTTTATCATCTCACCTGTTGGTACCTGGATTCCGTTGCTTCTGCTCAATTTACCCCTCTTCATTACTAGACTCCACACTTATTAATACCAAATTCCATACATATATCATTGCTGAAAATACGGACAGTGTCAACAAGTACATCCAACTCCTTCTCACTCTTGCCAAAGAGATTAAGATCGTCCATAAAGAGGAAGTGGTTGATGGTAAGCTCTCCTTTTCCCAACTTGTATCCTGTTCTCACTTTTCGCAATATAACGGTCAGGGGTATCAGGGCAAGGACAAACAGCAGAGGGGACAAACTATCTCCCTAGAAGATACCTCTCTTGATCTTCACGCCTCCCAAGGATTCTCCATCCGATGTTAACTCTGTTTCCCAGGACTTTATACTTTTGCTCAACAACTGTCTGATGTTATCTGCCACCTTGAAGATCTCTAGGCTTTTGGTTATCCAAGAATGTGGTACCATGTCGAATGCCTTTTTGTAATCTATCCATCCCATGCCAAGACCAGTGTGTCTCCTCTTGTAATTCCTCATTACCATCTTATCAATAAGTAACTGGTGTTTGGTACCACGGGACTTCTTTCGGCATCCTTTCTGTTCGTCCGGTAACAAGTTGTTTATGTGGAGGTGATGGTAGGTTTCCTCAGACATAATGCTTGTTAACAGTTTCCACATTACGGACAGACATGTGATAGGCCTATAGTTGGTAACATCATTACCCTTGATTCGGTCTTTCATTACCAGAACTGTGGTACCTTTTGTCAACCACTCTGGTACCTCACCTGACATCAAGCAGTCATTGAACATGGTTGTCAGTTTCGGGTGGAGGGATATTATATTTTTAATCCAATACCCCTGCACACCATCTGGGCCTGGTGATTTCCAGCTGGTTAGTTTTTTGGCCTGCCCTGTAAGAGTTTCAACTGTGATACCCAAATCCGGTTGTTGGTGTGCTTGTTCGCTAATCTCCTTTTGAACTGTCTCAATCCACACTGCCTGACTATTATCTTCAACATCCTGCTCCCATATTCCTCTCCAGAATGTCTTAGTCTGTTCCACCTCAGGTATCAAGTCATTGCCTCTTTCTTGCCCTTCAAGCTGTCCAAACAACATCTTCTAGTTGTTGTCAAACATGCGGTTCTATCTATACTGACTGACTCTGCTTTGATACCGCCTAATTTTTGCACTTTTCGCTATAATGCGTTCCTTCAGTTCCTCTATGATAATATTTAGCTTTTTCCCCCTAGTTTTGTACTTTATTTCCAATCTATCTTTAGTGTCTATGTTTTGTAATGTCCCATTCAGTAAGGACTCAAGCTTTCCAATGTCTTTTCTCATTTCCTTGATTTGACCATTCAGTCGTTTCTTCCACCAAGGTTCTGATTTTTCTTGTTTGTTGTTTCCTCTCCTTTTTATGCCAAGTAATTTCCTCACCGCATTTGCTGTTGCTTTGAGGATATTGTTGCACTGGTGAAGGTTCCTCGCCTCAGGGTATGGGATGACTTAGTTTACCTTAGCTGTTGTTTCTTTATTATCATTATTATTATTGTTATTATTATTATTATTATTATTATTATTATTATTATTAACATTTTTTTTTCATCTTCTTCTTCTTCTTCTTCTTCTTCTTCTTCTTCTTCTTCTTCTTCTTCTTCTTGAGATGGCCGTGGGAGCAGAGTTTTCAAACACTCCTTCCAGCGGGTCCTGTCAGATGGGCCTGACTCCAAGCGAGACCAGCCACTCTCATAGATGTTACCCAATAACATTATAAAAAGGTTCATGATTTAGGCACAAGGCCAACAGTTTGGGAGGAGGGAAAAGGTATTTTAAGGATGAAACGATGAAAGGCAAAGTTAACTTCGGTGGGATTTGAACTCGGAATGTAGATGGCCGGAACTATATGGTGCAAAGCATGTTGTCCGATGCTCTACCGATACTTGTATCACATTACATAAAATCCTATTTGCAAAAAGGACAATACCATTGGTTTTATAAGGCATGACGTATGAACTACACTTCAAAATGTTCAAATGTAACAGTGTGTGATGACCGGCATCCCTTTAAATTTCCTTATTTAGTTATTACAAGTGGGATTTCAGCAAAGCCATATCTATAGTAAACCCCTCAAACCCTCCACCACATCAACTTCTTCTACCTCATGTGAAAAGAAATCCTTCTCACTAAATTGACTCTTACTGTATTCTTTTCATTATATACCATAGATCAAGACATCTCTGTCAGAACTATTCTAGAAATGACTACTTCATAATCTACACCTAATTATCTAATTATAAAATATCATGCAGGTACAAATAATTGTCAATTTCACTTTCTCACTATATTTGATTAGTATAGAAGAATGTATATATATATATATGTATGTATATATGTATGTATGTTCTTCTGGTTTTATACTTTTATAAATGTTTACCAATAGCGAGAGAGTCGGTTTCTAACATAGACACAAGACTCTCTCATTGGAATTTACACAACATCAACTAGGGAGATATGTCTGCATGTCTGCATGCATCTGTAGATATGGATGTTATTGTATGTGTGCATGTGTATGTTTTGAGTGAGTTGTATGTGTGCCTGCTTTGTATCTGTACATGTGTATATATGCATTCATTAGATGCAACATTTTTAGAATGTTTTACATATTTTTTCTGTTCCATTAATGGATTGTACTTGTAATTTCCTAACTAGTTATGTTCTTTCTGTTCCTGTGAAGCCTAGCTTCTCAAGATTTGTATTGAGACAGTTACTAACATACCCCCAGTGCCCCAATAATCACAGGCATAAATCTGAAGGTGTAATCAGGGTGGAGTATCTGCAGATTTCTCATCAGTTCTGCATAAATATTCTCCTTTTGGCTAATCTTTGATATTATATTGGCATCTGCTGGGCAGCTAATTTCCACTACTGTGCATGCTTTCTTCTCCCTGTCCCATATCATAATATCTGGTCTGTTATGCCTGCATTTTATATAAAAACGTGACATATACTTTTACTTCCATATATCGTGATTATTATATTACACAATTTTCTGTTTTCTTGTGTATAATTAAACAATTTAAAAAAAAAAGATTACTGTTTGAAAATGACAGTAATTTAATATGGTAAATATTTCTTCATTCATAAACCATTTATTCAATTCCAAAGGGGACCATTTGCTGATATAGTAATAACATGAATTGACTGAACCATGTAAACATACCATACAAGAAGACAAAATACACCAAAATACACCAAAATGTAGACAGCAACTATTATACAACTGATGGGGATTCATAAATCTTCAGTTTCAAAGTTAAATGAATTGTTATTGCGAACAGACAATATATGATTCTTATGAAAATGTTTTTAAACGGTCAGCCAATTAAGTCAAAAATGATATTTGCCTCTTCCTCTTCCTCCTCCTCCTCCTCCTCCTCTCCCTTCTTCTTCTTCTTCTTCTTCTTCTTCTTCTTCTTCTTCTTCTTCTTCTTCTTCTTGCGAGGATCGTGGGGCAGAGTTCTCAAACGCACCTTCCAGCGGGTCCTATCAGAAGCAACTGTCTCTAACTGATCCGACGGATTCTCCAAGTGAGACCAGCCAAGCTCATGGATGTTATCCAACCATCTTTCTCGGGGTCAACTCCTGGGTCTCTTATCAGTTGGTTTTGTCCGTAAAATCTGTCCAGAGATACTTTCCTGAGACATTCTAACCACGTGTTAATAGTATCGGAGCTGTGATCTCTAAATTCGGAGAAGCGGTGGCTCTACTTGGAGTCACTCTCTCATCTCGGAGCTACACATTCTATCGAGTAATGTTACTCCAGAGACCCTTCTGGGGTATCCCATTTCCGCCGTTTGTATTAACGATCGGATTCTTTCGGTCATTACCCAAGGTTCACGGTTTTTCTCTTGTCAGATTATTCCTTTCTTTTCTTTAGATAACAATGTTTGTCGATTTATACCATACTTGTAGATAATAGCTGTTTAAATAGATCTGCTGGTTCAGATTTGCTGTTCCACGCAGCAACTCTATTGAAATACACAACACTCACGGATAAACATTACAAGATAACAGAAGAAATTATTTTCTACATGTATATATATGTGTGTGTGTGTGTGTGTGTGTGTGTGTGTGTGTGTGTGTGTGTGTGTGTGTGTGTGTGTGTGTGTGTGTGTGTGTGTGTGTGTGTGTGTGTGTGTGTGTGTGTGTATCCTGACTCATACACTGTTCCCTTTCCTGACATTTATACATTATTCTATATACTATATATGCATATTTGATGAGTTGTAGTACACCTGAGCTCTGTACACAATTTTTTTCATTATTACACACACACGCAAAACCATTTTGTCTACTTTTAAAGATTATTTTATTTGATAACAATTTTCTATATTTATATTTTTGCGCAGCAAACTAATTAGATTAGCTTTTATTTTTTAGAAATTTATCATATATATGTTGTGTATATTTTATAGGTAATGACTAACTTAAAAATAGGGTAAAGTAATATCAAATACGAAGTGGATAGAACCATTTAGATGTTATTACACGTTTCAGTATTACCAGGTTTTTATTTCTACAAAAATTGGTTGTAAGTAAAGAGTGACATTTTCATATGTTAATGTTTTTTATATTTATTAGGTGGCATCATGCCACCACCTTTTAAAATTCGTAGCTAAAGGCTTTCAAATGTTTATTTGTAAACATACAGTATAATAACTGATATGCAAATTTACATGTTTATATGAAAATTTGTATATCAGCAATGTTGGGGCGAAGACCTTAATTCTATTTCTTGTTCAGGCCGAGCCAGCCTACAGATCCGTATGCAAATCAGGCTAATCAGCTCATATACATAGGCAACAAAACTATATGTTTGCGCCTATACTGTGTTTCAGCTGAAAGCGATGTAAAGGGGAGCATTACCTTGATAAGGATCATCAATCAGAAACGGCCGTCGTTAATTTCCTCCTTGTTTCTGCTGGAACTAGCTAGGTGGCACCCTACCGCCAGCTTACAAAATTCATAGCTAAAGGCTTTCAAATGTTTATTCGTAAACAAATCGTATATTATTGGATATAGAAAACACTTATTTATTTACAGCTGGAGCGAACACCTTAATTCTATTTATTAGAAACACAATCATAAGAAACATCAGCTTAAGTTATACATATGAAAGTCTCAAAATATAATTGTTTCTACTTTTGGCACAAGGCCAGCAATACCCAGTGTATTACTGGTACTTTATTTTATCGACCCCGTAAGGATGAAAGGCAAAGTTAACATCGGCGGGATTTGAACTCAGAATGGCAAGGGCTGTAACTCTATGCGTCAAAGCATGCGACCCTCTACCGATACTGCCAATCCACCACCGTATCAAAATATAATTACAACCATTTGCATTCTAAGCTATTTTCCGAAGTAAGCTATTTTCCATGACATTAACAATGTCACTTATTTACGGTAGGGTTAATTGTAGGTCGGGCCTATAAATGGCCGAGAGACGGTGTTTTTCATTAAATACTGAAAAAATCTCTCCAGTAGTCTCTCCTGGAATTTTTTTTTCTTTTTACTATTTTTTAAACAAACTGAAATATTAAACGATCTAATAGATTACAAAGAGATGACGTCTAAAAACATCTGACTGCTAAAATGACAAGTCAGTAAATCATATTGGTGGCCTCCCCACAGCCCCGGCGGACAGGATGGAGAAGGCGTTTCTCCGGAGGACGCGCTGGAAAAACCATTCCAGCTCGCGAGGCTCACACCTGCTGCTGGCCAGCTCAGCGCCTATGGTGGTGAGTATCGCTCTGTAAATCCCAGATCAAATCAATTTTAATTACAGATTGGTGTGATTCCTACATTTGGACACTAATTGTCTGATATAATTGCCATATTAATCCTACCTATCGACTTCTATATACATGTTTTAAAAGCTTTATAGTTATATATTGTGGGTATTTAACAGGGCTGGATATAGAGCTTGGGGAGCCCAGGGCACTTCAGGTTGCGGGTGGGGCTCATACACCAAAACATAGAATACAAAGCAAACTTCCAATTTTACATATCAAAGTCGACTTGGCGCAAGTAATAGGAAGGGAAAGGTTATACATATATAAACTCAATTCAAAAACAAATGTAACCATCATCTTTTTAAACCCGCTTTCCACACTGGTATGTGTGGACGGGTTGTCACAATTGCCCCTTTGCCCTCATTAAATCCGGTCCCTGATATTTAGATAACCATCCCACTATATTGAAGGTTTGTTATCGTCATCGTTGTCTGTTTCTAGCAAATGAACAGACTTCAAATTATTCCATTCTACAAATAGCTATTATAAAACTTTACACTTTCGTATTATTAAAAGCAAAGTATTATAAACTTGTCCAGCACTTCTTAAGTTTATCTGAAGTCTAAAAATCATACGAGAAAATATGAAAATAAAATATTGAGTGATATCTCACCGAAGATATCCTTCAGAAGATATTCCTAAGCAATGTCATACTTTATAATCTTTGATATTCTGAAAATATATTTTCTAGTAGACACTTCAATGAAAAATAACATTTTAATACAGTATATATATATATATATATATATAACGAGAGAAGTGTGGTAAGGAACCAGGTGGACCATAACGCACCAGAGTACTCGATACTTTGGGTAGTAGAGTGGGTAATAGAAAAAGGTTCAGGACCCCGACTCTTTTCCTATATATATATCACTCCGTGGGTTACGGCGATGAGTGTTCCTGTTGATCCAATCAGTGGAATAGCCTGCTTGTTAAAATGAACGTGCAAGTGACTGAGAATTCTACTGACAAGCGTACACTTAATGTAGTTCTCAGGGAGATTCAGCGTGACACAGAATGTGAAAAGGCTGGCTCTTCGAATTACAGGTAAAACTCATATTTGCCAGCTGAGTGTTCTGGAGCAACATGAAATAAAGTGTCTTCCTGAAGGGCACAACACGCCACCGGAATCAAACTCACTATCTTACGCTTGTAAGCCAAAGACCCTAACCACAAAGACACGCACCTTCACAATATTTTAGTCTTCCGCTACAGGCCACAAATCATACAGTAAATTACTGTATTTTAGTTATTCATAAGTCAACTGAACTTCGTTTGAAAAAATGATGACATTGTCTTTCAGTTTGAAGAATCTGATGTAAGAGAAATTCTTAGGGGGTCTATAGAATTCATTTTTTAGGTCAATAAATTTTATCTTGCCTCAGTTGATAAGAAAGTAAATTTGAACTAGAAAATGTAGACATAGTTCTGTTTCTATAGGAACCTGGCTGGCATCTGTCACCGTCTTGAAGAAGCCATAAACCTCCTATTATTTTTGTCATGCTACAGAAAGAGAGAGAGAGACAGAGACAAACAGACACACACACACACAAACAAATACGTACGCACAAACATATATATATATTTATATATATGCAGAGGTTATATTTAATTTGTTGGGATTCAACAAGCTTGACATTTTTTTTTATAACTGATATAAAGCACTCAACAGTCCAGTGGAGTAAATACACAATATATTAATTGTTTCTACTTTAGGCACAAGGCCAGCAATTACCCAGTTCATTACTGGTACTTTATTTTATCGACCCCGTAAGGATGAAAGGCAAAGTCAACCTCGGCGGGATTTGAACTCAGGTCGTAAAGGGACGTAACTATGCTGGAAAGCATGGCGTCCGACCCTCTACCGATACCGCCAATCCACAATATATTAATAAATGGAAACTATATTTATAAAACCATATTTATTTTATTATACATATTACAAGGGCAACCAAGGCAAATTATGGTGCGCTTTCATCAGATAAAATACTTTCCGGGTATGTCAATATTTATTTATAAAACAAATCTGTATTTTATCCGATGAAAGCGCACCATAACTTGCCTTAATTGCCCTTGAAATATATATAATAAAATAAATATGGTTTTATAAATATAGTTTCCATTTATTAATATATTGTATATTTATATATTGAGAGAGAAAGAAAAGGAGAGAGCGAGAGGGAGAAGAGAGAGAGACAGGGACAGAGATATATGCGTGTATGTAAGTCGCCATAGGCACATACGAATGAACGGATTACATTTCTGCTTAAAATATTTCTGTATAGTAGGAGTCTCCCTTTGCCCACGAGTGACCCTAGCTTTGCATCTAGATTGTCTCCCTTTCCTCTCAGGCGCAAACTCAGGCAGTTGTCCTTACATATCAGTCTCCCCTTTCCACACCAGCGATGTTGTCCAAGGTGAATACAAAGACCGACACAGCTTAGCACCTATTACGTCACAACTCCTTTTCTTCAAGCAGAGTGAACTAGAACGTTCGAGGTTCATAAAAAGTACCAGTCAAATACTGGTGTCGATTCTTCCTCTATATCTCTTTCTCAGTTCCATTCTCTCATTCTCTCTATCCTTACCTGGAAGATATCTGCTGTATTTACACCTGGAGAGGAGATGGTTCCGCCAGGCTTAAATTGCCCAAGAAACGCCGTATGTCAATATGGCGCCTTACCACTCTCTCGGGAGTTACGGGACTATGCTTTCATGCATTTCACTTATAGGAAATTAAAACTAGGGACCTAATCACTGAAATAGAATAGATGGCAACTGCCATACTTGTTTCTACTTTTGGCACAAGGCCAACAATTATCTCAGTGTATTGCTGGTACTTTATTTTATCGACCCCATAAGGATGAAAGGCAAAGTTAACCTCGGCGGGATTTGAACTCAGAATGGCAAGAGCCGTAACTGTCTGCTGCAGAGCATGGCGTCCGACCCTTTACCGATACTGCCAATCCACCGGCAACTGCCATAATGGGAAAATATTCGAATTGCACGACTGGCCATAGCATGTGAAGGATATCGTTCTTAATGGTATACCCAGCTCACGACGCGAACACTCGAAAACAGATCGTACCAAGACGAAAATTAAAAAAGAAAAAGCCGGAATTTCCACAGGACCCGAGTCTAAATTACAATGGACTGCTCTAGTCTTAGAAAGTAAAGAAACATGAATTATATCCAATATTATTCACTCGTTTTTTTCTCTCTCACCTTTTTTTTTTCTTTTTTTTTTTCGGTCTTTCTGCCCACTATGAAAACATGCAAGTCTATTCTTCGTTATTTTAAATCGAACATCATGACTGCAATATATCCAATCGCTTTCTTCTTCTTCTTCTTCTTCTTCCGTTCCCATACTCTGTCTCCGTCTACCTGGTTTAGACAGAAATCTATAACTTGCATATAAGAAATTGTGTATCTGTTACTTTATACGAATGACGTATAGAGTTGGAAGAAAGACTAAACTTGTTTGCAGATGTAGATATAGAGCGAAAACGCAATAGCATAAATTTAATTGAATGAACATATTTTGAATTATAGTAGGAAAGAAACAGAAATATACATTCTTCTCATTTCACTCACGTCTCTCTCTCTCTCTCTCTCTCTCTCTCTCTCTCTCTCTCTCTCTCTCTCTCTCTCTCTCTCTCTCTCTCCACTCGCTCTCTCTCAGTACTCACTCTTTTTTCTCTCTCTCCTCTCCCTCACTTTCTCTACCCCCCCCCTCTCTCTTACACGATGAAACATTGGGTATCCAAACAACGAACTACTTTTTCATGAAATATATTTACTTTTTACGTCCCAACGTGTTTTGTTCTGCTCAACCTATCTATTGTATTAACCGAAAAATATTCTATAGCAAATGGTAATCCATTTTGTTACGAATTGATATATATATATATATATATATATATATATATATATAGAGAGAGAGAGAGAGAGAGAGAGAGAGAGAGAGAGAGAGAGAGAGAGATGAAATTGAACGAACACAAGCTATTGACGAGTTGATTTAAGAGCAACGTAGAAAAAGAATAAAAAAACAGAGAAAACTTCGGAATGTTGAAAGCATTTTAAACAGACACACAATAGTTTAATGTTCACAGAAGTGGATGAAAACTGCTGGGTATCAGGAGTGATTGCCAACATAGAAGCTATGGCTTCGGTTTTTGTCATATGTATTTTCATTTTGTTCCTATATTAAAGAGAAAGTCGTACAAGGCATTGTAAGAAGGTAAAAGCAGCGAGATATATTGTTTCTAACGTAAGAATATTAAAATGTATCATTTGGAAATCTCTATAAATATTGTTGCAATCTTCTCTTACGATACATTAAAATGCACCATTTGGAAATCTCTATAAATGTGTTACACGCTGCAATCTTCTCCTAACATTTTCTAAAGATCAGAGTTACATCTCAAAATGGATTAAAGTCTTTTCCAAAAAACGTAAAATCTTATTGTATATTATAGAGATGTCAGATTGGCATAAAATAGGGCTTATTACTACTGACATAACCAGGCAATGAGAGATCTTAGCTATAAACATATTGGTAATAAAGAACAATAAAATAATTTATTGAATAAACAGGGAGTTGCTCAGAGACCGCGTGTTAATTTTTTTCTTCTATAAATCTTGCAGATTATAAACCCTTTTCAATGATTTGCATTTCCAATAAGACTAGAGTTCCCCATTGGTAAGAAACCTTGAGGAGAGCTGGACAGCAGGTCTTCAGAAAAGAAACCCCACTCAAGCGAGAGTTTCAACTCTTAACTCCTTACACTCTAAAGGAGCCTGGCCGCATCCAAATCATGACTCCTGTGTGCTCTGGAGTCAGGACCTGGATGCAAGGATTTACATATCATATAACACTAGACTTCACAAAACATTATGTGATGTGAAAATGTACTGATTGCAGGAGATATATTAGGAAGAGACTAATTGAAATAAATCGAGAAATATTAACATTTGAAAGTAGAACAAGATCAGGTGTTAAGTGCAGGTTATAGAGTTTAGCTTTTACAATAAATACTTGATTGCTTAAGAATTGAATTGTTAAGCCAGAAGAATAACACAAGTACACGAAGACGTAAAAAGCATTTCTACTTGTCTACAGTTATTATTGTAATATATATCAAATCCCGCCGAGGTTAACTTTGCCTTTCATCCGTACGGGGTCGATAAAATAAAGTACCAGTAATGTACTGGGTAATTGTGGCCTTGTGCCAAAAGTAGAAACAATTATTGTAATATATATCTTTAATTGTATATTAGCGATCTCACACACACACATAATCACACACACATACACAGACACAGGCACACGCACACACACACAATCACACACACATACACAGACACAGGCACACGCACACACACATACATACATATATACATATCTGTGTATTTGTGTCCTTTCGTGTATGTCTGTGTATGTGTGTGTACATGTGTCTGTGTGAATGTGTACAGGAGCTGGCTGCTTTCATTTTACACACTGCTCTGTATTAGTCCAAGATACATACACTGATATATATATATATGATAGATGTAAGCTGATCATATATCTCATATATCTCAAATCTGATGCACATTCTTTCAGATAAAATTGTTACATAATGCTATGAAGTGAATAAGTTACGCAAATGTACATTGTCTTTACAACGGCATGAGGAATTGTAATTCCTTATATTTTATAAATATTATTCAAAACATGATGCAAGTTGTGTTTCTCTGAATATAACTGTATACAGAATGAAAAGTATGATTTAGAATTCAGATGTTGTGACACCAAGATATGTATTTACATTATTAGTTGATATATTATGTAGAATATTGTCTTCTTCAATGTTCAGTGACAGTATCTATAATAAATGTTTATAACGAACAGTTAAAAAATAACACGGGCGACAGCTGCATCGTATCATATTAAACCTACACTGACTCTATAAACAGAGCCTCAAAAATATCTCTAATGGAGTCATATCGCCCTTGTCTCCTTCAGCAGTCCAAATATCAAATTATTGCAAATATCAAGACAACAATACTGGACGCCATCAACTAAAACATGTGCAGCATGCAAATATAAACCTGAATATGGCAACAAACACCACCAGCCCTCCCCACCACCGAGTGGTCTCATACCAGAGCTCCCCACCACCGAGGGGTCTCATACCAGACCTCCCCACCACTGAGGCGTCTCATACCAGACCTCCCCGCCCACCGAGTGGTCTCATACCAGACCTCCCACCACCGAGGGGTCTCATACCAGACCTCCCCGCCCACCGAGTGGTCTCATACCAGACCTCCCACCACCGAGGGGTCTCATACCAGACTTCCCCACCACCGAGGGGTCTCATACCAGACCTCCCACCACCGAGAGGTCTCATACCAGACCTCCCACCACCGAGGGGTCTCATACCAGACTTCCCCACCACCGAGGGGTCTCATACCAGACCTCCCACCACCGAGGGGTCTCATACCAGACCTCCCCACCACCGAGGGGTCTCATACCAGACCTCCCACCACCGAGGGGTCTCATACCAGACCTCCCCACCACCGAGGGGTCTCATACCAGACCTCCCCACCACCGAGGGGTCTCATACCAGACTTCCCCACCACCGAGGGGTCTCATACCAGACCTCCCACCACCGAGGGGTCTCATACCAGACCTCCCACCACCGAGGGGTCTCATACCAGACCTCCCACCACCGAGGGGTCTCATACCAGACCTCCCCACCACCGAGGGGTCTCATACCAGACCTCCCACCACCGAGGGGTCTCATACCAGACCTCCGACCACTGAGGCGTCTCATACCAGACCTCCCACCACCGAGGGGTCTCATACCAGACCTCCCCACCACCGAGGGGTCTCATACCAGACCTCCCCACCACCGAGGGGTCTCATACCAGACCTCCCACCACCGAGGGGTCTCATACCAGACCTCCCACCACCGAGGGGTCTCATACCAGACCTCCCCACCACCGAGGGGTCTCATACCAGACCTCCCACCACCGAGGGGTCTCATACCAGACCTCCCCACCACCGAGGGGTCTCATACCAGACCTCCCCACCACCGAGGGGTCTCATACCAGACTTCCCCACCACCGAGGGGTCTCATACCAGACCTCCCACCACCGAGGGGTCTCATACCAGACCTCCCACCACCGAGGGGTCTCATACCAGACCTCCCACCACCGAGGGGTCTCATACCAGACCTCCCACCACCGAGGGGTCTCATACCAGACCTCCCACCACCGAGGGGTCTCATACCAGACCTCCCCACCACCGAGGGGTCTCATACCAGACCTCCCCACCACCGAGGGGTCTCATACCAGACCTCCGACCACTGAGGCGTCTCATACCAGACCTCCGACCACTGAGGCGTCTCATACCAGACCTCCCACCACCGAGGGGTCTCATACCAGACCTCCCACCACCGAGGGGTCTCATACCAGACCTCCCCACCACCGAGGGGTCTCATACCAGACCTCCGACCACTGAGGCGTCTCATACCAGACCTCCGACCACTGAGGCGTCTCATACCAGACCTCCCACCACCGAGGGGTCTCATACCAGACCTCCCACCACCGAGGGGTCTCATACCAGACCTCCCACCACCGAGGGGTCTCATACCAGACCTCCCCACCACCGAGGGGTCTCATACCAGACCTCCGACCACTGAGGCGTCTCATACCAGACCTCCCACCACCGAGGGGTCTCATACCAGACCTCCCACCACCGAGAGGTCTCATACCAGACCTCCCACCACTGAGGGGTCTCATATCAGACCTCCCCACCACCAAGGAGTCTCATACCAGACCTCCCCCACCGAATGGTCTCATCCCAGACCTTCCCATCACCAAGGGGTCTCATACCAGACCTCGCCAGCACCAAGGAGTCTCATACCAGACCTCCCCATCACGTAGGGGTCTCATATGACGATCACACTAATCCTCAACAAATCAAAGACTAACAACAAAAATATTGATCTTCATGACAGAATGAGAAAATCCTTATTGTACCAACAACTAGATTCACGAAGCTCAAGTGAGAGACCGAGGGAAGTACTGCCTCCACATCTGGAACAGTGCATGCAGCATACAAGTTATATTGCATGAAAAGACCAGCGAATATAATCGGTAAGACATTGAATGGATACCAGCTCTCTCAATCTTCTGTTCCAGACATCACCTTTTCTCTCCTCACTTAATCGTTTTTACCACTACTAGTGTAATGTCTGATTCTGGGAGCTTGATTATCTCATGTGACCTTTGCTCAGCCACTTCTTATGCAATCGCCTTACATTTTGTTACATTTATTCTTGCATATTGTCAGCACACAAACCATTCCACCCAGTCATCCCTCCTTAAAACTTAAATACTCTCAAAATCTCTCCTTGATCATGTTTATCATGCAATTATCTACTTACAGCTCTTAAAGAGAAACGTGAACCATATAATTATTCTCCCAGAGGCCTGCAAAGAATATCAGAATATCCCCTTCCTCCAGTTCAAATCAGAAACTAAAAAACGACGTTGTATCCGACTAGTTTACAGTTAGGCGGTGAATTGGCAGAGTCGTGAGGATATTGAATATATATATATATATATATATATATATATATATATATATATATATATATATATATATATCCAGAGAGTGTAACTTGGAGTTACTGTAGGTTCACCCAGGTGAGCACTCGATGTTTAGGTTCACTTCAGTGTCGAGGTGTATTATAGTGAAATAAAATAATAAGGACGATTGGTTACTCCTTCATTACGTTTATTGGTACAACTTCGTAAAATGTAACTGTAGAATTAAATCAAACTACCCTTTACAAAATAAGTGTTTAGATAAAAACATAGGTTATAAATGTACAGTTAAAACTAGTGATAATATATTCAACTATCTTGGTGCCACTTCTACAGAATTTAAATTTCGCTGGAATAACCACAATTGTTCTTTTAGAAGATCTGACAAAAAATATTCTACTACCCTCTCACATCTTATATGGAATTTAAAAACCAGGAATATAGACTAATCATTATCTTAGAAAACGATTTTGAAAGCACCTGCTTACCGAAACACGGCCTTATCAAGATTCTGTAAATTATGTATTGAAGAAATATTTTATATAATTAATTGTAAAAACTATTAATCTTAGAACAGAAATATTTAGTTGTTGCAAACATCGCCAAAATTCTACATTCAGAACTATATGTAAATTATAATATACTTATAATATTCCTATTAATCTCCAAAATGATTTTATCTGCTCTAACATTTTATATTTTTAATACTTTAATATTTTAATACCTCTAAATCATAATATCTTTAAAATTTCTTATAATATATATATGTGTGTATGTATAGATATTTATTTATATATATTTATGTACTTCTACATTATGTACTTCTATATAATTCTAATTTTAATTCTTTTAATTCTTTAAATTCTTTAATTCTTTTTTCTTAATTTTTTTATTTTTCTAATGACACCCCCTAAAGCTTTATTTTTCTAATGACACCCTCTAAAGCTTTATTTTTCTAATGACACCCTCTAAAGCTTTATTTTTCTAATGACACCCTCTAAAGCTTTATTTTTCTAATGACACCCTCTCAAGCTAATTTTTAAATGTACATTAATAACCATTAACTGTTTTTAGTAAATTATATCCTATTCATGGTGGTGTTTAATTATTCATATTTCTTTAGAATAAATAATTAATCCCACACGAGCGATTAATAAAAGAATGGAGTTATCTTTCCTTCTTTCAATCATAAAAACTGTTTATACATAACTCCGTTTAACATTATAAATTGTAACTACCTATTTAACATTATAAATTGTAATTACCTATTTATTTACATAAAATCAACATCCCTAGTAATCTATATTAGGTACAAACACCTATTTATTTTACTTATTTATAAATCAACATCCCTCGTAACTCATATTATAAACAAACTATCCTTTAAAAAAACCACATATGCTATTATTAAAATACATATATAGATATTTATATTTTATTATAATAAGATAAATAATTCTCCATATAGATAAATGTCTAAATATATTTTCCCTAAATTAACGTTCAAGTGGTCTTCCTTTTCCTTTTTCTTTTTTCTTTAACAATTTTAGTTTGGTAATTTATATAGCTTCGTTAAATTAACAATATTCTGAAAACATTCTCAATGTTGAACATTTTTAAATCCACAAATTATTCTAATCTCACAACTTGAAAATAAAATTTTCAACATCCTTCGTAAACAATCAATGCATACGCAAATTATTAATATACATAGAGATATTTATATACATATAACCTATCCTAATGTAATAAGATGAAAATACTTACAACCATAATTCTTCATATAATTTTTATAACTCATACTATAGGTAAAAAAATCTTTTCCCCTAAATTAACGTTATTCATTTCTCTTTCTCTTTCTCTTCTTTCCTTATCATAAATATTTAAATTTTCCATAGCGTCTAAAATAACGGGTTTTTTTCACATCATTTGCATAATCATATTAATAATTTTAAATATCTGACTTTTCTCCTCCCTTCCCTTCACTTTCCAGGGATAATTTGAACCGTTAAGGTATATCATCATTGGTCATGTCAAATATTTATAAAACATTTTGTGTTTTATCTGATGATAGCGTACCAAACTTTTTGGTACCCTTGAAATATATATAATAGAATAAATATGGTTTATAAATATAGTTTCCAATTATTTAATACCAATTGTGTATATATATATATATATATGTGTGTGTGTGTGTGTGTGTGTGTGTGTGTGTGTGTGTGTGTGTGTATATGTGTCTGATGGTAGCTAAGATGCTTCCACAGGCGGTATGCCGGTTGAGCACTCTATGTTCTTACAGAGCAGAGAATGATATAATATAAAACAAAAAATCAGTGGTGCATCTGAACTCAATTTATTGTGTGTTACAATTGTTTCGCCGGCGGACAGCTCGAGACACGATCATTGTGTGGATCTGTCTGATTCTGGACCCGCAGGTTCGACGGACACGTCTAATGATTGCGGGTCCAGAATCAGACAGATTCACACAATGATCGTGTCTCGAGCTGTCCGCCGGCGAAACAATTGTAACACACAATAAATTGAGTTCAGATGCACCACTGATTTTTCGTTTTATATTATATATGTATGTATATATATATATATATGTATATGTGTGTATATATATATATATGTATATATATATACATATAAAAACAAATAACGAAACGAAATTAAATTTCGTTTCGTTTGTAACTCACTTTTGTATGACTGACGCTTAAACAATTAAGTTAAAAATGTACATCCACATATGTATACTGAAATACTAGTATGCATATGAATACACACACGTGTACATATGTAGATGTACCGAGTTTTTCACTGGACACTTTACTGTGAGTGTCCAGCTATTCTGTATGTAAACACACAGACAAACCGGTTTTTAGAGTCATACTGGTTTTCGAGGAAACACCTTTCCTCTATTCTCCAGAAAGCCAGACAAGGAATATTGGACTAGTTTCGATGTTGTTACATCTCATCAGCAATATCTTCCGGCCTTTCTAGAGAATCGTAAAAGCACATATCGTTATATGCTTTTTCTATGAAAATTAGTATATACATATATATATATATATATATATCTGGTGTATCTCAAGCAATTTTAATTTTTCCTTTTCAATTCTTTTTCATTTCGTTTTATTCTTTTTCTTTTCCACTCCTTTTCATCTTATTTTATCCTAACAAACAATAAAACTTAGAACATATAATGTCTGCCGTTTTAACAAGTTTTATCACGAACTTTTTCCAACTATGATATCTTCATCTTCCTTCTCTCCAACTTCCTGCACACTTCCCCCACGTCTAGCTTACCCCTCAGTACTCACTTACGTAACACAATCCACCAGACACACACACACACACACATATATATATACACACATATATATACCCTCAAAGGGTACAACCCGAGTAGTACAGACCGGGTCCGTAAACAACTAATCAACTTCTTCCGGGACTGGGGATTTAAAATCACCCTACAAACGTCCCTAACCCAAGTCAATTTCCCTTAACGTCGAAAATGATCTGTACTTCCCATACAGGAAACCAAACAACAACCTGCACTACATCCACCACCACTCTGACCATCCTAGAAACATCACCAATAACCTGGTTAAAAACATCTCCCTCCGCATACCTCGTTTGTCCGCTAATGAGCAGATATTCGACGAACACACGCCTCATTGCAACCAGGCCCTCAAGTGGAGTCGCTTCCGGGAGGAAATATCCTTTTATCCAGCTTCCCTTAGCGGATCCAGCAGGCGACACCGCCGCTCACGCAACGTAACGTGGTTCAATCCTCCCCATAATGCCGAGGTGGCAACACCTATCGGGAAAATCTCCTTTACACTCCTCGAAAAACACTTCCCACTACAACACCGCTACCACAACATAATCAACAAAAACACCATCAAACTCTCCTACAGCACCACACCTAACTTCGCACAAAACATTGTCTCCTCAAACAACAAAAAACTCAACCCATATGGAAGAAATATCCTAGACATCAGTGGAGAGCCGACCAGGAGGTGTAACTGCCCTGATAGATCTACTTCCCCCCTCAACAAGAAAATGCCGTGAACGTAACGTGATCTACCAGTGCAACGTGAGGACGGACACCTCCAACAAAGTTTATATAGGATTAACCGCGTGTGACTTCAAGACCCGTCTCTACCAACACCGACATACTTTCCGAAACCCGGTCCGGCGACATGCACTACACTTTCGGGCCACATCTGGGACCTCCAAGATAATAATATAACCTACAATCTCACTTGGAGCTTACTGTCAAGAGCTAACTCTTACACGGGAGGACGCCGTCCGTGTAACTTATGCTCGGAGGAAACATTACAAATGCTGTTTTCGAAGGACCAACTCCTAAACAAGAAAGACGAACTGGTAACCACATGCAAACACAGATTGCGTAGGACTTACCTCGCCTTCAAACCCCATAACGACCCGGGTGGGTAGACAAGGGCTGATAACCCCCCACTTGCCGAATAAGTTAGGGGAAACCCCAGCTTAGATAGGTAGATGTATCTCTTTTCTTTTCCTCTTTGTCTTCATCTTCCCCCTGTCTCATCATATCACTTCCTTCCACCCCCTATTTTCCTCCTCGTCTGCTTTTCCCCTTTCGCCTACCCCGATGCAGCCCATCGGGCCTCTGTAGCATCAGTTTCCCCACCCCTGTAATTTTAAGATAGAATTGGCCGAATACGTTTTACTAACTACTTATAGCAGATGTGTTAAAACCCCTTTAATTTTGTATCAGTTTTGTTACTACTCATTCTATAAGTTTTTTCTATTCTCAACTTATTAACCTGTAATTGTAAGATAGCATTGTGATTTTTTTATTCATTTCTCACTATCTAATTTTATATATTTTTTTTATTTCTATTATCTTTTATTGTCTCCTACTCTCATTCGATTTACCTATTCTATAACCTCCCTCCCCCACTTCATACACTATCCTTAGAATTTGCTGTATACATATCACCTTCAACGCTTGACAGCTCCACTCACTCCCCTATTGTTCTACAGGCAAGTTCAGCCACCCCTACCTCCCACCAAATGCCATGATAGACTTATTTGTGTTTACAACAAATTTTAACCAATCCTCTTGACAACTATAATCTTCCCATATAAGGAAGTACCCCCTTGACAAGTTCGGCTATTTATTCACCAGGCTAAAAATTCTAATTTAGTCCAGAAATAGCCGTCGAAACGGCTTGAGCTCTGCCGTCGGGGTCATACTTTTTCATATATATATGTGTGTGTGTGTGTGTGTGTGTGTGTGTGTGTGTGTGTGTGTGTGTGTGTGTGTGTGTGTGTGTGTGTGTGTGTGTGTGTATTTATATATATTATATATATATATATATATATATATATATATATATATATATATATATATATATAGAGAGAGAGAGAGAGAGAGAGAGAGAGAGAGATATATGTATATATATATATATATATATATATATATATACAGTTCAAGAGTAACCAATCTTAAAGAGAGATGGAGATAGGAGTGGAGAGATTGGTGAATTAGTTAGAAGCCAAAGCGTAAAGGCTCAATGTGCAATATGCAGTGGAAAGCAGCTAGGTGGCTGGGTTCATGCAGAAGTTAGGCGCGCAGAGCTGGAATTATTCATTAGTTAAGCAAAACAAGACCACGAATTTCACAAGGAAGACATTATTAAAAGATTGTCAACATATTTTAGTTTGATGTAAGGAATGTAGGGAATAATAATGATAATATTAATAATAATAATGTCCGTTTACAATTGTTTCGCTACTCCATATAATATTTCTGGATCAAATGACTATATATCATTATTGATCTGGTTCAGTTGAAAATAATTAACATATTTAAAGACAGAGCGGCTCATCGGAACTTCAAAGGAATATAAATTAAAATAAGGAAAGAATGTTACATAATCTAATGTTCCATATATTGGAAACACCATAGTGAAATACCAATATATGGAACATTACATTATATAACATTCTTTCCTTATTTTAATTTATATTCCTTTGAAGTTCCGATGAGCCGCTCTGTCTTTAAATATGTTAATTATATATAGTCATTTGATCCAGAAATATTATATGGAGTAGCGAAACAATTGTAAACGGACATTATTATTATTAATATTATTATTATTATTCTCTACATTCCTTACATCAAACTAAAATATGTTGACAATCTTTTAATAATGTCTTCCTTCTGAAATTTGTGGTCTTGTTTTGCTTAACTAATGAATATATATATATATATATATATATATATATATATATATATATATATAATATGTGTGTGTGTGTGTGTGTGTGTGTGTGTATATATATATAATATATGTGTGTGTATGTATATATATATATAATATGTGTGTGTGTGTGTGTGTGTTTGTAATAGAAAAAACGAGGAAGTTTCGTTTACATATGAAAAATATTTACTACACCGGTGTAACATTGAAACTACTACTTCGGCATAAAAAGACTTACTGAGGTCGATTTAATCAATCCCCCCCCCCCCTCCTAAACCCCCATTTACGTGCTCATGACCGAAATACTTGCCGAACCTTTTTCTAAACTGAAGTTGTACTTTTAATGTTATAATCCCGGTGTCATATCTCGATAAGTTTCCGAATTCTTGCATCTATTAGGCTTTGTTCCTAGACCGATCAACTCACTAAATCAAAACATAAGGGATATCATAGATGTGTTGTAAGTGATATGTTTATTGTAAAGCTAAGAGTTCTGATATCATATTTCCTTTATCTTCTTGAGGTTTATAATTCTCTCTTTTTTATAATGTGGTCCTTCATATATGATATCAATTTTCTTTAAGCTGTTTGCAATTCTTAGCACGATATATAAGCATTATTTGGTAAACTATTCCTGTTTGGAGGTAGGGTATGTTTTTTCTCGTCTTGTTACATTTGAATTCCACACTTTTCTTCCCAAGGTCTGTGGAATATTGGATAATGAGATAAGAATTATTTTCCGTATGATTAATACATGGTGCATATAGCTTCAGATTACGATATATAGATGAGAGGTATTCCTGCATTCAAATTATCCATTT
>OZ024746.1:6375959-6453459 GCA_964016885.1 Eledone cirrhosa
CATTCGCGGAATAGAGGAAATATGTGATTTAATTAGTTTGCCCACATTCTATGCTTCACTGGTTCCTTTCCAATCTTTACATTCAGGAAATATCGTCTGGAAAAATTATTAATCTTTACTCTTCCAAAAATATGATCTACTGGATAGTTATTGAATTATAAAAATTGTATGATATCTCTTCGTTTAGAATCTCTTTCTTTATATTATCGAAGGAACATAACAGGTGATATGTAGAAACATGAGAACGAAAGAATAATATGAATAAAATCATAGTTAAAAGATTGCGACGATCACGTCATCGATTTTTCTCGTTTTCACTAATGATAAATAATATCTTAAGTTTTCAAGGATTAACACAGAAGAGTGGATTTATTTTGTCACTAACAAGCCAGTAGGGAACGTTAAACTAATTATTCTAAAATTAAGAAAGATCTGTTTATTACAGCTACAAATTTATCTACGGGAGGTTTTCCTATAAACAGCTTGGTAGAATGGACAAGTAAATTTAAATGTATTGACTCTATCTGTTGCTCACTACTGATGCTATGGTACACAGCAGCTACAAAATAATGTTGTCCATTTGCAGTTATATAACGGCAAATATTGTGGTTCAATAAAACTTCAAAGTAATATACTTAAAAGAAATATTTCTGAAGAGAGTAAGCAGGATTTTTTATGGAGAGGAAATATATGCATGGTCCCGTAACTCCTGAGAGGATTCTGGGGGCGTCGATTTTCATACGGTACAGCCCATTCCGGGCCTGAATGGGCTGTACCGTATTGACATACGGTACAGCCCATTCCAGGCCTGAATGCAGCAGATTTCTTCCAAAGAAGGAAAGAGAAAGTGATAAAGAGATATAGAGGAGGAATCGACCCCCAGTACACGACTGGTACTTTTTCTATCGACCTCGAATGGATAAAAGGTAAAGTTGACCTCAGTGAGATTTGAACTCAGAGGACAGAAAGTTGAAAGTTGAAACAAAAATCATTCTATCTGACGTTCTAACCACTCTGCCATCAAATATATATTAACGATATATAAACTATGGAGACACCCTCAGCTGTTGTTAGTTCAAATAATACGATGCTTGTCCTTTGTCAATTCATAGTAATATGTTTTTAATCTCAAAAATTTATATAATTATGTTTCATCCTTAAAAAATACTTTCATACATAATAACATTAGTTTTGTTAGATGTATCTCTCTGCTGTGTATAACTACGTACATGTATTACTTGGTGTATTTGATCACCGTGTACAAAAGCGCGAAAAGGTAAGCTATTAGCAGATGGAGATTAACAAAAAAGCTAAATGCTTCAAATTACTTGACATGAAAGAAAACAATTAAGATAATTAACCAACCAAAACATATCACCTCCAAATAAACAGGAAAGAAAAATAAATGATTTCAAATCGATAAAATCGACACAGATGCCCCTTCTAGTCACTGTAATTTGGTGAGGAATAATCAACATAGAGTTGCTTGAGAATTATTGAGTTGTTACAGGGGAGCATCGTATTTATGGAAATAAACATAGGATAGACTCATTTATATAAGGAAAGAGATTGTCACATAAGACACTATGTTTTGTTTTTTGCTTCTATTTTACGTGAAGTACTTTTCCCCTTTTATATAATAAATTGAGATATCTACTAAATCTATCTTCTGAAAATACTGTAATACTGTTGCAGTAAAGAAACCGACTAAATGACATGAATTATTTATGTTTATTTAAGCTCTGAGTTGGATTCCTGTGAGAACTGGCTCTGTCTTTCATTGAATGAAAATACTATCATATTCTGTATTTGTGTATGAATCCTAGATGAGTTGTAGTGGGGTCGTAGCAACATGCAGGAATTTCCAGGGCATTTTAAATCCTGGTGGCGCCAATCCGCTCTCTAGATCTGAACATTGTCAATTACCTCCTGAGAAGAAGAAAAATATTTTAGAGAGGAAGTGAGAAAGGGATATGAGGGAAAATGGACCCCAGTGTTGGGCTGCTACTTTATTTATCGACCACAGAATTTTGAAAGGCAGAGTTAACCTCAGATATAAACTCAGATCGTTGAGAGCCAGAAGGAATATCACAAAGCATTCTATCCGAAGTTCTAACAACTCTGCCAATTCACCTCCTTACATCATATATTAAGTTTTATTAAATCAACACCCTCTACAGTTATAGATTATGGGCTTGTATCAATATAAGAAATTAATAGTATTGCATATATTGTTTACATTAGCAAATATAAATATGTAAATACCTGCTCCAAACCTGAACTAAAACTTCCCCCAGAACATTTTGTTTTAAGTTGGAAGAAGTTTCCAACTTACGTATGAGTTTTCCTGTAAATCCTATAAAAGTTGGTTTTAAAAAATGACCCCCCCCCCCCTTCCTCTATATAATGTAACAAATATCACTTTATATATCTATTAATTATTTTCGTGATTCTACAATCTCACTTATATATATATAGTTTATAGTGAAATTTATCTTTAACCTGTCAAGTCTCACACCATTGGTGTCTGGTAATCTGATGAAGTCCGTCGGCTGAAACTGAAGCAACGGGGGTAGTGACCCTGTTTAAAGAAACTCTACACTCTACATCATAGACTGCGTGCTTCTCCCTGTGAGACCTTCCTAAGAAGTAACGTTCGAACAGTATATATATATACACACACATATATATATATATATATACTGAACGTTCTCTACAATCATATATATATATATATATATATATATATATATATATATATATATTATATATGTAAAAGTTCTATTTAAATTGTTGGGATACAACAAGCAAATATTTTTATAACTCAACAAATATTTGGAGTAAAAATACGATATTAACAAATGGAAACTATATTTATAAAACCATATTTATTTCATTATACATATTTCAAGTACACCAAGTTAAATTATGGTGTGCTTTCATCAGATAAAATATAATATAGAGCAGTTTTATAGATAAATATTGACATACTCTTAAAGAATGCAACCATTAAAAATAAATCAGTAAATATATTGCTGGAATTTAATGAATCATATACGACGAGGAAGCCCTTTAAGGTTTTAATAACAAATCCAGAAGTATGGAATCAAACCATTTTAGTGTAATTAGATAATTCAGCTATTACATTTACTTTTGATATTCTGCAATATAAATCTCTCTATAAAATAAACTTTACAACATTTATTTTATACATTCATTGTATATTTATATATATTTAATTTTATTAATACATTTTTGGATTTGTGTGATGTCTCTATAAAGGAAAAACTTATATTATGAAATATAAAAAAAATACCTCATAGGGTAAGAAATAAATATATTTATAACCTGAATATATGGGGATCAGTTATTTAGGAAAAAAAGATAACTAGAATTACAATATATTGTTCATGATGTTCAACCTCACATTTATTTTGTATTTATTTAAAGTTTAAAAACCCTAAATGCAATGCCGTTAAAATATAATGTATAATTCAAAGTTAAAACAAACAAAATTATAGGAATCTCAAACATGGAAGTAGCTGTAAAATAGCCAGCTACTATTATGCATAGCAAAAACATCGGGTAAGAATATTACCTTTTATGAGTGGAGGAACGGTCAGAGAAGAAGGGAGAGAGGGAGAGAATGAAAGAAACAGAGTCTCAAACATGTGAGGAGAAATCGGAGCTGTGATCTCCTAATTCAGAAAAGTAGCGGCTCTACCTGGAGTGACTCTGATCTCCCTCCAAGCTACAAATCTGTCCAGTGATTCTTTCCTGACACCTTCTAACCACATACCCATAGTATCGGAGCTGTGATCTCTCAATTCGGAGAATTAGCGGCTCTACCAAAAATAGATTCAGAACCATAGTATTAGTCCCTAGATTCTTTGACAACAATATGATAGTTGTGATCATATTTGTTGAGGGAGTTAATTGTGAATATTGATAAACATGGAAATTGAAGACGGAAACGCGTTTTGCTTGACAACATAATTCATTTTGTCATAACCATTTTTAACATAGACACACGGTCATATTTAAGAGAAAGAATTATACGATCGAATTGACCAAGTAATTATCTGGTCCTTTATTTTATCTAATCTGGTCCTTTATTTTATCTACTCTGAAAGGATAAACAGTAAGGCTGATTAATCGCGGCGGGGTTAGAGCGAAGAATTTATGAAGTTGGAACAAACAGTGTAAAACGTATTTTCTGACAGTCATAATGAAATTATCTGCTAAACTTAAACATCTAAACTTACAAATATATCGACGCAATAGTCCTGTATAAGCTTCGTTTATGTCATCGGAAAATTGTGTCTGATGACCTGAATGGGTTTGTGTAGCAAACCTGACTTCCGCTAAAGTATAACCATTTATCAAGAGCTTTAATAATGAAATATCACACATTATTTGAAATAATTCTGAGAGTGTTATCCGCTATCATATATGAGAAATGTATGTAGCTAGTAGAAAGACGTGGACATGCAACATGATACTTAGGCATATTACCTGTGATGGTACTAAAATGTTTCTAATAGAAGTTGGACCTGTGTAATGGAATGATATAAATACATGTGGAAGAGTTTACGTTTGATATGGATAGACAAGTGTTAAGGTCCAGTCATTAATTTACACTTAGGTTCAAAATTGAAGATTGTAATACGCTCCTAAATTAGACACAATATGCCTTCACGTATTAGCAAATATATTCTTTTTTTCATTAATGTTGGGGAGAGGGGGGCATATTATTAAAGCTTTGCATTCTTTTCGTTTAACACTTCAGATTGACATTATTTTTCACAGCTGGTGATTAGATCTGTTTTGGTCCTGTTATAGACACATGTATGTATGTATGTATGTATGTATGTATGTATGTATGTATGTATGTATGTATGTATGTATGTATGTATGTATGTATGTATGTATGTATGTATGTATGTATGTATGTATGTTCTTCTAGTTTTATAATTTCACAATTTTTTGCCAATAGAGAGAGAGTCGGTTTCTAACATAGACACAAGACTCTCATTGGAATTTACACAACATCAACTAGATAGATATGTATGTATGTATGTCTGTATGCATGTGTGTGTAGATATGGATGTTATTGTATGTGTGGATGTGTATGCTTTGAGTTGTATTTGTGCATGTGTATATGCTTAGTATCTGTACATGTGTATATTCAGTTATTAGATGCAAAATGTTTGGAATGTTTTACATATTTTTACTGTTCCATTAATGGATTGTACTTGTAATTTCCCAACTAGTTGTGTTCTTTCTGTTTCTCTGAAGCCCAACTTCTCAAGATTTGTATTGTGACAGTTACTAACATATCCCAGTGCCCCAATAATCAAGGGTATAAATCTGAAGGTGTAATCAGAGTGGAGTATCTGCAGATTTCTTATCAGTTCTGCATAAATATTCTCCTTTACACTAATCTTTGATATTATATTGGCATCTGCTGGACAGCTTACTTCCACTACTGTGCATGCCTTCTTTTCCCTGTCTCATATTATTACATCTGGTCTGTTATGCCTGCATTTTATTGGGGTTTTACTGGAACATTCCACCAGTACTCTTTAATATTATGTATATGTATGTCTTCCACATTGCTGTAGCTTTTAATGTGTTTATTATCGGGGCTATCTTTTCTACGGATTGCATTGTACAGTGTTTTGGCCATATATCATGCCTCATAGGTAGATAGTACCGCGATGACATCTTTGGACAGCTCTTTTGATATGGGTAACATCTTCGATGTTAATTGTGCAGGGTGTGCACTTGTTATCATATCTAGGTGTTTTGCCTGCATCCGTATCTCTTTTGTGAATCAGATATTTCGTCTTGATTTCCTGTTCTTGGGTTGCAAAAGCGTATCCTTCAAATTGGGAGCCAATATAGCGGTTGTTGGTCCAAGATAGACTATTTTCTTTATCTATATTACTCTCACTCTGGAGCTTCCTGGCAACATATCAATGCATGATTTTTTGCTGATAAGCATGCAGTTTTTCATCCATGGATTCACTGCGATACTGCTGAGCAACCTCCCTGGGTGTGAGTTTTTGATTATCACACAGGGAATACCTTTCGAGGAGTTCCTTCCCAACTCTCATGAACTTATCTGTTTCATGCAGATAGATTTGCTCGAGAGACGGGTTCCTACGCTCTGAGGTTCGTAGATGTTGTCGGAGGGATATGATGCGACATTCAAATGCTGTCTGGACTGATGTTAGGCCTCTGTCTCCCTGCTTACGTTTCAAGTAAAGGCGGTCTATGTCACTGTTGATGTGGAAGTTTCCGATGTTGTTTAGTATTTTTCGAGTTCTAACATCAATCGCTCGGATTTCGTCTATCGTCCAATTGAGTATTCCAAAAGTTGATGTTAGGACAGGCACATCAAACACATTGTGAGCCACTGTTTTGTTTTACGCAGAGAGTTCCGATGACCATATCTTTCTTAATCGGGTGTAGTATTCCCTGGTTACGCGTTCCTTATTACATATACCGTTATAGGATATGTTCTCATCTATCCCCAGGTATTTGTAGCAGTCCTCATCAGATATCGGTGAAACAGTTAGGCCATTGATACAAATGTTGCTAGATTGGGTGGTTGTTTTCCCCCGCTTTACAGTCATATATGAGCATTTATCTTGGCCAAACTCCATTCCAATATCCTTTGAGAATGTTGTAACCAGGCCAGGATTTTTCTTCATCCCATCCATGTTCTTAGCATAGAGTTTCAGATCATCCACAAATAAATTATGGGTTATGTTCGTATTTCTGTCCTGCCTGTGAGCCAATGGTGTAACCTTCACATTTCTTTAACAGAAAGGTCAAGGGGTTTAATGACAGGATGAATAATATCACAGAGAGACTGTCTCCCTGAAATATACCCCTGCGATATTTTATTTTATCAGTGAAAATAGAGTCCTCCTTCTCTGTCTTTAACTTTAGGATAGTAGCCCAAGAAGAAGACAGCTTCTCTCTGGCTCTGATAATAATGTCTGTGACTTTAGAAGTCGGAGGGCCTCTATCATCCAAGAGTGGGGAACAGAATCGAAAGCTTTCCTGTAGTCCAGCCAGACTGTAGCTATATTCCTCCTAAGTTGTCGCACCTCCCACATCGCAGTTTTGTTGATTAGGAGTTTTTCAGCACATCCCCAAACCCCTTTCTTTCCAGCTGCTTGTTCATCTGTGATGATATAATTATTTTCACAGTGATCTTGGAAGAATATGTTCAGGCAGGCTGTATACATCTTATACATCGGGTTCTGGCATGCAATGGGTCGGTAGTTTTTTTCCAGGTGGGTGTCTTTGTTTTTGGGGACCAGTAATGTGTGTGCTAATGTCAACCATTCTCCCTTAAGAACTTGTTGGTAGAGGTCAGTAAGATACCTCCGATAGAATATCAGTTTTTTTGTACCAGTAGCCGACAATCATGTCTCTTCCTGGTGTTTTCTTATCTTGGAGTTTTCCTATCACAGTCTCAAGGGTACCCTCACTTATTTCGTATGTTTTTGTTGTAGTGTAGGAGCAATAGTTCTTTTTGATTTCTTTTAGCCACACTGCATCTTGGTTGAAATTCTTCTTTTCACCCCATATTTTTCTCCAAAAGGAATCTGTCTTTCTGGGATGGGGCCTCAGTGACACTTATTATTTTGCCCTTCATATCTCTATAGACTGATGTTTGGTTTCGTCTGAATCTTTTATTAAGCCCTTTTCTCTCATCTACCTTCTTCAGGTATCGGCGTTTTTCGCTAGCAGCTCTCAATTCTTGTTTGAGGGTGATCAGCTTATATTGGAGAGTTCTGGTTCTACTGTTACCAAACATCGTCTCTATTTTATTTTTCACTCTTTGTTGGTGAGGAGTGAGGTTTTTTGTGTTTGTTTGCATGTAAGGAGCATTGTCACATATCCTATGATTTTTCATAGGTCAGCAATCTTTTTTTCTATGTTAGTTATATATGATGGTATTTTTGGTGGTGTTTTGTTCTTGTTAATATCTCTGCTATCACCAAGATAATGCTTCACTGTCGTTGCTAAGGCATATAAACAGGCGTTGATTTGCCAGAATGTTGGGGTTTTTATTCGTCGTAAATATTCACCCCTTATTTCGTCAATAACACATAATAGTTCATTATTTGGTTTTTTATTAAATATTGTTTTTTTAAAACGTTCAGCCAGAGAAATTTTTATACATCAATTAATTTCTCTCTGGAAGATTTCGAGGGAAATTTTCAATTGTTTATACTTTTGATTATTATCATTATCGATAGTATTTTCCACAATAATCGAGGTAGACTCGGATGGTACACGTGGTGTCAAATTTCTTCGATTATTATTATTATCGATAGTGTTTTCCCCAGCATTCCAGGTAGACTTAGATGGTACACGTGGTGTCAAATTTCTTACAGGCATAGTTGTTTCAAGGCACTGTTCGACCTGGCTGCTAGGAAGTTTAGTAGCATGGTGACCTGTAGCCCGTGTTGTTGATTCCATGTTTGTTGTGGGGGACTTACAATTAATAATATTTATCTTATTTTTACGTGGACCCCGAGTAACATGATTGGATAACATCCATGAGTTCGGCTGGTCTCTCTTGGGGATCCAACAAGATCGGTTGGAGACGGTTGCTTCTGACAAGACCCACTGGAAGGAATGTTTGAGGACTTTGCCCCCACAAATCTCGCAAGAATAAATGGAAAAAGATAGTATTAGTAATGGAAAGACACATGAAAACAGTTTCTTTGACACGGTCAGGAAAATCGGCTTCTCTTCTTTCTTTTCTATATGTGTACCAGTAATGTACTGGGTAATTGCTGGCCTTCTGCCTAAAGTAGAAACAATTATTAGCGAATAACACAGAGTATTTCTTTTGCATTTTAAGCTTGGTGGAGCTCACCCCACTCCAGGCCTGAGTACAGTAGATTTCTTCCACAAAGGAAGAGAAAGTGAAGAAGAGAAAGTGAGAAAGAGATATGGAGAAATAATTTACACCAGTAATTGACTGGAACTCTTTGATCGATCTGGAAAGGATGAAAGACAAAGTTGACCTCAGTGGGATTTGAACACAGAGAGCAGAGAGTCGGAACAAATACCACAAAACATTCTGACTTTTTAACAAATCTGTCAATTCACTGCCTTAACAACGAAAGTTAAGACATGGTGAATATATTATTAATTTCTCTCCCGTCGTTGCCAATATAGGGTTCAGTTACAAAGTTTAGTGTTTGAAGTTTGCAATCATCTTTGCTTTATAGAACAGAGAGTCAGTTTGGTAACTGCGATTAAAAACACATTAATCTATATTTCTATAACAACTGCTGCTGTCTTTCCATATATTATTACATTTATTTTGATAACCTTTTCTTACTGTTGTGAAACATCTGAAAGTAAACTTAGTATTGTATTAGTTAAATACTTTTCGATATTTATGGTTTACAGGAAATATCTATAAAACGATAAACACATTTTGATTTGATTTAATGTTTTGTAATAAAAACAATCTTGATAATATCTCGACATCCTTTCTAATAGAAGGTTCTTGAAGTAATTATTTATTTTGTTATTGCATTACAAGTTTCAATCGTTAGGCTGCAACCATGCTGGAGCACCACCTTAAGGGAATTTTATTACTCATATCGACTCCAGTAAATATGTTATCGATCTCGACGTTAATGTTACGAGTCATCAAAACACACTCACACACACTCACAAACACACGAACACGCACAAACACACACACATATACGTACATATATACATGATGATTGCTTCATCTTGTCAGATGATAGCTTTCCAAACATCACCTGCATCACCTGTATATCTACACCTGTCAGAAGCACCTGCTTCCAACTGATCTGACTGGTTCTCCAAGCGAGACCAGCCAAGCACATGGATGTTATCCAACCGTCTTGCTCGGGGTCTCATACCGGTTGGTTTTGCCCATAAAATCTGTCCAGCGATTCTTTTCAGAGACATTCTAACCACATGCACATAATATTGAAACTAAACATGTAATCAGATTCAATAAATAATTAATTGTTTGTAACGTGTATGTTGATTAAATGTTTGACGTTTATTTGACGTTTATTTAATTGGGAGGGAGGATATACCGTGAGTCATTTAAACATTTGCGGATTAATATAAATATAAATGAATTGAAATATACCTTTATATATTGGAATCTGTAGAGCGATTGAAAGATATCGTCCAAAGGAAATAACTAAGGGTTCCTTCTTGTTTAGTCTCTGACAGATTTGATTAAATAAAACTAGAGTAAACGGCGTTTCAACCGTGAAAATCTCTCTCTCTCTCTCTCTCTCTCTCTCTCTTTATATATATATATATAAAATGGAAAACGAAGAATCAGTGATGCATCGGAACACAGTTTATTACGTATTACAATTGTTTCTCCGGCGAACAGCTCGAAGTACGATCTGTTTGTGGATCGAACCTGACTCTAGATTCTCAAGTTCCTCAGATACGACTAGTGATTTCGAAGCAAATTCTCTCTCTATATATGTATATATTTATATATATATATATGTATATATATATATATATATATATATATATATATATATAGGAATGAGAAACCTCGTCGCCAGAACCGCCGTTAAAACACCCAAATGCTTACAAATATTCAAACATGACGATGGGCAAAAATACTCCAGAGGCATTTTTATATTTATTCAAATACACTCTCGCTTCGTCTCGAGTACTTCACTTACTGTGGTTACCCCCGATTGAACCCGGGATAAACTTATATATATATATATATATATATATATATATATATATATATATATATATATATATATATATATTATTCAAAATATTAATAAATGAGAAATATTATCACAACCAAAGTATATATTTTATTATACATATTTCAAAGGTACAATGGTGTTTCAGTACGTTTTCATCAGATAAAATATATAAGAGATTGGTTATACGACATACCGCTAAGGTCTTGAATCTTCCATTCCTGTACCTTCCATTCCATTGTACCTTTGAAATATGTATAATAAAATATATACTTTGGTTGTGATAATATTTCTCATTTATTAACATTTTGAATAACATTATAGATGATACTCCTAATAAATATCTGTCGAGTCCTTCTAATCTATTGTAAAATTGCATTCGTTGAATAATCAACGAACCATATAAACTTTTGGTTATATATATATAACTACATTATACAATGTGCATTGTCTTTTTAAAGACGTTTAGTGTCATTGGAGAGGGACTTGTCTACTATTCTAAATATGGCAAGTAACTAAATAGAATCTTCTAGCCAGCAAAGTCAAATTGACGATCTCTTGGTTGTTGATAGACGTGACTTTGATTTAATTACTAATTAAAGATAATTGTCATCTTCCGCTATAAACGCCATTCAGCACTTTAAAATTATTGTTTTGTTTCCAATGAGGATAGGTTTGGCGACTGATTTATAAATATAGATAAACTTCTGTTGAATCGATACAGCAGCCAAGGTTTAATACGTGGTAGATGTGTCCCGTTTCGTTGTTAATTGAAAACTTATAATAATTAGAAATATTCAAAGATATTTGAACTCCCCACCTAGCTCGTAGAAAATAGAGAAACGAAATATATTAGAAGATAGTGTTAGCTATAAACCTCAATTCTCTGAGGTATAACATATTATTACAATACGGTTGTGTGTTGGATTCATAGACGTGAGCGATAAAGTGACGTACTCAATGACTATCTCTATTTAGCTTCAGTTCTTCCGTTTTCATTGCGTATCCCGCCAAGATTGTCTTTACTGTTCTTCTCCGCAGGGCTGATAATAATGTAGCAATATTACATCGAATTGATTCAATTGACTTACACATTTCCGTCTAGAAACTAATGTCGCAATTATTCTTGAAACAAATGTTTTAAAATCAAATACATATAATCATCAACAGAAATTTGAAGTCACGTGGAGCTGTAGATTATCGATTTGTGCTTACAGTAATGAAGGTAGATTGCGTAATCGATAATAAATATTTGGGGTAGATTACTGTCATGATAAACAATCAACATTTTGTTTCGCTTCATACGAAATGTTAGAGGGAAGTTAACCTGATTAGATGCAGACTAGTGATAAGTCTCAGCAGTTTCTTCTATCTTAATAATAGGTTAGAAAGTAATGTGTGTTGAGGAAACAAATATTTTCATATGAACGACTGCATCTATAGAATGTTATTTATGATTGAAATAGATAACCGAGTTTTCTCACCGACTCCTTTCGGGTTTAGAAGTTTACCACAGTTTACCAGAAGTATCCTGCCTGATAAAAGCTTCTTCCATGTATAAATGAATTTCATGTTGGAATCGTAAAAGTTCAAAATATTATCGTCAAACATATATATGTGTATGTGTATATGTGTGTGTATGTATGTGTGTGTGTGTGCGTCCGTGTGTGCGTGTGTATGTGTATATGTATGTGTGTGTATGTATGTATTTGTGTGAGGGGAAGGCACATGGCCTAATGTTAAACAGTTGGACTAACAATCATGATATTGTAAATTCGATTCCTAGATCGGATGGTGCGCTGTGTTCTTGAGAAAATCGAAGTCTTTAGAGACATTTGTCGTAATCCAGTTGTTTTATGAACTCAGACAATGAAAACACTGGTCACTTTCACATCCCGAATGGGTTCCGCCAGGATTGCAGCCTGTTCACATTTCACTTTCTACAAATCGTGGCTTTTATCATGAAAACGACAACCCAACAAAACAAAGAATATAGCAACTAGTGATCAGAGCACAAAGTACTGGCTGACCTCAACTTTAGTGAGGATATTGAATTCTTGGTAGAATTCAGTAACAATTTGATCAGCTCTAGTTAAACTTTTTTAATGGGAATGTACCACTACTATTAACTCTTCGTACATGTAAATATTTAATAACTGTTTCTGATTTAAACACAAGACCAACAATTTTAATGGAGGGGAAAATCGATTTAATCGACTCGAATGCGTTACTGGTATTTTATTTTATCGAACTCGTAAGGATAAAAGGCAAAGCTAACCTCGGGCGGATTTTGAACTCAGAAGGTAAACAGATGTAATTCTGTGCCGCAAAGCATGTTGTCATGTAATAAGAATAGTGTGCAGTTGGAATATAATGCGGCTTAATGATATTTTTGACAGCTGTTAATCAATTATGTAATATTTTCTCCCACACAAATATGACATAATTAACAATTTAACTTCCATATTGACACACTTAATAGCTTCTTTTGCTCATTAGATATTTTGTGGCTATCTCTCTAGTTGTTGGATTACATAATGTAATCCTTATAATATGACATGATGTAACGGTTACCAGTCCACCAAAGGCTATTAATTTTAACATCATCCCAGGGGAATAGTTCACTACTCCATAAAATCTGGGTTCATCCATAGGTCTATTTGTTTATATGTACTGTATGTATGTACGTCTGTATGTATATATCCATGCATGTAGTAACACAACAGTTAGTTCACCATGCTGAGAACAATTATTTCACCTAATTGTAACAATAGACAAACTATCTGGTTCTCTCCGCCCTTCCAATGTTCTACCTCTCTCTCCCTCTATATATATATATATAATTGGTGTTGGATGCTTAAAGCCTCCGTATGCGGTAGGCCGTTTGAACACTCGATGCTCTCATAGAGCAAAGTATGATATCACAATAAAAAGAGAATTAGTGTTGCGACGAATGGAATTTATTGGACATATTACAATCGTTTCTCTGGCGACCAGCTCACGATTTTCAGAGTCAGGCTCGATCACCATATCGATCGTGCCTCGAGCTGGTCGCCAGAGAAACGATTGTAATATGTCCAATAAATTCCATTTGCCGCAACACTGATTCTCTTTTTATTGTGATATATATATATATATATATATATATATATATATATATATATATATATATATATATATATATATATATATATATGTATGTGTGTGTGTGTGTGTGTGTGTGTAAAGATTCAGTATCCCGACGGCTGAGCTCCGGCCGTTTCGACATGTATGTATATATATGTGTTTGTAATCGTCTGGGTATATCCTCGGCTGACTTCATCAGAAATTAAAGCGGTATACTGGTCAGTACACGAGGAATATGTTCTTTCAATTGAGTCAGTTTGGGATTTTGAGCTGTCAATTCTTCCGTCGCCCATCCCCACGGGAAACAACTCGCATGGCGTTAAGGTAGTGCCTCTTGCTGACCATTGATGTGGTCAGCAAGAGGCACTACTCGAGCCTTCTGGTTTGAGACAGACTTTAGAATTTTAGAGTTTGACAATTAATTCAAGTACAAGATGTACTACTTTGTCTAAAAGATAAGCTGTGATAGTCATGGCCGGAATCCAGTTGATCATATATCATCTTGTTCAGGGTTCCTTTGTTGCTAAGAAATATCAATCACTTCATACCAGAACTGTTAAGGCATTGTATAACTGAAGCAATAGACATTGCAATCACATATAGTTGCCTCGTTACCTGTGTCTTAGGATAGTTCAATCACGACTGACCTAGGTTTCTACAGTAAACACTTCTTCTTCTTCTTCGCTCACTTATTCATGGAAGTGTCGGGGGGGGGGGGGGGGCAGAGTCCTTAAACACTCCTTCCAGTAGGTCCTGTCAGAAGCAACAATCTCCAACTGATCGGGCTGGATCCCTAAGTAAGACTACCAGCCAAGCTTATGGATGTTATCCAACCATCTTTCTCGGGTCCACCCCTGGGTCTCTTGTTGGTTTGTTTTGCACGTAAAATCTGTCCAGTGATTCTTTCCTGAGACATTCTAACAACATGCCCATACAATCGGATCTGTGATCTTTCAATTCAGAGAAGTAGCTGTTCTTGGTTAATTGTAAATGAGCCGAAAATAGGAGAATACTTTCAATACATAGTTTTCATAATTGTACGTGAAATTGTTCGAGAGATAGTTTCGAAATGTCATATAAAGTTAATTTAGTGAGCGAAAATGCTTCAGTAATTAAAATTACATTTGAAATAATTGTTTCTACTTTAGGCACAAGGCCAGCAATTACCCAGTACATTACTGGTACTTTATTTTATCGACCCCGTAAGGATGAAAGGCAAAGTCAACCTCGGTGGGATTTGAACTCATGAAATAATGAGACACCGCGTTAGCTTCAATGATAATTCTTCTGACAAACAGCTCCCAAGCTCCCAATCCAAATAGATTAAAATTGAATATTGACATGCAAAAAAAGAGAAGTATATATTCCTTTATAGCTATAGTGGTAAACAAATGTTTCACGGTTTATTTGACCTCTACAGAAGAGAAACTATTTGTCTGCCTTACTAAATATCAGGAGCTTGTTCAAGTCATCATTAAATGGTTTCTGATTTAGACACAGAACCAATAATTTGGGGGGAGGGGAAGTCGATTACTTGTGCTTTGTTTCATCTACCCCGACCCAGTAAGGATGAAAGGCAAATCTAACCTCGGCTGAGTTTGAACTCAGTAGGTAAAGGGCCATAATTCTATGCCACAAAGCATATTGTTCGACGTTCTATCAATACTGCCAATCCACCGCCCTACAGGTTATTTCTAAATGATAGGTTATAAAGTCCGGATTGCTAAAGAAAATGAAGAAGATTTTAGAAAATAAGTGTCACTTATTCAGTCATATAAAGCTGAACTAACTTATTAGGGAGACTAACATTCTAAGGAATGCGGTTTTATAGGAGCAAGATAGAGCTACAATTGGGCAGTGAGTCAGATTAAAAGGATGTACAATGAAAAGAAACAGGCAAAGCTTCAGAAATAAATCGGGTGTCATTTTACACTCTCACTATATATATACACAGATATTTTTCATAATCTCGCGTGAATTTTTCGTGTGAATTAATCTACCTGGAAGGACAAGATACTTATCTTTCATTGAACAAAATTATAGTACACAAAGGTAGAAAGCAAAGACAATGCATTTTCTCATGTTTTTTACAGAGCATGTTGCATACCAAAATATACCAACTGACATATGACAGAACTACCAACTCTGATCAAAGTCGGGTCTGGAATCATGTGAGGAAGTGATCATATCCACGTGACGCCTATTTCACATTTGATATATGTGAAGCTTATTTCCAAACTAAATGTATCAGTAATGCTTATATTCAAAAAGGTATCAAGAGGTTTCCGTCCGCCTCCTCTTTGCACCGTTAGCCGTCAAGGCATTGGGCGTCCTTGAACTACGTACAGCCGAGGTCGCCCGTCAAATCGGAACATCAACAGCCCATCTGAGGAAGGAGCCCCGTGAGGTGGAGTAGCTGCTGCAGTGGGTGTCACTGGCCATTGTCCGCAGAAACGCAGCCGAAACACCACCCCAAATCTAGTCACAGAGTCTGTCACCCTCTCCTCTTTCCCCTCTCTTTCTTCCATTGCCAAACAGTCCTTGATTTTTTTTCCCTCCTTTTCTTCTCATTTATAGCATTTATAGCCCTTTCCTTTACTTTCCCATACAGCCTGATCTGCCCTTCTTTACTTAATTTTATTTTTATCTTTGTTTAATATTTCCATCAGTGTATAACTTTTGTTTGTAATATATAGTTGACATAAAATAACATAAACCACAAAAGTAAAGACTTATTTTACATTATTCTGTAACACTACTAAAATATTAGATTCAGCACAATATTAATAACAGATCATTCCTTTCAAACTTGAGTTGAGAAGTATCTAGAGTAGGGCGGAACAGCCACCAACACGGATAGATAGGTGTAACAAGGTATAGGTCAGAAAATACGATATGATGGCCTAGATCATTAAATAAGTCAGAATAACACCTACATAATTAACACAGTAAGTTATAGCCAGTTATAGTATATATATTATATCATAAATCATGTATCATATATACATTTACATTTTTAGTTTTATCATATTTTTAAGACGTTTGATTAATGCTTTCTTCAACAAATATCGTCACATTTTGAGAACTTATAAGCTTCCTTTGAAGAATTCTTACCACAATTATTTGAGCAATCACAAAGCTATTATTAACTAAATAATTCTGCACACAAAGAAAGAGAAATAATCAATGGTAGTTTTACAAGTCCTTCAGATAAGTAGCGATATAATCTAGAATTTGGGTACGTATAATTTGTCAAATATTAGTAGATATCATATCTTAATAATATGTTCTAAATATGAAAGTAGATCGCCCCGAAGATATTCACTAAATCAAAAAGCAATTAATTTTGTATTGTAAACTCTCTCTCTCACACACACTCTCTCTCTATCTATCTATCTATCTGTCTCTCTGTTTTTCTCACACACACACACACACACTCTCTCTCTCTCTCTATATATATATATATATAGAATGGTTCAAAAATATCATAGATAACAAGGATAAAAAATGTATTCAATTTGATATCAACTCTTACTACACCTCTATTTCCCCTATCCTACTAAATAAGGCACTTATAATGGCCATGGACAATAGTGACTTGACTAGACCCCAGATTGATGTCATACTTGCGGCCCGTAAAACAATAATCACCTTTGAAGACCAATTATGGACCCGCAAGGATACGCAAAACAACTTCGACATTACTATGGGGTCTAGTGACTCGGCGCAGGTCACTGATTTAGTTGGCCTATACTTACTTAACCTAATCCACAGGGAACTTCCGTACCTCAGCGGTGGTTTGTATCGCGACGATGCACTTCTACTTATAGACTATAAAAAATTCAATATAGAAAGGACTAGAAAACTATTGCACAAAACATTCAAAAACTTTAACCTTAGTATTACCATGGACAAAAACACCAAAAACGTCAACTTCCTAGACGCCACACTCTACTTAGACTCAATGATATATGCACCTTTCCACAAACCTAATGAAAAACTCATCTACGTAGATACCAAGTCTAACCACCCTAAATCTATATTGAACTCTATCTCTAAGGGAGTATCTAATAGAATCTCTAATCTATCCTATGACATAAACACATTTAACAATAACTCACAGTATTATAATCAGGCATTAGCTAGATCAGGCCATAATACAGGGATAGAGTTCCTACCTACAAAAACACATAGCTACAACATCATTTCACACAACATGTCCATGGGAAAATTTAATAATAGGAATAGCAACTGCACACACACTAATAGGGATTGTAACAACAAGAGTAACCCGCACCACAGAAATGACCATAGGAACATTAAAGGAAACAAATCACCAGACATAAAAAACAGAAATAGAAGAAGAAATAATACATTTTTCAATCCTCCTTTCAATTTAAACGTCTCTACCAACCTTCCTAGGGCTTTCTTCTCACTACTAGATAAACACTTCCCATCCGGCCACAGGTACCACGGCCTTTTAAACAAAAACACTATTAAGATCTCATACTCTACTACGCCTAACTTAGCATACCACATAGCTAGTACAAATAAAAGAAAAATTAATTCTTACTTCCAACAAACTAAATCACAACGGTCGATAAACCTTCAAAATAACATTCAAAATAACAGTCAAAGTAACATTATAACAAATAACCGTAATATCAATGGAAATAATAGTAATAGCACTAGTGTAAACATTAACGCTGCGTACCACAACCCGCATAACCATAACCCTATAGCTAACATCCAAACTTCTACACAGCATAGTAATCGGCAGACTAGCACCCAGAGTAATTGTAACTGTAGATCAAGTAGAACCTGCCCTCTAGATAAAAAATGCTTAACCAAGGATATCATATACTCATGTACAGTCACAACTAACAGCTCTTCTGAAACCTACATAGGCTCCACTTCTAACTGCTTCAAAACTAGATACAATTCGCACCTCCACTCTTTCAAAAAACACAGTCTAGCCAACTCCACTTCATTATCTAGCTACATACACTATCTAAAAACTAAAAATAAAATATATACACTTAAATGGGAAGTGGTAGGTAGTGCAACATCGTACAAACCACCTGATAAATTTTGTAACCTCTGTCTACTAGAGACCCATACTATCATCTTCTCTAAACATAATCTCCTTAATAAAAAATCGGAAGTGTTCGCAACTTGCCAACACCGCTTCCGACACTCGTTCCAAAACTTTAAACCCTATATATAATAATGTCAGACTGGAACCGGCACCACCCCTAGCAATTAACATCAGTAGCACACCTTACACCTCACATCCACACCCATCTCTATACTCTAAAGATAATACTGACAGCATTTTAGTACCACCTACCCTGGGAAGACCACCTTGTACCTCTAATTCTGATATCTCGACCGTGGACTACTTATTCTGCATTGCACAAATATAAGATTAGTATAAACTGTGGACACGGTACTGGTTGCGATAACATAGTCCTGTGCTTGGATTCCCACCAAGAGATAGATTGATGATTAGATAGATAATCGTATTGTTATGTGAATATATACTGTAAACGATCAGTTCAATGAATTATGCACGTAATCATCTTGATGTGAACTCCTTTAGTACCTATTAATAGACTCCACTCTAGCTTGTAGATGTGATACTTAATTGATTTATATATGAGACGGGGGTTGTCTATTGCTTGATGACCAGACTAGTGACTTTATATGAGAGATTGGATCTCCGGACCATACCGAAGATTTACTGGAGATTCAGACATGCAATGACCCGGAGCCTACCGGGTGGCATATATAATAGTGGGCCCATACCAGGTCCTACTGTTATATTACATTTGCATGGAACAGTGACTTGAGAGTCTGACTCCTCTTATAGAACGTTCAGATATGACACCCCTTAATGGATGGTAATCATCCTAATATATACACCCTTGTACTTCTTAATGGACAACTCTCTAACCTATAAATGGGTAACATACTCTAGAAATTAGTTATAACTTCATATGATAGGCACGTATTTGAATCACCATTAATGTAGTTTAGGATAGTAATTTATCTAAGATAACTAGCTAGTTACCTCCCCTTACGCATTAATTCCCCTTAGTCATTCAGACACTTCCGGAATCTGGACAGCATGTTCTATTAATTAAGAACCGACTGGATACGGTTTATAGCTTGATTATATGCTGAACCACCGCGAATTATACGATAGATACGTGTTCTCTATATATATTGCGTCTCATGGATTATGTGAGTGGTGGTGTGAGCGAAGACAGTGGTACGGCTTTGCCTACGATACAATAAGGTTTATAGTATGTTGAAAGTTTTTGATATTTTGGTGTTCCCCTGCATCCGAGACTGTATATCATACAGATGTATGAGAATAAATGACTTAATAATTCAACCCACATAATAAGATCGATTGCCTGCTTCAACTGCCTGACCCTGCAAATATCATTCTGACGCACTCTAATCATGTATAAATAAGACACGCGTGCATGCTACACGTGAGATTGTTTCATACACTGACTACTCTAAACTTTCCTCTTGCTTTATCTTCATAGACTGCCAACGCTTCATGTTTGTCTTTATTTTCATTCTTGTTTTTATTTTTATCCTGGAACCTTTATATGTAAATTGCCATGCTATATCATTTGATGAATGTCACCCCACTGTTGATCAATATGCGCATATGTTTTATGTGTCTCTTGGGTTGAAAAGGAGGTCAAGTATGTTATAGATCAGTAAATAGTTGATCCGAAGAATCCAAACCTCGGTTTGGAGGAAACAATTGTAAGCAAATAAATGACTTAAACTGAACTTTGATTATTGTAATCTCTCTCTCTCTCTCTCTCTCTCTCTCTCTATATATATATATATATATATATATATATATATATATATATACACATACATATATATATATATATATATATATATATATATATATACACATACATATATATATATATATACATATATATATATATATATATATATATATATATACATACATATATATATATATATATATATATATACATATGTATGTATGTATGTATGTATGTATGTATGTATATATATATATGTATGTCAGGTCACCAGTTGGTGCTAGTGGTAACATGTATCCCAGTACAACCTGTCTCATGGTCGGGTCGTTGGCGACTAAACTGGCAACCCCACCAAGGTTTCTTGGTGAGGAGGGTGACTTTGGACATCCTGCAGGACTAAAAGCAAAACCTGTCAAAGAGCAAAGGAGCTCTTAAGAGTCAATGGCCATCCAAAATCACCGGGAGAGATGACCCCTTAGCCTTTGTCAAGGCAGAATTCTAGGAGAAGGAAAACTCTGATATAACACCTGCAACCCTAATGGTATCCAATGATGTTGACTTGTTCTTCTTTTTGGTAAATATCATCTTGGTTAAGAGAGTGGGACTGGCTTTGTGCAGTGCCTTTGCTCACTATAAAAGCTTCACGGCACAGGCATTGCTTTATATCTGGAGATCTCTCTGCACTTGTCGTCACATGGTACCATGGGCCTAGCACAATGTGTCAATAATTGTCACAAGTGTAGTGTTTGTACCAGAGTTTTCAAGTGCTGGCTGGACTAAAAAGCCACACTCGTTCAGCGCATCGGTAGGGGTTCTCCTACATGGATATAATGTAGTGGCCGTACTCGAAAACGAGTTGGCAGCCACCATATATATATATACATATATATATATATATATATATATATATATATATATATATATATATATATATATATATGTGTGTGTGTATATATATATATATATATATATATATATATATATATATAATTATATGCATAAATGTATACATACATTCACACCCACATACGTACATACACACACACATATATATTTATATATATAAGGAGATAGAGTGAGGGAGGAGTTTGTGTGTGTGTGTGTGTGTGTTGTTGTTTGCTTGAAACATTGTTGAATACAAAAGTGAAAAGTGGATAGGTTTAGGTTGACAATCAACCTAAACCACAGATTGGAACAAAGAAGATTCTAGTATCCTACGTTGTTCGAGGTCGGCTCATGTATTGATATACTTATGGATCTACTTCAAAATCCTTATTCAATCTTTATTGCTCTGGGAGCTTGGGGGTGTTTCTTCTTCTTATTATTATTCTTCTTCTTCTAAGACCGGTGAATTGGCAGTATCGGTAGAGGGTTGGATACCATGCTTTCCAGCATAGTTACGTCCCTTTACAGTCTGAGTTCAAATCCCGCCGAGGTTAACTTTGCCTTTCATCCTTACGGGGTCGATAAAATAAAGTACCAGTAATGTACTGGGTAATTGCTGGCCTTGTGCCAAATGTAGAAACAATTATTATTATTATTATTCTTCTTCTTCTTCTTCTTCACCCAAGATTCATGGCCATAATTGTTAAATGTAATTGTAGACAATACATAGAGAGTAAAAGGTGAATTATTCTGTAAATGTATTATATTAATGATATATGATGTCAATAGTTTATTTGTCTGTTTTTACAAAGGCGATAAATAACAATTCATTAATCACTTTTCAAAAGCTCAATGAAAATGTTGCCTCAATTCTTGGTCGATGACGACATAAATTATCAAAGTAAGTTCACATTGTTGGCATTATCAACAATGTTATTGTTTTCTATTAAATACTTTAGTAAACACATTCGTGAGTTCATATCGAATAATAAAAATTTTTTTTTTTAGATGATCTTCGCTACTGCTGGAACAAAAGGATGGCGATGGTCATCTAAAAACAGAGTAATTAGGCTGTTTGCTTGTAAACGAATCGAATATTATTATTATTCGATATAAAACTCACAAATGCATTTACGTATCCGCTATGTTAGAGTGAAAACGTAATTCTAATTTTGTTTTTAAATACTTTTGCGTTTATCTTATTTCGACATGGCTATTTTCAAGTCGTAAAGTCTTATTTAAAACATGTTAATCCCACTTTCAACTGGTAGAGTTTCACTATCAAATAACATGTTCTCAACACATATTGCAAAAGATGAGGTTTAAGAATTTTACAGTAGCTCGGCGCTTGAGCAAAACAAAAAGCTAAGAAAAAGCATGTGTTTGGTTTATTTGATAGGGAGGGGGGGGGTACATCACCGTTTAAGTTCTTTAGTGTGATAAATGAAAAATGTAAAACCACAATATACCTACTTTGAACCTGATAATGTATAATGAATAAGTTTATGATGTTATTTGCACAAAAGTAATTTTGGACCGAATTTACGTAGCCGTCAGGTAATAGGAACTGGAAAGCTTTTACACCTAGATTCAATGCTCACAATTCAGGTCACCTATCAACATTCCCATTAAGTGCCGTCAATAATTTTATCAGATCTCTCATAACAACTATTACCGTATATACTCGCGTATAGGTCGCCCCGGCAGATAGGTCGCATACCCACTTTTCATTTAACAATAGGCTATTTGCCATTGACGTCGCACTGAAATTTGGGCCGTCAAACTACTATTTTTTATGATAATTGAAACTAATAATCTGTTAGCTTTCCATTACTTCACCGTTGCGATATATACTCCAAACCATGTTTTATTTATAAAATAAACATTAACGTCATCGAAATTTCGTCAATTCGAGATTACTGAGAGATAAAGCCTTTAAGCGCGAAAATTAACTCTTAATATAGTGAAACAACTTGAAATAACACTTGTTTTTTAACGTTGAAAGTATAAAAGATTTTTAGCGTATCAACATGGCTTCCCAAAGTAGCGAATACCGACTTTGAAGGTTTTACATGCGACGACATTCGAAATGAAAAAGAAACACAAGATAATATTAGTGATTTATCTTCAAATGAATCAGACGTATTTATTTCTGACGATGATAGTTACTTTGAAAGTGAAAGCGGAGATCTGACGGACACCATTGAAAATATTACTGCAACGTGGTTGAAAGATACAACACCAATACATGTTCACACCTATTTCCAAATTCTTCTGCATAACCAACCACCTTTAACTTGAAAACTGTTTGATAACTTTTTCTCATACCGGAATTCATATTTCTCAGTGACTTATAAACAAAATTTCAACTATCAACTTTTCTCACTTGCTAATTTTGAAAAGAAACGCCACGTGCAATAATTTGTTTCCTGTTAAAGTAAATACGTCACAATACGTGTTCATAGCAACGCTAAGACAATGAAATCACATTTTAAATACCGGGTATGCATTTCTATGGATTTTAATGACGCATGGTTCGGTCAGATAGAAAAAAACGTAAACACTACGAAGTTTTAGTAAAAAATTTAAAATCAAGAAATATATATATAAGAAGGTAGATATATGAAATTATTATGTTAAATAATAAAAAATATTAACAAAGTTATTTTTATAAATACCCATCGTTGATTAAGTCTATGAAAAATCATTGGTCAGTGTGATGTCGATCGGATAGGTCGCACTCCAAAAATTTATACTTATTTATCGTTAAAAAAGTGCGACCTATACGCGAACGTGTGCTGGAGTGTTTCTTTTAACAGACATGATGAAAGTTGTAAAATGTTTGTGTTTAATCTCTAATTGAATAAAGTAACAATACAGTGGAATAATGTTAACAAGTTTATCGTGTTGCCGTTATATGGTTACAAAAGGAATATTAAAGTAGCAGTCTCGTCAATAGATATCGAAAACATTAAAATTTAAATTTGTTATTTAACCGGTTTGTGGTTTCTGATTGAGATTCTGAGCTAGTGCCCCATCTATCGGATAACTACTCCTAAAACATCGACTATTGTTACTATTATATCACGACGAAGGGTTGGTGGATTTGCAGTATAGGTAGAGCATCAGACAACATGCTTTGTAGTATAGGGTTACGTTACGCACTTTACGTTCAGAATTGAAATCCCGCTGATGACGTTAGCTGTGCCTTTCATCCTTATTATGGGATCGATAAAATAAAGTACCAGTAACGCATTGGGATCGAGTTAATCAACGTTTCCCTTCCCCCAAATTGCTGGCCTTGTGCCTATAGTAGAAATCATCATTAAAGTACCAGTAATACACTGGCGTTGATTTAATCGACTTTCCCCTCTCCCCAAATTGCTGGCCTTGTGCCTATAGTAGAAATCATCATTAAAGTACCAGTAATACACTGGCGTTGATTTAATCGACTTTCCCCTCTCCCCAAATTGCTGGCCTTGTGCCTATAGTAGAAATCATCATTAAAGTACCAGTAATACACTGGCGTTGATTTAATCGACTTTCCCCTCTCCCCAAATTGCTGGCCTTGTGCCTATAGTAGAAATCATCATTAAAGTACCAGTAATACACTGGCGTTGATTTAATCGACTTTCCCCTCTCCCCAAATTGCTGGCCTTGTGCCTATAGTAATGATTATCATATTACGGCGATTTGTCACGATGAATGCCAGATAGAATATCCTCCTCTCTCCCACTCTCTCTATCCTCCTCTCTCCCACTCTCTCTATCCCTCTCTCTCCCACTCTCTATATCCTCCTCTCTCCCACTCTCTCTATTCCTCTCTCTCCCACTCTCTCTAGCCTCCTCTCTCCCACTCTCTCTATCCTCCTCTCTCCCACTCTCTCTATCCCTCTCTCTCCCACTCTCTATATCCTCCTCTCTCCCACTCTCTCTATCCATCTCTCTCCCACTCTCTCTATCCTCCTCTCTCTCCACTCTCTCTATCCATCTCTCTCCCACTCTCCCTATCCTCCTCTCTCCCACTCTCTCTATCCTTCTCTCTCCCACTCTCTCCCACTCTCTCCCACTCTCTCCCACTCTCTCCCACTCTCTCTATCAATCTCTGGGAGAAATCCCCTGTATTCAGACCTGGAGAAGAGATGGGCTCCGCCAGGTTTTAAAAAGTCCTAAGAAGCACCTCAGGGGTTACGGCTTCCTACATTATACCAAGACATTTCGGGGTTTCATATTTGATATATTCCACAGCTCTCTCCACCAATATCTTCTCTTTAACATTATTTTAATACTCTCGTTGTTGGAATGGCTTTTCCAGCGCGTCTCCCTTGCCGTCCTCCGGGGAAACGCCTTCTCCATTCTGTCCGCCGGGGCTGTGGGGAGGCCACCAATATGTTGACTGACTTGTCATTTTCTCAGTCAGATGTTTAAAGATTTCATAGATTGTTGCTAGTTTTTACAAGATAAACCCTACAAGAGAGGGGTTTCTTCTCTCCTGAGAGTTGTTTTACCATTAGAGTACGCTGTATTATATCCTACACTTCAATGTAATATTTTACCCTTCCCCTTCGTATGTATCTATTTAACTGATATTTGACAGTATCGGTAGAGGGTCGGACGCCATGCTTTGCAGCACAGTTACGTCCCTTTACGGACTGAGTTCAAATCCCGCCGAGGTTAACTTTGCCTTTCATCCTTACGGGGTCGATAAAATAAAGTACCAGTAATGCACTGGGTATGTGCTGGCCTTGTGCCAAAAGTAGAAACAATTATTTGTGCCAAAAGTAGAAACAATTATTTGGTACTCCCTCAGCGGTAGATATATCCAGCTTTTATCGGCTGGAATTCTATTTGCTTTGCTGCATGGATATATATTTATCTAGGATTTATCGAGTACTGATTTATTTGTGCCTAGCAGTGTAAGATTTACACACCCGATTTATCGTATTTTTATACACCAAATTAGATTGTGTCACCCATTTTAAACTTTGCGCTAAATGATATGGTTTTAATTTGTATAGCCTCCCATTTTATTTATGTACATGAAGTATTGAAGGTGTCTGAGAGCTCGTTAGGTTTTGATTATAAATAGTCTAAATCACTCTGACATTTCAATAATTTCTTTATAAGGGATCTGAAAATTAACCAGTACGAACATTGACAATGGTTTAATTATATGAAATAAAATCAATTCAAAGTAATTTAAGGGCATTATTTATTTAATTATTCCCCAGCCACATCTTCATCTTTTTCAGTTTGGTTTATTGGTGTTTGATTTAATCCTGTTATGAGATATATTACCTAACAATCGGATAGAAGTCAAAACATTTTAAGTCTATTCTTATCATGTGTTATCCTGTTTCAACAGTTATATGCAAGTTTATAATGTACCTTCAGAGTCACTTATATAATTCCAAGGTACCTATGAGTGTATTTCTATACCAAATCAGTTCGGTTTTGTAGTGGAGTTTATTTTGTTATGTCGGTGTTAATTTAGTTTCCTCTTTTGATTACAGTATGTAAAATATGTGACATTCGTGTTCTGTGTGTGATATGGGGTATCTATCTATCTATTTATCTAGCTAGCTATCTATTTCCTAGACAAATGCATCCCAAAGTAGTTGTCACATGACTGTCCTGTTTTATTATACAGATTGTTATTATTATTGTTGTGGACAGAATGAATGAAATACCAGCCAAAAGCCAGCATCAATATATTTATGGCTGTAGTATTTAAACATTTATCTTTGAGAGTTCTCATGACTTGTCACATAAAACTAATTGTACATTACATTCCTTTATAGACTCAAACCGTTAAAATGAAATTTTAATTCAGTGTAGATAACTGCTCCAGTTCTTACATTTGATTTAATCGGCAGATTTCAACCAAACACTGACAACCTTTATCTCACTATGGTTCCTTCTTAACACTCTTTTATAAACATTTCTTTAACTCTATAATTCTACGCCAGTAATCCTTATGGTGTAATTCCCATATCTTATACATCTACGTAATTTATCTTTGAAGTCCGTTTTTTATTTTAGTCAAGGAGATAATCCACTCTTTAAGTAAACAAAAAAATAATAAAGAGAAAAATAATAAGAATCATATCTAACGTTCACCCAATTTGGCACGTTTAGGAGAGGGATGTTATCAGTTTAATCCATACAAGTACATATTTTATCTAGCTCGGCATAACAGAAAGTCAATTTGACTATTTCGATAGGAGAACTAACAATGCAAAGGAATCTGATTAAACATCACAAAATAGTTTTCTTTTTTTTTCTTTTTTTTTTACTTGCTTCTCGAGCGTTTCTGCCATTAATACATTAATATACCACAAGAATAAAATGAAAATATAATTGTACCAAGTAGATTTATCTTAATGGAAATATTACAGTTTAAAAAAATGGAAAAAAATTCGTTTGATAATTCAGGTTGTTAGGGTTAGGATTGTGGTGTTGTTGGTGGTGTTTATTTTGATTATATCTCTCTACGGGGATTTTCCGGGTACCTTCATAAATAGTAAGAGAGAAAGATAGAGGGAAAGAATCGAATACAGTATCTTGCTAAAATTTGGTGGCGTAATATTAAGTCATATTTATCATATGACTTGCGTTAGGACAGGATGTCTGTAGCGAATATTTCCTGCTAAATAAGTTTGTGCGTATATGTGTGTGTGTGTATATACATGTATATATATATATATATATGTGTGTGTGTGTGTGTGTGTGTGTGTGTGTGTGTGTGTGTGTGTGTGTGTGTGTGTATTTGTGTGGTGCATATATATATATATATATATGTGTGTGTGTAACCAGTGTATATACGTCACAGACACCCACCCACACACACACACACACACACACACACACACACACACACACATACACACACACACACACATATATATATATATATATATATATATATATATAGAATAAAACCTTTTTGGGGATATCGTATTTACTAGTATAGAGAGGGAGGAAGGGCGAGAAGAATTAGGAAGTAGAGGGTCAAACGGAGATGGAGGGGGGGATAAAGATGGAAGGATTTCTCGATCAGTTTTGATTCGTAGACTTGATATCGTTAATTTACAGTGTAGGGAGTTAAAGAGAATTAAATTGTTTATAGTGGGAGGGAGAGAGAGAGAGAGAGAGAGAGAGAGAGAGAGAGAGAGAGAGAGAGAGAGAGAATATATATATAAAAAAGGTTAAGAGGAAAAAGAAGAAAAGAAAAGAGAACAAAAAAAGGGGCAGACGAAAAGAAGAAAACGAAAAAAGAGAAAAGGAATGAAGGAGGAGGGAGGGATATAGGTATTGGTTATTGTGGCTAATTAAAGGGGTTAGAAGTATATGCAGTTTGTCAGGTGGTAGTAAGAGGTTAAGGGTTCGATTTGCACTTGTAGTGCGAAAACTTTTCTTTAAGTCTATGGTTGCAATAAATTGATCTTTCGATTTTATTGTTGTGTAACTTATTCTTCGAACTCAAAATGTGGAACAGTTCAAGGTCATATAACCGACAGCTTCTCATACCACTCCGATATGCAGGCGCGGTCGATAATTTCATCCACTTCAGGGTGTATTGACGGTTACTTTCCCTCAGTTGCCAGGTTTTGTTCGCATAACGATGCTGGGAATGTTTCATTGCGTAACGGTGTGTATACCAACGGGCTTTAAATGTATTCCCAGTCGCTCCGATGTAATACCATTTCTGGTTGTCTGATTCCACTGTGCATTGGTAAACCAGGTTAGACTGCATACATTCATTATGCAATGGACAGGTTTCAGGTAGGTGGCAATTACAATTCTTGTCATGGGCAACTTTGGCATTATTGGTGAGCTGCGATGCCTGTACAAGTGTGTTACGTTTTGTTTACCTATGGTTGTGTATTAGATATTCTGTTGTGTTCGATGGTAATTGTATTGTTATTGTTATAAACTTGTGTTCCGGTGTTGTTACGTATCTCTTTAGCGTTAAGCATCTTAAACTGTGCCTCTATGTTTGGTGCAGTGGAGTAAGATAGTCTGATAGATTTAGTGTTAAGAATGTTGCTGTATCTATGGGAATCTGGAAAGTGCTTATTTATTATTCTAAAGAAAGTAGAGGGTAGGTTGGTTAGTAAATACGATTCCAAAAAAATTTGTTTTTTATATATTAAGAACAAGTAACTAATTCATTACTTTGAAAATTTGGAGGTGAATAACAGCTATTATCGAGTGACTGCTATTTGCAGTATAGCGATATAAGGTTGCGCTTACCAATGAAACGGTCGTAAATACCTGGATAAAATCCTTTTTTTAATGCTTACCTGTGTTTTCTCTTTTATTTTTTTATACTCCAAAATTGAACGTGATTTACTAACCACATTCTTGCAAACTTGTCGAGTTATCCCTAACCGTACGTTGGAAACCGTCCTAGAAACTGGCTATCTTAACCACGAACTGGATTACAATAAGCAGGTTTCTGCTTTCCTAACTATATATATATAGTGAAAAATGGAACGGGAACAAAACAGAGAAGCAGTACGAACAAAGGTTTATTAGTTTCACGCTCTTGAGAGTGGGGGGTGGGGAACAACGTTTCGGGCATAAGCCCTTCTTCAGGAGAAAGGTGGGTGGGAAGAGAGTTCCAAGGGTGTGTGGGGGAGTGGTGGAGAGACATTTAGAAAAAGGGGGAGGAAAGGGAGGAAAAACGGTGGAAGGGGTACAAAGTGTATGTCCGTGGGTAAGTTCCTAAGGTAGTTCTGTAGAGGGTGTGAAGAGATGCCGGATATATATATATATATATATATATAGGAACGAGTAGGACCCCGACGGCTGAGCTCAAGCCGTTTCGACGGCTAATTCTGGACTATATATATATATATATATATATAAATATATATAGCGGCGATGAATTAGTTTTGCGAGGTTTTTTATATGAAATCGTGTGTCGAAACAGATATTGTTATACTTGGGGAGGGTCATATTTGCGTAATATTGCCAGAATTAATAACAGAACACACTCACTGTTTGGTTGGTTTTCGCTTCTCGCTGTCTTTTATTATATCGCCGGTCAGTCAATGGCAACATTGAGAACCGAGTAAGTTAGATCGCAGATATAATAAAAGACAGCGAGAAGCGAAAACCAACCAAACAGTGAGTGTGTTCTGTTATTAATTCTGGCAATATTACGCAAATATGACCCTCCCCAAGTATAACAATAAATATATATATATATATATATATATATATATATATATATATATGAGTCTTCCAATTTCATTTTACATTATATACATGTCTGTGTATATTGGTAATTATTTAAAAATTATTTTTAAGTGAACATTTTTTTTTTAATAATTTTAAGTGAACGTGACCCCACTGGTCACAGCTGGTATAGTTTAGTACTAACTCTATATTTCAGCTATTCAGTTATTCATATCTTAATATCTTAAGAACGTTTTGATATTTGAAAATTATAATTAAACCAGAAAACTAACCAAAACATTTGAGTTAGGTATTTCTTACTTTCTAACTGGTGGATATGTAACAATAGCTGAAACTTTAATATACCAAATTATTTCTTTTACGAGATTTAATCTCGGTTCAAACTCTGGAAATAGAACTTGATCCCTAATCAAATAATAACACACATCGTTTTCATCATACTCGCTAAAAATAAGATATTCCTTTTTAATTCAATAGAGAATTTGTTGTACTTATTTGCTATTAGCGTTTAATGCATACAGTATTGTAAAGATTTTGGTTAATACTTCTAACAATAAATTAGAATGCATCTATTACTCATGAGACATTTTTCTTCTGTCCCCATATAGAGTTTTACGAACACTTATTTGATTATTTGAACAGAACCTACACTGTCGTGTATTATTTGACTTTCCACCAAATATATGCATGCATGACCCGTAACATGTGAGGGAGTCATAGAGGTATCGTATTAACACACAGCATTTTGAGGGCATTTTTAAAACCTGGCAGATCCCAATCCTCTCCAATTCTGAATAAAGCAGATTTCTTCCAAGGAAGTATGGAGAAAGTGAGGGAATTGAAGTGAGAAAGAGATATAGAGGAAGAATGGACCTCAGTACTTGACTGGTACTTTTTTTATCGACATCGAATGAAGGAAAGGTAAAGTTGACCTCGGCAGGATTTCAACTCAGAGGTCAGAGAGCCGAAACAAAACCGCAAAGCATTCTACCTGACGTTCTAACGACTCTGCCAATTCACCATGTGTGTGTGGGTGGGTGTGGTTGTGGGTGTGGGTGTGTGTGTGTGTGTGGGTGTGTGTGTGTGTGTGTGTGTGTGTGTGTGTGTGTGTGTGTGTGTGTGTGTGTGTGTGTGAGAAGGACCTTAATGAAGTGTCCGTCTATCAAACTCAACATCACACTCGAAAAGTATGGTTCAACCGAAGCCTAACGATAGAAATTACTTTTAGAGAAAGTCACGTGGTGGGATCGAACTCAGCCTTACAAAGCAATGTTTTGCAAATTGCTGTAAATTCCTGCAAACTGATCAATGATACGAAAATATCTTTAAATGACATTAACCACGTTTGTAATTGTTATTGAATATTATACGTGATTTGTTGATTCGGTAGAAAGTTTATATTTGGTTGTTTTGTTGATGTAAAATGTTGATATATTTGGAAACTATGTTGATACACTGTACTAAGGATAGGATAATTGCATTGGTATTTATAGTGTTAATTTGTTACAGAGGTAAATACACGTACATACACATACACACACACACATACACATCGATATATATATATGTGTGTGTGCGTGTGCGTGTGTGTGTGTGATAAAGACACGTACATACACACTCTCATACATACACACACATATATATACATACACATGATAAAGACATGTTCATATGCAGTCTCATATATACACACACAAATATACATATATATGATAAAGACACGTTCATACAGACCCACTCATACATACACACACGCACATATATATATATATGATAGTGTGTATGTGTATATTTATGTTCATGCATGCAGATATGCTTATATGTTTGTATGTACGCATGTGGAAGAATGTGTGCATATGTATACATATTTATCTATATACGAACGTATACATACATGCATAGTTTCATGCATACATATATACATACATAGAACATACGTACGTACACACACACGCACACACACACACATATATATATATATATATATATATATATATATATATATATATATATATATATATATATAGATAGATAATATAATATATCTACTAACATAAGCACACATACGTACGCTAATGCCAGCAAATACACAGGTTTAGTAAGTAAGTTAATTTAAAAAATTTTTTTTTTTAATTTCCTATTTTACGTCTTTTATATATATATATATATATATATATATATATATATATATATATATATATATATATATATAGTGGTAGAACACTGGAAGGTATCCGCTAAGGTGAAACAATTGTTCTCGGTATGGTGAACTAACTGTTGTGTAACCACTTCTACATATATATATACATGTATTAGGAGACACTCCAACGTTTTCATATATATATAAATATATATAAATATATATATATATATATATATATATATATATATATATATATATATATATATATATATATATATATATATATATATGTATATATATATAGATATATATATATTTTGTGCCACACAAAAGGCTTATGGCAAAACTCTCTGCAATGGGTGTGAAGGATGATCTTTTTAACTGGTTGAAGTCCTTCATTCTCAGTCGAAGAGAGGTAGTCACGGTTCTGGGACACCATTCCTCACCATATGAGATGTCATCTGGTGTACCACAGGGATCTGTTCTTGGCCCCTTTTGTTTGTGGCATATATTAATGACATATATGCCAACTTAAGAAATGCCACAGTACTAAAGTACGCAGACGACATCAAGCTGTACCTTGAGATAAAGAGGACAGATCCTGAACACTATAGATCTTGCTTGAAGTCTGACCTGGACACAATGCAACAATGGATCTCAGACTGGCAACTCAAGCTAGCTGTGGACAAGTGCACAACCATGCATTTTGGGAGTAAACACCCAGCGTCCACATACTCCCTCCACAGCACTAATATCAAGAAGTCTTCCTGTGAACGTGACCTGGGCATTACGGTCAGCAGCGATTTGCGTTGGACGAGGCACGTCTCTAAAATTGTCAAGAGGGCCGAGGGTGTCTTAGCATCACTCAGCAAGACCTTTGTCAGCCGCTCTCCAGATATCTATTTAAGGCTGTATACCACTATGGTGCGACCACACTTGGAATTTGCATCACCAGTCTGGAACCCCCATCTTGCTCAGGACATTGACCGCCTGGAAACTGTTCAGAGACGTGCAACCAAGCGAATACCCTCCATCAGGCATCTACCATACTCTGAGCGCCTTGCTTCCCTGGGCATGGATTCATTGAAGCTCCGACGCCTGGCAACTGACTTGGTAAACACCCACAAAATTGTTAACCATGTTGCCAACAACAGCCCTGAGTACCTTTTTGATTTCCATGTGTCTAACACACGTGGACATGCCCACAAAGTAAGAAAACAGCACAGTTCCCATGACTTTCGGAAACATTTTTTCACGCTCAGAGTTGCTGAAGCATGGAACAAACTACCTGCATCAGTTGTTAGCTGTCGAGACACTGCATCCTTTAAGGCCTCCATGCTTCCCGAGATCCGCCAACACTACAGCTAACACATACACACATGTACTTCCCTGACATTTGTGTATTATTCTATGTACTATATTGACGAGTTGTAATGTACCTGAGCACTTTACACAATAATTTCATTATTATTATTATTATATATATATATATAAAATAAAATAACAGGAGGCTGGACTGGTGTAAATCCTTGAAAGGTTTATTATACTATGATCATTTCAATGATCATTCCATATGAATCCGGTGATATCATCAGGTATTGGAATATAACAAAGGAATATGTAAAAAACCATGGGTCCGAAAAATCAGAGACAGAGACAAAGAGGACGACTGACCAACTAGCTGCTCGGCCAGTCGCCCTCAAAGTGTTGGCAACTGAATCTACTAATGAATATCTGGTGAGGGGCCGAAGGCTTATGATGCACTACCACCTCTCCGTCTTTGTCTCTGTCTCTCATTTTTCGGACCCATGGTTTTTTACATATTCCTTTGTTATATTCCAATACCTGATGATATCACCGGATTCATATGGAACCCGGTCATTGAAATGATCATAGTATAATAAACCTTTCAAGGATTTACACCAGTCCAGCCTCCTGTTATTTTATTGTATTTATAAGTAACTCCGTATTCGCACCAACTACACAAACGAAGATGGGTGAACTGCACTGCGTTGAGTACTCTTCACAATATTAGACCAGGATTGACCATACGGAATGACCAGTTCTATCCAGTGGTGAACCAACAAACCTAAAGAAATATATATATATATATATTTATCTAAAGACATTTTTTCCGATTTCAACCCGCCCGTCCCCTTAATCTATCTTATTTCTCATTCTTTCTTCTGATGAAAGACTAGCGTCCGAAACGTTAAGACCCTCCTCCTGCTATATCAAGTGTTAACCTAATATATCCCTGTCATATAATGTGCCGATTGTGTTGTTATTTCTATTTACCTTTTACACATATATATATATATATATATATATATATATATATATATATATATATATATATATATATATATATATATATATATATATATATATATATATATATATATATATATATATATTAATATATATATATATATATATATTAATATATATATATATATATATATATATATATATATATATATATATATTAATATATATATATATATATATTAATATATATATATATATATATATATATATATATATATATAATATAAGATCAAAAGATGGTTAAAAGAGTTCCAAGTATTTTATTATGCGCATTTCAAAAACAAATATCATCCTGGGATGATATCTGCGTTTTCATCAGATAAAATAGGGATTCATTATATGAAGCTTAAAAAACACTTGTGACCAGTGAAGTTTTAAATCAACATATCCGATATTTGCATTGCTTTATTGTGCTACAATAACACCCACCTCCTACATATATATATATATTAATATTACACGAAAACCTCAAATTTATTCGCACAAATGCCTGATGAAACTGTTTCACATGTTCTCGATATAATGTCCATTTCCATAACAATCTGGAATGTTCTGCAGAAAATGAATGGCTTAGTATGGTCAATATATATCAATGAGATGACCATAATGAAAATTTTAATTTCCTCAAAGATATATGATGTCTGAATACTTTTTGCAATTTCGCCATTAATATTTACGTCGTTTACCCTGTCGCAAAGATATTATGTTTATAGTTATGTATGTATGAAGGCGTGTGATCTAGATTGGTAAAACTGTAAGTTCAATTCCGACATAGGGATTCCCGTTCAGTCTTTGAGCATGACAATATTTCACGCTGCTCCATTTCGTTCTGTTGAAACAAGGATTATCAGCTGTAGTTTAAAGTTAATCCTGCGAGGGGCTAGCGTCTTGTCCATGTTATGCACGTTAGATTACTTAACTTAAATGAAACTGATTTAAGCTCCATCTCCAGTGACGTTCTGGGATTAGGAGACCTCCAACGTTTTCATTTATGTAGGTAAATATGTAAGTGTGTGTAGGTATGTATATATGTGTGTCGCTATATAAGCATATCTCTCTCTCTCTCTCTATATATATATATATATATATATATATATATAGAGAGAGAGAGAGAGAGAGAGAGGGAGAGAGAGAGAGATGCTTATATAGACACACACATATATACATACCTACACACACTTACATATTTAGCTACATACATGAAAACGTTGGAGTGTCTCCTAATCCCAGAACGTCACTGGAGAAATATATTAAGCAAACCGATGAATTTACATGTATTTAATTTTCTATTGTGTACCGATGTTACGCGCATATGTTTTACCATTAAATTTGAACATATGTTCCTTAAGGGTTAATTTTATGCTGGCCCCTACCGCATGTGCAATCATTTTCTTCAGTTCATCGTGGTTTTCGGGTGTCCGTATGGCTCTGGTCCACCCGTTCCATCTATCTGTGTGGGTTTTCTTGGCCATTGAGGTAATGGTAGGTGGTCTGCCTCTTGCTGGTCTTGTAGGGCACAGGTTGCTAAGGTCATAAGTGTATAGGTAACTATTACTATGGGTAAGCTTAAGTAGAAGTCCCAGCTCACTGGTATCAATCCCACGGAACTCAACCTTGCTCTCGCTGATCATTTCTACGCATTTCTCCACAGCAAAATCCACGTCAATAGATGGATACAGGGACACAACATCCATACTGTCTATTATGCAGTTTGTTAGGTCCCCAGATCGGTTACCCGCGCCGATTCTGCTGAGGAGGTCCTCCGTGCTGTCACACACATCTGGGGACATCTCAATGATGGGGCGTATGATCAGGGAGATGAAGTAGGACAGTCTGTAGTTACTAGCAATGTTAGCCCCACAGACTGGCCGTGTTGGTGGTCCCGCGACAGGGTCCCAGCCCGTTTTATGGTCTTTTCGAAGCCCATACAACGCCGGCACGTCATTGTTCCAGGCCTGGAAGTTGTTGGCAGTCCTTTTGTTGGGCTGCATTATATTCGTCCACATCACCATATGGGCATTGAGGGCTTTTTCTCTATCCTCATGCTCCTGTGGTGTTACCTCTCTCCAAGATAATAAAGAATCATCTGTGCTCTACCAACATGCTAAGATAGAACACAGGGGTAGATTAGAGAACATAGAAATAAAAATAGAATCCACACACAGAAAAGACGCAATGTTTAGGCAAATTACAGAGGCAGTAAGCATAAAAGAATTAAAACCAAAATTAAATAGAAAATATGAGTGGAACAGCAACATCACAACTTACAATTAAGGACAAAATGAAAACACACACACACATAGAACAAACAACTTACAATTGAAAACACACACAAAATGAAAACACACACAGGACAAAATGAAAACACACACACACATAGAACAAACAACCAACCAACAATAAATAAATAAATAAATAAACAAATAGATAAATGAACACAAACACACACAGACACCCGGATGTGGCGCATGCGCAAACTGAGCACACAACACACACACAGAAACAAAATGGCGTAGGATAGAAGAAAGGAAAGGCACAGAAACAAAGAAAGGAATCCCCAGTCACTGAAGAGGTCACAGAGTGTGTGACGAAAGGACTATGACTATATATAAACAACTATCTGGTTGTGGAACCAACCAACCAACCAGAAATTTATAAGTTTGTAAATTTGTAAATTTATAAATTTATAAATATATAATAAATTGAAGTGAAAGCAACTGGTGCGTGTGTTTCTTATTGGCAACATGACCCTCCCAAAGTATAACAATATATATAAATATATATATATATATATATATATATATGCGTGTGTGTATGTGTGTGTAGTCAATTTTGTATGGCTATGGCTCTTGCTGTGGCATAATGCATTCTGAATATAGTCAACCTCTTTGTTTAATGTAGTAATATTTACAAAGAATGGGGAAAAAATAGCTCTACTTCTTCATGATACATACAGAAATCGCAAACACAAGGTTCTGAAAACTTTCGCTAAGTACAAACTACTCACTCCCTACGGACAACTGACGTTGCACACCAGGTCCGAACACGGAAGAGCCAAACTCCCACTGCCATCACCTCCATCTCTCTCACCTTCCTCATCTCTCTGTATTATGAACAAATGGGGTCCCACATGCTGGCCGCCCCACGGCCCCGGCGAAAAGAATGGAGAAGGTGTTTCCCCGGAGGATGGTGAGGGAGATGCATTTGAAAAGCCATTCCATCTCGCGAAGGTCACACCTGAGGCTGGCCAGTGGTGGTAAGTAGGGAGGTAGCCCTTGGGCCAAGGACACCAGAAGTCTCCACTGCTAGGGGCTATGAATGAAATGTTTATTTAACTTCGACATACAGTTACTTATTAGAAAAGAATTCAATTCTTAGCTAATTATTATAAGACAAATATGGTTTTGTCAATTTCAACATTATAGTGTCTCAAGTTAACCATTGACTGTTTCTTGTTCAAAATGTATAATGTCTATTTAAACATGGCATGTCATTTCCATGGTGGTGATTATTATACGTAAACGTTGGAAGCACGTTTTAGGATTGTATGAAATAAAAAGCTTCTAAATAGTAAATGTTTCGTGTGTATATATTAACAAGAGACAAAACTTGCTATAAATAATAAGATTAACAGCATATATATTAAATATATCTATGAATTCGTCTCTTAGAGTAAGTAATATGATTACATGTTTATACTTGAATATGCTAGCAATTGTTTTCATTCTTAAACTTTATTTGCATTTGTGTTAGAAATATTTAATACGAGAAAAGAAAAACTATACATTTATACAGCAAACTAATAACGAAAATATAGAACATGTCTTTATAAACGTTCGTGCAAAAATAAATGTCTTTTAATGTGTATTTGTAAATATGCATACCATATAATGTATGTGTATTTAAGATTTTAAAGAAATATTAACTACATATAAATTTTTGCTTGTTCATTGTGACTACCATAGAAATCATCGTTGAGAGAATCATCAAACGTTTTCTATGAAACGTGTTTCAATCTGATATTTCGTAATGTTTAAACTATCATAGTTGATTAGCTTCGACAACTTTCAGGCATTCACGCTATATGTTATACTAATAACAAATACTTATACTTTTATGCTCCTATTTTTATTAGTCGGTCTCTCATATAACAAAATTCTAACACGTTGCGTGTAAACTATATATTCTCGATTGTAAGCCAGTTCTAACAAAATAGTAAAAGCGAAATGTTTAGGTTGATAAGAATATATTTTGTAACAGGATTATTGAGAAAACAAATCGACTTCCTAAATCTATCTCACAACCATTCTTTTCCTTTTTTCCTTCTTTTTACCACGTTCATGTCTCCCACTCTCGTTTTCTTTGCAATTCTGTAAGTACATATATTTTTTGCGTGTATGCACGTAATGAATCTCTAAGTTGTTGAAAGGGTTCTTAGGTATCATATGAAAATGGTGTTCGATGTAAAGTTATATTCGTGTACTAAAACACATATTTGTATTTTACAAACATGCAATTTTGTTCCAATAAGCGTATTAACAAAAACATCTTGTAAACTTGAGTAAACGCTGCACATTTATCTCTCTTCATTTGGATTGGCAAGCAACTAGCAAAGCGGTCGCATCAATATCAAATTCCAGAACTAACACTTTCACTAGTTATTGGCTGTCCATGGACAATCTACAGTCCACATACATAGTCACATATATATATATATATATATATATATATATATATATATATGCAGCTCCGGCATCACTTTGACAATGTTTTGAGAGCCTTGGGAAAGGCACTGATGTCAACTACCTGATTTCAGCAAGGCCTTTGACAGGGTTGATCATAAGATTCTACTGAAAAAGCTATCCAATATCGGTGTCTTTAGTCCAAAAATAGCCGTCGAAACAGCTTGAGCTCTGCCGTCGGGGTCATACTTTCTCCTATATATATATATATATATATATATATTGCAAATTCAATACCGAATCTATGCATCTATACTACTGAATAACCGTACAGTTGTTGCTACAAATTACTACATCTTTATAAAGACAGAATTAATATATATTAGGAATTCACACCTTTTATACTTGGATCACAAGGAAAATTATCTACTATAGAAGTATCATACGAATTAAATCATTATTAATCTGAAGAAGAAAAATCAAAATTAAATTAGGAAAAAGGTAGAACAGGGGGGGGGGGAGAAGTAGAAGATGAGCAGAAGAGGAAAAATAAGAAAGATATATTTCTTCTCTTCTACATTCGTTTCTATCGTACATCGCCATTGTATTAGAGCGCATGCCAAGTATTAGCAACTTGTTTGCATTGATTTTTATATGGCTAATACTTGAATAGTTTCACCATATTTCTTACAATTATTTCTTTATATTTTATTCAATAATCCACTATTTTTATTTTACAATGTTTGTGCATTGTATAATTCTTTGTTTTTCTATTCTTAATTTGAGTGTGTATTGTATATCTAATTGTATCTCTAAAGTGGTTTCTCCCTTAGCTATGAAAACATCTTCTATACATCTTCTATATTACATTATTATTCACTTACTGTATTTATGTGATGTATTATGTACTTGTGTATTTTGATTTCTTTATGCATATTACCTGCTTTATGCTGGCAAAATATCTATTTTATTCTATGTCTCTTTCTTGAGACTAATTATAGTTTATTCAATTATTATAAATGGTTTTTATATTAATTTTGATTTGTTGCTTTTCTTATGTTTTGACTGTTACAGTCATAATTCCCTTTTTCCTCATTTTATGTTTCTGTTTTATTAACTATGCATTGCTCCTGCTCATGTCAGATAAATGTACATCTATATATTATACTAAGCGGAAATTTGACAGGAACGTTTCGGTTATCCACTCTCTGAGTTCAAATCCCGCCGAGGTCAACTGCCTTTTATCCACTCAAGGTTTATAAACAAAATACCAGTCAAGTACTGGAGTCAATTCTTCCTCTATATCTCTTTTTCACTTCCATTCTCTCACTTTCGATCTTTCTTTGAAAGAAATCTGCTGTATTTAGACTTGAAGAGGAGAAACTCTAAGAGGTTTCAATAAAGCCCTAGAAACGCCGTATGTCATTACAGCAGCAGTACGCCTCCATCAGGAGTTACCGACCTATACATACTTACATATATGATATTACATTGTCCTTCTCCTCCTCCTCCTACTCCTACTCCTACTCCTCCTACTCCTCCTCCTCCTCCTCATACAGTTAGAATTATTTTAATCTAGTTTTGACACGTCTTGTTTACATCGCACTAAGAAAAAGGACTAAGCCTACATTTCCAATGCACAGTTTTCATTCACCCACGCCAATTCGTGTGACAGGTCATAACACCTTACAATCCACTCCACCATATCTATTAATTGTAGGAAATTGTTATATATTTAATTTAATCTTATAAATTTGCATAAAACTCTGATTATGTAACGTTCAGTAAAGTGTCTTTATTTAGATTTATTTTATTGCAAATCTGCATGTAAACATAAGCACGCATATTTCACTACTGATTATCACAGTACACAATATTGTTCAATATAATTTTCCATAACTCTTGTGGAATACCTTGTGTATTTCCAAATCTTTGCATTTATATATTAAAAATAATCTTTTGAGTGTTTACATCTTATTCAAGTAGCTTCATCTTTAGTCAGTGGGTATGCACTCCCTACCAGATGTTGATAAACATATTGAAACGAATAATGCAAAGTTTGTAAAGAAAATCTGAAAAAAGAAAACAAGATATTTGAACAAACAAATATAATAGACAATTTAATATGTGAATGAAAAAAACCCGCTATTGATATTAGCGTTAATAGTAAAAGCAACAATACTAATCAAAGAGTTAGAGTGAGCTACTAGATACACGTCGGTTCCCGTGTGCATTGTTGAACGAGAAATATATCCCAAAACGACTAAGACAGAGAGTCACATCAACTTCGGCTTGACCTCCGTTTCCATATGTCTTCGAAGAAAAACATGGAATAAATCCCAGTCAATGTGTGGCAGTTTTATCGAATTGTCGAGAGACGATATATGGAAACGAAGCGATATGACAAGTGGAATTCATACACCCTACCATAGACAACAAGATCCTGTTGTAATATTTGGAATGTCGAAATAGAACCATTACTACCTTGGGGTTGGTAGTGACTCTGACGTTTGGCTTTTCATCACCTTTATGGCTGAGTGTGGGCAAGAGAGAAACGGGGGCTTCTCCTGGATGCCAACAAAAGCTGAAGGGTCATTTGAACTACCTAGGGGAGGATAGGAATAGTGGTCTGTTGATCCTGTAGGAGATTGGGTTAAACTTTATTGAACAGTTAAATGATAGTTTACTGGTGGAACCATGGATACATATAAACTTTGAGAGAATTTGCCAGATTTCGAGCCTAGTCCAAAACCGAGAATGCTCCCGAAGAGAAAGGCCAGATTTTAATAACAGGAGCGACTATGTGTTTACTTTATATTCCACACTGTACTAACCCAGATGACGGCTTCCCGGTCATGTTTTCATATAATATATATTTCCCATATTAGTAGCTATCATATAACTATGTGTGTTCATCTTCACATGTCTTGTTATTGTTATTGTTGTTGCTGCTGTTGCTGTTGTTGCTTTGCTGCATTCGTTAGAAACATTAGTTTAATGTAAGACAACATACTTGGCGTTAATTAGCTACGCTCATTTACACACTTATTTCGAATATTTGTACGTTCTTTCACCCTTCCAGAGTTTTTAAAATTATAAGTCTCAGTCATGTACTGAAGTCGATTGTATCGACTAATTCCCCCTCTGAGCTCGTGTCTGTGCTAGAAACCTTTGTCAACATATTTTCACTCTACATATAAAGGTGGAGTATATTCCGACGTCTTCAGCACATAAACTGATCTCAATTTTCGGTTAGATCCAATTTGGTATAAAGACAGATGTCACAACATTTTATATCTCATGTTCTGTAGATCTAGGGCCTAGCACCAAATTAAAACAAAACAATATCAATCTCTAATTCTCACGTAAATGGTCAATTTTGATTTTCACATCAGAGCTGTTTAATTAATATTGTTAATACTCATGAGGAAAGACAAATCTGAGTCTTTGGTCATAGACACGAAATTATTGTATATGTGTTATTGATATTTTTAGTTTCAGTGTGGATTAGAAGCAGATGATATCGATTAGTATGGGGGTGATTTAATGCAGTTAGTTTGTGTACTTCCGTTTCTATATTCAAATCTCACTGGTATGGATGCTCTTCAAATAACAAAAATCAATTCAATCACTTATTACAATATAAACAAAAGAAGACATAGCAATATATTTCAAAAGAATATATTCTCGTATTATTATCAATATTTTAATTTTAAAAAAATATAATTAGACATGTAAAAAATATATAAACTATAAAATAAAAGATAAATTTAATGAAACAAATTCAAGTTCAAATCGTCAAAAGAATCAATAGAATCTATTTTGTTTTGATCGTTTAGTTCTGAAAATAAAATTATTTCACTGGAACATTTCTGAAATGACGGAATATGTTTTTATTGAGGTGGTTTGCTTTCCTCACTTTTCTGTATACGTCAGCTGTAAGATTGAGTGTTACGCTACAAATATACTGAAGAACTATCAAAGAAAGAAAACATGAAATAAAATCCAAATAACCAGCTAAATACAAAAGTCCTTTTATTAAAAGCATTGCCAATCATTTCCCAGGGTGATATGTGAGATTGATTTTTGTTTCAAATGATCAATGATCAATATATACACATACAACTAAGACTAGAAACGTTGATTTCATAAATAAGTGTATGACACACATATATATATGAAGATGAAGTGTCCGTATGATCTCTCTCTCTCTATATATATATATATATATATATATATATAGGGTTCTTTTTATATTTTTATATTATAATAAAGCTATATATATATATATATATATATATATATATATATATATATATATATATATATATATATATACCTTTATTATGATATAAAAATATAAAAAGTACCCAATATAATTTTTCGTGGTACGGGAAGTGTATTGACCGCAGTATATTGACCGCAGATGTCAAACCAGTTGATCTCGGATCGATGTTACATATAACAAGAACGGAAATAAATGTGTTTCATTTGTTATGCAATATTTTCCGTGCAAAGATGGAGCCATATTTCACGTTATTTTCGACATTTTGATCAGGATTTTCTTCCTGTTACAACATTTTAAAAAGTCACTAAATTCTTTACAATATCGATTTCTAAGAAAGTCTGTAATATACACAGACCGGCATCAATAGCTTTATTAAAAGTGACTCACATTCTTTTACAATATGAATATTTTTTTTTTACAAATATTGAGAAATCAAAAAGTACATATTTAGGTGAAAATATTAAAAGCGCTTGAGAAACTATCGTTGCTATCCAAAATATGTACTTAACAGTACTAACTGTCACAAAACATGTTGAAGACAGTATGGTATATGTCTGAAATTTAAAACTTTCTTTAAAAATATATGTTTGGTTGTTGCTTCCATTTCTTGAATCAACTGATTCGTAAAACTAGTTTTGTTCTCGTTTTTCCTGTCTTCTGTTACGGAAGAACTACTCCGCATTATTCCTATGAAGGAAAGAAGAAACTGGAGAAAATATATACAATTTTTCGAATCTATCTTTGAAACACCTGGAAATTTATTTATACACACATGTATGTTATACTAATCTGAGAGCAAATGGCTTTATTGCACACTGCAGAAATGATCAGAAATATTTTATTGCTTAAAACCGCTAAACTTTATTAGAGCTAAATGACAACAAAAGGATTATTTATAATCTTTTGGGGGAAGCTTGTGTATATTGCGGAGATATGTTTATTCCTAAAATAGTGAGGTTGTTAAACAATGGATTAGTTCTTGTTACATTTAAAAGGCAAGAATTGTAATGACAGAAAAAAAAGAAAATACAACATCCTTTTAAGATAAGAAAGGGCTTTAAAAATTATCCTTTTAACAGATATTACAAGATAGCTAGACAGCTATGTGAGTTTTATTGAGATTCAATGATAAATAATTTCGTAGTAAGAGGGAAGAAGAAAATAATGTAATTATTGGGAAGGGAGGAAGGAAAAGCAGTCTCTACGTCATAAGTTTACAGCGGAAAACAGCAGTTCGGAGACCGAGGACACCGGAAGTCTCAACGGTGACCAGCACGGAAAAGAAGCAGTCAGTTAAATCCCAGTATTTAAACATTGCATTACAGAACAAAATTAAGGTACATCAGATACAATTTCTTACACAAATTCTTTAAATATTAAATTAAATTTGTGGATTAGACAGTATCGCAAAAATGTCTTCTCATACTATTTAAATATTAAAGATACGTCTGATAGAATGAAAAGCTATCTATAACAAGTAATTGTTTCTACTTTTGGCACAAGGCCAGCAATTACCACAGTGTATTACTGGTACTTTATTTTATCGACCCCGTAAGGATGAAAGGCGAAGTTAACCTCGGCGGGATTTGAACTCAGACCATAAAGGGCTGTAACTTTTTGCTGCAAATTATGAGGTTTTGAAATGATTTCTCAGACAATATATTCAACCAATTTATAAACTGACTTAAAGATTTTTATAAGATTTTTAAAATACGAGGCTCAGCTGAAATATTCATAGGCCGACCAAGATACTCTCATGGAATGACTAAATGGGATTTATTCTTCAACAGAGTCCCTGGAAAGAAACAGTGTAGTTATTAATAAGAAGAGTTGAAATTAATGCATGCAAGATTTTACAGTTCTAGCATCACTCTTTCACAGGCTGACCAAGATCCTCTTATGGAATTACCAAATGAGGTTTATTTTTAAACGTCCATTGAAAGAATCAATGCAGTTATTAAGAAGAGTTGAAATTAATGCATGCAAGATTTCACAGCACTAGCATCACTGCTTCATAGTCAGTTGTTGAACCTTTCAGCCGATCCTCGTATGTAATTCTTTGATTTTCCCATTTGGTGTCAATGTGTGTGAAGATTTTGGAAAACCATTAGTTTGACTTTCGTTGATTTACAGCTGGAGAATATTGATTTAGAAAAGGACATGGTGTTTTAAACTCTTACCAAAAATCTGATATGTAGAGATATTGATTTCTGACAAGTAGCCGTAGTTGAAAAATACTCATCATCAAATTTTGTCATGTTTTGGAAGTACATATTTGTGTGAAGTATCTTTTCTCACATGAATTAAATTAATCTAAATATTGAAGAAGGTATGACGAATATGTAATTCGACCGCTACCTGTGTTTAGTTACTAGTAATCACCACCATGATTATGTAAAAACTGATGAAGATAACACACTTTCTGTTATCATATTGATTTTAATAAAATAATTAATATTTTTCTAAAACTCTTTTTACTATGTCCCTTGGTCATTGATTTGGAAACAATTTGTTGTAGTAGTTGCGATGTTAATAAGGTTATTTCGAAGTCATTATTGAAAGAATTAATAGGACTAATATGATGAGTGTTTTCAATAAGAGTAAGGACTTTTGTTTTGTGGTGGTTTGGTTACTTTTAGCATCGGGCTACTTCCCCAATATAACAGGTTTTCAAGACACATATTATAGCACGGAAGAATTAGCAGTCAAGTTAATGTATTTATTGAGGAAGTTAAAAGAAGATTACACATTAGACAATATCATCATAAAAAAGTTAACACGAGACTTTTCTTTTAAAAATAGCGTAAGTGGGGGGGCAAATGGTTTCTGGTTTAGGCTCAAGGCTAACAATTTCGTGGGGAGGGGAAATTGATTAATTTAATCCCAGTGCATTACTGGTGCTCTATTTTATCGACCTTGAAAGGAGGAAAGGCAAAGCTAACCTCGCCGGGTTTGAACTCAAAACGTAAAGGGTCATAACTTTATATCGCAAGCATGTTATCCGACACTCTACCGACACTGCCAACTCACCACCCTCGTAAAGGGAAATAATAAAACAATTTGTGGATATTTAGGGCTTACAATTGCGTAATTGATGGCTGAGGGTTGGCGACGATGTGATAGAGAAGGGCAAGTTTTTAAGGGTTAGTGGTTTATAATATTAAAAGTTTAATACTGTTAATATTATAGTTTTGATTTATTTATTAAATTGAATTTGTTAATCATGAAGGTATGGGGTCATTCATGAGTTAATTAGAGGCCCGAGGTGGGCTATGTGTTATGGATTGACTAAGGGCATGTGTGATTCGTGCAATTTTTGTTATGGGTAGGATTGATGTTTGACCTACGTGGAATGAGGTGGGAATTTGGCTGTTGATAAGAATTGTAATTGTTTGGGGAAGAGATTGAGAGGTTTGGACACATGGATGTCATGGATGGAATCTGATAGAATTAGTGGTCCTGACTCTGGCCACTTCAGTTAGTAAGCACATATGGTAATCTCCTCGTCGTTTCTATAATTAATACGCTGGAATATTCGTTAGGAATTGTACATACCTGGTATTCCAGTGAAATAATATTTGAATAATATATATATTGTTTTTACTTCTTCATTGTTTGTAATGTATTATCAATTAATTTATGTTATTTCATACTGTGTCTTGTCAAGTTATGACCAGTTGTGTGATCAGTGGCAATATGCGAAACTCAGAATGGCAATATAGAGTAATCTGAATATTATAATAAATATATATTTTCTACTTTAGTATTGAGCAATTTTCCTCGTGCTGGTGCCTGATCGTGACCTGTTTATTCGCCTGTACTTACATTTATATATCAGCTGTGCTAGGGCGAGAAATAAAACTATAATTTTATTTTTACATATATATTTTTATATATATATATATATATATATATATATGCATAAGTGCATGTGTGTCTCTGTTTTTGTGTGTATTTGTGTGTGTGTCTGTGGATTTAAGTGTGTGTGTCTGTGGATTTAAGTGTGTGTGTGTGTGTGTGTGTTGGTGTTCGTGACTATTGATCTCCATACAATTTTGAACAAAATGTTTCTTTCATATTTCTAAAGGTTGTGCATGTCTGGTATAAATGTTTGTATAATGTTAATCAATGTGAGAAACATATCGATTACATAATCATAATCTGATCTGTGGTTAAACTTGTTTGACTTGTCACTGGGTTGGATGTAATAACTGTGAACACTGTTTCGGTTAATGTCTACCATCCGTCATAATGCTCATGTTAAAAAGTTTCGAAGATAGGGCACAAATTATATTTAAGATTAAATATGATATATGTAAGGCATAAGATGCATGACGTGACACGTCCTTCAAACTGGGCCTTATTTAAAATTACATGAGATCTTGGTGGTCTCCACTTTATCTCTTTTTCCACAAATGTACTTTGAAAATGAACGAGCTGATATGTTAGTGGGCGAGACTGTTGGAAGATTACGCTATAAGTCAAATCTGTTGATGTAGGAATCCAGAAGACATTCTCTAGACAATAACATATTAGCGGCAATGGTTGGGTAAATGTAATACTGCAATATAATACTATATATCATTAAAATATTAGACTAAGTTTTGAGAACGGTTACGAGATAGCATCTTCCTGAAGTATTTAGAATACAAAGCATCAATTTATGCATCAATACATAACCAAATCGTCGAACATCAACAACTTAATAGGTGCATTATCTTTCAGAGAAACTACATTCAACAGATTACATAGTGCTATAGCGAGACATTATCACACATTGAAAACCATAAAGAAGAAAGTAGCCCCCCGCTTATTATATATATATAATCATAATTTCATAATAATATTTACATAGGTTTTTTTATCCAATGTTACTTCATCCTTAATTATAGCACCAAAACTCCTTTTCTCTCTCTCTCTCTCTCTCTCTCTCTATATATATATATATATATATATATATATATATATATATACTTAACATATTCTGAGATATGTATGAATAAGTTTCAGTGCTAATATATTTATGTTTTCTATGTATGAACTTACATGTTTTTGTGTGAGTATTTGCATAGTGTGTATGTGTATATATTTTATATTTGTTTATGTATTTATTTATATGTGCATGTGTATGCATATGTATATATGCAAGTGTATGTATGTTGTATATATACTTATATATACTTATATATATATATATATATATATATATATATATATATATATATATATATATATATATATATATATATATATATATATATATATGGATGTATGCATATAAATATGTATATATAGAAATTACAGGAATCAAAGTTCTGTTTAAACCATTTATTCGTTTACAATTGTTTCTTCCAAACCGAGGTTTGAAGTCTTCGGAGCAATTTTTCAATGATTGTTTACATACTTGACCTCCTTTCCAACACAAGAGACATACAGAAACCTATGTATATATTGATGCACAGTGGGTTGACATCCATTATAATATTTAAGCATGGCAATTTACATTTAAAGATTAAAGTCATATTAAAAGAAAACAAAATTGAAGTTAAAATACAACATTGGCAGTTTACGAAGAAAATGCAAGATGATAGTTAGAAGTAGTTAGTGTATGCAATAGTTACACGTGGGGTTTAAAATATATATAACTATAAAAGGTTTTAGTATATACATAACCATAAATAGTATCCTTAATACTAAATATGTATATATATATATGTGTGTATTATATATATATATATATATATATATATATATATATATATATATATATATATATATATATTAAAATAACAGATTAAAGTTTAAGCAAAGAATCGCTGCTTTCACCCTTAACGGGATCTTCTGTTAAGGATCACCGTTAAGGGTGAAAGCAGCGATTCTTTGCTTAAACTTTAATCTGTTATTTTAATAAATATTTGCTCTACGGTTCTTATATATTTGATATATATTTATATATATATATATTAGTTTTTTGCGAGGTTTTTGATATGAAATCGTGTGTCGAAACAAATATTGTTATACTTGGGGAGGGTCATATTGTTGTAATTGAGGACCGAATAAATTAACTGATATAAAAGATACTGAAGCGAAAACCAACCGAACAGTGAGTGTGTTCTGTTATTAATTCTGGCAATATTATTACAACAATATGACCCTCCCCAAGTATAACAATATATATATATATATATATATATAAAGGATAAAGACCCTCTTCAGTCACCAAGTTGCCTTCCAAGAAACAAGTCCGGGCAAAGTTGTTTGTGGAAGACCAACAGTCGCCCATGCTTACCACCCCCACCCCAGTGACATCGCAACCCATTTCTACAGCTGAGTAAACAGGAGCAACGTGAAATAAAGTGTCTTGCTCAAGGACACAATACACCACCCGGTCCGAGAATTGAACTCTCAACCTCTCGATTTCAAGCCCAATGCTCTAACCACCTTCACACACACACACACACACACATATATATATATATATATATATATATATATATATATGTGTGTGTGTGTGTGTGTGTGTGTGTGTATGTATATATGCATTTATAAATGCCTAATATGTGTAAATATATATATATATATATATGTACGTCCACATTGTATTTTTGTATTTATCTTTACTCCGACATATATATATATGTGTGCACGTGTGTATGTATGTGTGTGTGTGCGTATATATATATATATATATATATATATATATATATATGTGTGTGTGTGTGTGTGTGTGTGTGTGTGTGTGTGTGTGTATATGTATGTGTGAATGTATGTGTTTAGATATGCGTATGAGTGTATATATATATATATATATACACACGTACATATATGTGTGCGTGTTTATATATATTTGAATATATATGTGTCTGACTGTCTGGCCTTTTTTTATCTTTCTCTTAATGTAACCATGTATTTACTTTTCTTTTATTTTTTGTTCTTTATTTTATCTTTATTTTTATCATATATATATATATTGTTATACTTTGGGAGGGTCATGTTGCCAATAAGAAACACATGCACCATGACCCTCCCAAAGTATAACAATATCGGTTTCAACACACGATTTCAGATAAAGAATCTTGCTAAACAAATTCAGAAACGAAATATATATATATTTATGTATATATATATATATATATATATATATATATATATATATATATATATATATATATATATGTGTGTGTGTGTGTGTGTGTGTGTGTAAAAGTTCTATTTAAATTGTTGGGATACAACAAGCAAATGTTTTTATAACTGATATAAAGCACTCAATAAATAATTGGAGTAAAAATACGATATTAACAAATGGAAACTATATTTATAAAACCATATTTATTTCATTATACATATTTCAAGGACACCAAGTTAAATTATGGTGTGCTTTCATCAGATAAAATATCCGGGAGCTTCCAACAGTAATGGTTGCATTCTTTAAGGGTATGTCAATATTTATTTATAAAACTGCTCTATATTATATTTTATCTGATGAAAGCACACCATAATTTAACTTGGTGTCCTTGAAATATGTATAATGAAATAAATATGGTTTTATAAATATAGTTTTCATTTGTTAATAACGTATATATATATATATTATACGCTGGTCATTGTTATAATTTTTAAATATATCTATGCATGGACCTTTCTTACTGTATATATGCCCGTATATATTTTATCGTGAGTGTGTGTATATATTTTTTATACTTTTTTGTTTCGTATGCATATATGTGTCTGTATGTCTGTATGTACGTGAGCGTACGTGTATGTATATATATATATATATAAATATATTTATATATATATAAACAAATAGTAAAAATGAAAAAAATACAGTAGAAAATGCTACAGGGACTTTTTCAGTATAACATCAAAACATTTATTTATCAAATAGGGATTTCCGCATTTAATCGTGTGCCGGTTTCAGCATTGCATGCGTTTTCGACGACGGAAGTTTATAGTGCAGTTAAATTGCATATTTATACGAATAATAATAAAATGGGAGAAAAAAAAATTTGTTTTTACATACATATTTAAAGAGGAAAGTTCACCTTTTGTCCGTAGTTTTGTTAGTGTTGACCAACAGAGGTGGTAGCAAACTGCTTTTTTTCCGTCATAAGTTGATATTTAAACCAGCTTCACTTTCATTTTTAATAGAAATCTATTTCAAAACTTATATCCAAAACATAACCATTTCATCTGATGAACAAGCCGGACGTTTCTGTAAGGATCGTCTAGTTTCATGAAACCTTTGGTAATGGAATAATTATATTTGGTCAATTATGTAATGATATATATATATATATTCTGCGGTGTAACCCAATAGGCAAACTTACTGTACAAACAGTGTTACAAAACATTTCCTTTCTTTAATTGGAAAACGTTTCCTGAATTTCCATGAAGACCACAATCTATTCAACAAACAGCAATGTTATAGTGAGCTACAATTGTAAAAATAAAATACTACAAACAGCCATAATAGAAATGCTGTCGAAATACATTGGTTTGATTATAAAAAGTTATAACGATAAAATAAGAAAAAACATTGTATAAAGCCTCGAGTCTACACCAGCAACAAATTAATATGTTAGAAAGTGCTTACAGAAAATGTCTGTAAGAGACGCCTCCCCTACTATAATAACACACACAGACACTCACACATGTATATATATATACATTATATACGTGTGTATATACATATATTCACACTCATATATACATATATATATAAGGTAATAATAATAGAAGGGTGAAAGCAACGATTCTTTGCTTAAACTTTAATCTGTTATCTTAATAAACATATATATATATATATATGTATATATATATATATATATATATATATATATATATATATATATATATATATATATATATATATATATATATATATATATATATATGTAGGAGGTGAGTTTTATTGTAGTACAATAAAGCAATGCAGATATCGGATAAGAAGCACTCTACAGTTTGTAGGACTGGAGTATACATAATATAAGATCAAAAGATGGTTAAAGGAGTTCCATGTATTTTATTATGCGCATTTCAAAAACAAACATCATCATGCAATAATATTTGTGTTTTCATCAGATAAAACAGGAGAACATGATATGAAGGCTAAAAAACACTTGTGGATAGTGCAGTTTAATATGTTGATTTAAAACTGCACTATCCACAAGTGTTTTTTAGCCTTCATATCATGTTCTCCTGTTTTATCTGATGAAAACACAAATATTATTGCATGATGATGTTTGTTTTTGAAATGCGCATAATAAAATACATGGAACTCCTTTAACCATCTTTTGATCTTATATTATATATATATATATATATATATATATATATATATATATATATATATATATCCAGTGAATTTCCAACCGATAAGGTATTATTTTCATGGGTATGTCACTATTTATAAAACAAACTTTGTATTTTATCTGATGAAAGCGTATCAATGTGTCTTGGTACCCTTGAAATATATATAATAAAATAAATATGGTTTTATAAATATACTTTCCATTTATTTAATATCATTGAGTATTTACTCCAGTAAACTGTTGAGTGCTATAAATCAGTTATAAACATTTATATTTGTTGGATTTCCAACAAATTAAATTTGCAAAGCTGTCTAAACGTACTGTTATAACTCTAAGGTAAAATACCTTATTGAGTGCTTAGCTACACATCCCGATTGCATTCGTTAGCTTAGCTGCAGCCAGAGCTTCGATTATGCTGTACTTCCTTTGGTATATATATATATATATATATATATATATATATATATATATATACTGAAGTAAAAGTTAAGTGGAAATATCCAAGAGTAAGTGAACTCAGTCCATAGGACGAGTTTAGTATTATATAATTACAAAAGTGACATAAACCAGTACTCAAGTTTCGTAGGGTTCTGGACCCCAATTTCTTCAGCCTGTCATGAGAAAAATCTTTGTTCTTTATTTTTCCCATGACAGGCTGAAGAATTTGGAGTCCAGCACCCAACGAAACATGGGTACCTGTTTATGTCACTGTTGTAATTATTTATATATATATATACACATGCAGACTTATAAGTATATATATATGTGTATGTGTGTGTGTAGAGCTGAAAGTAAATAGTGAACACCTCCCAAATCCTCTCTCAATTAATTATCTTCCTCTTACCATTCACTATGTTATATATATATCTGCTTTAATTCCTTTAAATCTTCATCAACACTCCTTCACTCCCACACTCATTAACCTCCCACCCCACCCACCATCCCGACACACACAAATCTCTTATATAGAGAGTCAAATATCACAACACCACCAGAGATCAGTTTCACAATCGCCACCGACGAATGTGAGAAAGTTCTCCAGGAACGTTAACCAGGAATCTTTTTAAAATCCCTTTTTAAATATATATTTAAAGGTTAAACTAGATATATATATATATTTACTAGATATATATATATTTAAAGGTTAAACTAGATATATATATATTTAAAGGTTAATATATATATATATATATATATATATATAGAGAGAGAGAGAGAGAGAGAGAGAGAGAGAGAGAGAGAGAGAGAGAGAGAGAGAGAGAGAGACAGAGAGAGGGGGGGGAGAGAATATACATTATTCAAAGCTAGAGTATGTGGATTGGTTTGCTGCCAGCATACGACGTATGTATTAATTGGATTTTTAGGGGTGACATGATTTATTTTTGCTGGAAGAGAGAATGTATTTTGATAAGCACATTCACATACACATACATATATATCTGTGGCTACAAAATAACGTATTACATTTATATCGCACCCTTGTATATATGCACACATATAGACATACACTCCCCACTATATATAAATATATATATATATGTGTGTGTGTGAAGAGAGAGAAGATATATATATATATATATATTTATATACATACACACGTATGATCAAAGTCACATGTGTATATTTGCCTATACGCATGTCGCTCAAGATATAAATAGTCATGTGTGTGTATATATATATACAAACAAATACGATTGTGCGCATATGCGTACAAGCATATATACACATGTATTTGTATATATACTTATTCGCAGATACACATATACACGCACACAAATATTCATATATGTCACAGACGACCATAGGCGTGTGTATACAAATATATATACATTAACATTATAGAACATATGATGTACATAAAAATGTAGACTATAGAAAGTGCTAGGGAAAGTTCTATGCAGAAAACTATGCGAACACATCTGATCCCTAATGTCTAAGTACATGTCCTAGGGAAAATATTGTCTTAGATTATATTTCGAGTTGTAGGAGACACATTCATGAATGCTAGTAGGTTGATTCTACCATTTTACATTCTCTAGATTCGTATCGAGAATGTTGGTTTTTATCCCTTTCGATTTAGACCTCTGCATACAGAAGATCAACTTCGATGTTGAGCTTTAGATTAATATGATTTCTAAGGTTTCAGAAGTTGTTTAGGCCTCTACATACAGAAGATCAACTTCGATGTTGAGCTTTAGATTAATATGATTTCTAAGGTTTCAGAAGTTGTTTAGGCCTCTACATACAGAAGATCAACTTCGATGTTGAGCTTTAGATTGATGCGATTTCTGGTTTTACATTTAATCCTGTAGTATGTTATCTTATGTGTTTAGACAAGTTAGTATTTTTCTCTTCTACCAACTTGTCTGAGAGATTAGCAATACTTAGGTAATCAGGACTTATATATGTTCTCTTTTAATCTCATCTATGCCTGATGTTTTCTTCTTCTAGAAGACATCTACGCATTGTATATATATATGTGTGTGTGTCTGTCTGTCTGTCTGTCTGCCTGTCTTTCTGTGCGTTCAATTTATTCATTTTATTAAGGTCATCAAATGACCCTGCGATAAACAGGCGAAACTCCAGAGTAGCAATATTCACTCTCTAGCCTTAATAAACCATATACGGTATATATATATATATATATATATATATATATATAGTCCAGAATTAGCCGTCGAAACGGCTTGAGCTCAGCCGTCGGGTCCTACTCGTTCCTATTATCCACTCTACTACCCTAAGTATTGAGTACTTTGGTGCGTTATGGTCCACCTGGTTCCTTACCAAATTTCCTTCGTTATATATATATATATATATATATATATATATATATATATATATATATATATACCAGAATGGAGGCAGTAAATACCAGTTAGACCATTATTCAGCAGAGTACTCGATACTTGGGGTAGTTGAGTGGGTCATATGAAAACATTCAAGACCCCGGTGGCTGAGCTCCGGCCGTTTCAACAGCTAACGGATCTAGCTTTTGAAACGGCTGGAGCTCAGCCGTCGGGGTCTTTAATTTATATATATATATATATATATATATATAACCAAAGATTAAATTTGATATAATATATAAGTATAATTAGCTTAACTATAATCAAATAAAAGAGATATTCAATGGTTTATGGTAATTGATTGGTTGCCTCAATTGACCTAATATTTGAAAACAACGGTTTCTTCTATATATCCTAACATATATTTTATGTTCCCTCTCTTTTGTCGTTATTTCTCCTTTCTTCTTCCTTTTATTTATTTTTATTCATTTAAATATTTATGTATGTATTTATTTATTTTTTCTTATTTTTCTTTTTTTCTTTCTTTCTTTTTCTTGCCTTCCTCCTCTTTACACCCTCTCTTATATCTCTAATGCGCTCCATGTCCTTTTCTTCTTTATGTTTATCATATTATTATTTGTGGTATATAAATGTTGAGATTTGATGAAATAAATCACTGCCAATACTGGAATTGAAATATCAAGACCGTAGAGGTATGTCATATATCAAATCATATATTTTATCTGACGAGGACGTACTGAAACAAACAACACAATACCTTCGAAATATATATAATAAAGCATATATTTTGATTATGTGAATATCTTCATTTGTTAATATTTTGAATACTATATATATATATATATATATATATATATGTATATATATGTAAACACATGGCAATGATTTGAGTACACAGATCTATCGTCGGTTTCGACGATTGAGTATTCTATTAATATAATTGTTTCTACTTTTGGCACTAGGCCAGCAATTATCCCAGTGTATTACTGGTACTTTATTTTATCGACCCTGTAAGGATGAAAGGCAAAGTTAACCTCGGCGGGATTTGAACTCAGAATGGCAAGGGCCGTAACTCTATGCATCAAAGCGTCAGACCCTCTACCGATACTGCCAATCCACCACCCTTTTTCCATTAATATAATATAATCTGAAATAATGCATACGTGCTTAAGTATTCCACTGACACGTGTAGCCTTAGCATAATTCTAAAGTAGAATCAGCATAATATAATTGTTTCTACTTTTGGCACAAGGCCAGCAACTATTCCAGTGTATTACTGGTACTTTATTTTATCGATGCCGTAAGGATGAAAGGCGAAGTTAACCTCGGCGGGATTTGAACTCAGACCATAAAAGGCCTTAACTCTTTGCTGTAAAGCATGGCGTCAGACCCTCTACCGATACTGCCAATCCACCGCATAATATAATGAACGAAAAGGCTTCTTTTTATAATAACAGTCGCAGTCTATCCATCATATCTAATTTCACTTACTATTCTTGCAGTGACCCGCTTATTTGATATAAAGATATTCTAATGGAACACCACGATTGCAAATCAAGCAATTATCTACATGTTCCTATCTACACCTCCCCGCACCCTGCACACACATACTAAAATATTGCAATTTATATATATATATATTAGTAAAAAGGAAAAGAAAATTTCACGTGTGTGTGTGATGCCGTGGTACAATCATCCGCTCCTCAAGCAATTTCCACTCCATCGTATTAATAATATAACTTTTTGGTTTAATGATGAATAATTTTCAATTTAAATGCTCGCCTCCAGCATTTCTGCGATGTCTCTCTTCAATATATTATGTTGCCTATTGACGACATCTTTCCCTGATCTAATATTTTCAATCGGTAGATTTTTACTAAAACTAAACGAATTAACTTTGAAATGTACTTTTAATCTTACAGTTTCCTACTGAAAAAGAGCCTTCTCTTATTTTATTTTAATCTGGTCATTAGATGTATTTTTTGAACGAAATAGATTTGAAGACCTTCCTCTGGACCTCTCACAAATGTTTAATTTGCCTTTACAATTCTGATACGTTTGACATTGACATTTTCTTCCGGTTGTTTCCCCATGGCATTTACATGAAAGTTGGATTCTTTAATTATATTAACAAAATATGTTGTAGGTGGTCTTTCAATTCTCATTTCTCAAGTTGTAATTGCAACTAAATGTATTTTTATTTATTTTGTTCAGACAGCTCGTTTGGCACTAACATTCTTTAAGCTTTGCCCTTTTATGGCATATGCCATCTACTATTCACTCTTTATTTAAAGTCAAATCGCAAACGTACGCACAAAAGCTCGATCATATATATATCTTTATATCTTTCTTTCCATTACAGCTGATACTTTTACTGTTTTTGTTGATGACATTGCTATATACAATGTGGCAATATATGTGTTATTTTCACGTCTTTATATTAAGATTAATTTGTTTATTATATTGTTCCTGTTAATGTTGGCCAAGTTGCTGTTATTTGTCAATTCTTTCCAATAAACGACAGATTGTATTTTTATTCCTATCTCCCGAAGAGGAAACCTGGCTATTATTGCGATAGGAATCATCTCCCACTTACTATTATATCGCCATTCTAACAATGTGGAAATGGTTTGCTATCGTTAAAACAAAACTAAATGACAAAATTGCTTGATAAAGGAGATAAATACTTAATAAATAAATTATTTCTTGATGCAATAGTAACATTACAAACAAAATATCGATTATTTGAGAGAAAACAATATAACACCAAATCACCCGTTGCTCTAATAAGAGACTTCTGTGGGATAAATATAACATATCGGTGTCCCAGCATGGCCTCAGCCATAGAACAGGTAAAAGAGTAAAAGAGTATCCAACAACAAGAATAACAATAAGAAAAACAACTACAATGAAAACAAAAAATGATTAAACGAAGGACATTTATATTACAAATAATAATAGTATTTACAAATACAATGGGGAAGAAGAAATATTGGCAATTGTACTTAATTAATTTGGGTGTGCTGAATTGAAATCTGAAGTTAGTGTAACAGCCACATAGATAATAATTGTTTCTACTATTGGAACAAGACCAGAAATTATCCAGTACATTACTGGTACTTTATTTTATCGACCCCGTAAGGATGAAAGGCAAAGTTAACCTCGGCGGGATTTGAACTCAGAATAGCAAGGGCCGTAACTCTATACGTCAAAGCATGGTGTCCGACCCTCTACCTATACTGCCAATTCACCGCCCTAGATAATAATATGGGGAATATTTATACATTTATGTCTACTCACAGGCCTTCAATAATCGTCCCCCACCCACCCACTTATTAATTTTTGCTGATCTATCTCCGGCGATATTTTATTGTGATTCATATTGATACAGAAGCTGGAGAATCTAATATTAATTTTATTTTACATAAAAAAAAACATTATATATGACAAAAGAAGAACATTACAAGAAATTCCATATTTACGAACGTAGACTATTACCGATCCTCCATCTCCGTTTATTCCACCCCTACCCTCACCCCTATTATTTGGGACCCGAGTGTACTTGAAGAAGACATCATTAGAACTGAAACAAAATAACAAAAAACATATTTGGTGTAATAGTTTGCACAGTAAAACGGTATATTGCATGTGTGGGTTCGAGACTCAGGGGTGCCACTATTCCAAGTTTCACCGTCTTCGGGGTTCATATGCCAAACATATTAAACTATCGATCAACGATTCTAAAAATAGATTGATTATGTAAAATATTTTATACTATATACCCTGTCATCTTTGACGGTAACTATGCTAGTGTGTGTGTATATATATATATATATATATATATGTGTGTGTGTGTGTGTGTGTGTGTGTGGTATATATATATATATATATATATATATATATATATATATATATATATAACAGGTAATTATTTCTGGCAATATTATTACACCAATATGACCCTCCCCAAGTATATATATATATATACAGTATATATATATATATATATATATATATATATATATATATATATATATATATATATATATAGTGGTAGAACACTGGAAGGTAATATCCGTAGTGGTAGAGCACTCAGTCCAAGGGACGAGTTAGGTAGAAGTGGTTACACAACAGTTAGTTCACCATACCAAGAACAATTGTTTCACCTTCGCGGATCTTCAGCTCGGGATGTGTATGGTTATAGGAACAGGAAGGACAACCGTACGAACGCGCATGCGCAGAAACTCGGTCACTTCACACAGGCAATACTAGACTGCGTGCGGGAGGTGTAAGGGAGATAACTGCGAAAGTCCGGAAAGTTTTTAGGTTGAAAATAAAATTTAAAAAAATTAAAAATAAAATTACAAAGAATCAGTCCGGAGCCTTGTAGTTATGCAATAGATGTTTGGTGACGTGTGGACAACGTGTGAAAAATTCACTTCTCGTGTTTAGGCAATCACTATTGCGTAATCTCTTTATAATCTCTAAAGAAGATCCGCGAAGGTGAAACAATTGTTCTCGGTATGGTGAACTAACTGTTGTGTAACCACTTCTATATATATATATATGTGTGTGTGTGTGTGTGTGTGTGTGTGTGTGTGTTTAGGTGAGCACGCATGTGTGAGTTTGACAGAAGATCTATGACATACACACAGGGTTATGGAAGGGATTGAAACAGATCCGAGTTTTATATCTAACAATGCTAGTCATGGCTCGTCCCGGTCCCTTTGATAAAACAAATAGGAATACTGCCATAATCCATATTTTTTATGTTTTTATTTGTTCTATGTTTAAATCAATAAAAAAAAACATGTAGTCCGATATTTGCAGGTTGTATCGTTAGTTTTGAGGATTTGGGATAGCATAAATGTTAGAGAGGCCAAAATATTTCGGTTTTAAAACGAATTACCATGTGATAGAATTTAGGATAATTAGAACTTACAGTAGTTTGTGGGTCTACAACGTGTCGAATGGGTATATACAGACCATTATGTGCTTTAAAGTTTTATGTTACGAGTGTTGGGTATAAATTCTGTGTTGTTTATTTTCTCTCGACAACTGACGTGGAGAAGGAACACGTCTCTTCGTTACAGTAACTTCCCCGGTACTGGGGATTGACAATAAGCTTACCACGTCTCCTCAACTATAATGACGACCTTAATGTCCAGATATTCTACATTACTATATTATAATGGAATTGATAACTTTAATACATGAACTCAAGACCGTGAATAAGAATATCCGTTAGTGTAAATGTCAATATCAGCAATGTACTATTCACCAAAAGCTGCCTCTAAACTAAATTCTTGGAGATGAATGGAAACAACATATTTGTAAATACTGACCTTTTTCATGAAAACATTAAACCATTTCTGGCTAACATCTGGAATAAAGAAAAATATATTTCAACTGTAATGCATCCATATTTGAGCAGAGTCATTTAATAATCCAATACAAGCACCCAAAATAAAGCATACATTATCGATCTTAAAATTTCCCCTAATACTATGGAAAAGCTTTATAATGGAAAGACGCCTGGAAGAGAGTAATTGGTTACTGATGTAGAAAGCTATTCACGTATCATTTCTGTGTAAAAGAAGTAGAACTACGAAACTGATTTATCATAGATTAGGAAAATCATCCAAGTCAGACATTACAACACTCATATGGCAGAACACTATAGAACTATTCCTCGATTAAAAATGATGTATGAGATGTTTAAACCATTTCATACGAGGTCATTGTAAATACATTACGAGGGTGTCAGTATTTGTATCCATAATTTAGTTAAAGTGTTTCATTTACAGTATGATAAATTATAGTTTCACTTAAAAGTAACTCCAGGGTTCAACACGCACACATACACACACATGCATACACACACACTCACACATACACACACACGTGTATATATATACATATACATATGAAAATGTTTAACCCCGACGGCAGAGCTGAACCCGTTTCGACGGCTATTTCTGTCGAAACGGCTTGAGCTCTGCCGTCGGGGTTACACATTTTCCTATTACCCACTCTACTACCCTAAGTATTGAGTACTCTGGTGCATTATGGTCCATCTGGTTCCTTACCACACTTCCTTCGTTATATATATATATATATATATATATATATATATATATATATATATTTAATACAATAACAGAGATAGCTTAAAGCTAAACTCTGACTGGTAACCATCTCACTCAACAAACATTAGGTTATATTTTAATATAAACCCAATTTAAGTGTTTGGGGTGCTAACTATATGTATTTTGTGGAAAGCCTGTTGTATTATTTTATGAGATATAATTAAAGTTAAAATATATCTCTCTTTCCAAACAATTGTTTCATTATAAGTTTTCTACAAATTGGGAGAATATTTCCAGTTTATGTAGAAGCCTAACATATATTCATGTAAGAATATATTTAGGTGGGCACTTATAAATCATCAGTGGAAGCCCGTTAAACTTTGATATAAGAAAAAATTCTTACCGCAGTTAAAAATCGTGTCTGCAAAGCTGCTCCCTCACGCATCGAATGACCGCCAAATTTGAAATTCCAGCAGTTTTTGACTGAGGAAGTATTATAGCGTCACGAAGCGGGAAAGGGAGACAACCACGATCCACGAAAGGAGAAAAAATAATATACACGCGGGTTAATTAGTTTTTTCGAAAACATTATTAATCCAACATGTTAAGAACTCAATTGAAATTTAAAAAATAAATGTATGTGTGTATAAATTACACACGCATATAGATATTTTCTTAGGCTAAAATATATATATATTTAAAAAGTAAACAGAGAACAAAAAACAGAAAAACGAAGGGCAGTACAAATTATATTATTATTAGTTGTCGTCAATGGAAGTGATATATATATATATATATATATATATGTGTATATATATATATATTTATATATATATATGTATATATATAAATATATATATATATATATATATATATATATATATATATATATATATATATATATATATATATATAATAATTAGAAGAAGAAGAAGAAGAAGAAAACTGACATGGAACTGGTTAAATAGAGGAGACCTTAAAAAAGCTACAGAAGGAATACTAATGACTGCGCAAGAGCAGGCCCTCAGAACGAAGTGGGTGAAACACCATATTTACAAGGAGGAGGCTAGCCCACTGTGTAGGATCTGTGGAGAGAGAGAGGAGCCTGTGGCTCACATTGTATCCGAGTGTAAACACCTAGCCCAGACTCACTATAAAGGCTGGAGACATGATGTGATAGGCAGGGTGATCCATTGGCACCTATGCAAAGTAAACAATTTACCACATTCTAAGAAGTGGTATAAGCATAAGCCAGAGTCGGTGATAGAAAACGATCAGGTGTAGGTGCTATGGGATTTTAGTATGGGATTTTAGTATTTTATGACAAGAAATTAGAACACAATAGGCCTGACCTGGTGGTTTTGGACAAGATCGTGCCAGATTGTAGATGTAGCCAGCCCATATACAAGGGAAATCATATCAAACCTCAGTCCACGATTTTCCTCCATCATGGAATCATGAATCAACTAAGCACTCTTGCTATATTAACACATTTTGATCTGCTTTACTTCAAGAACTATGCCTGTAAATAACATTATTTTTTTCTTTCACATTGACTTTTATGCTCTACATTACGTCCGTTTTATTTTCTTTTTCTTTTTTCTTTTCACTTCATAAACCTTGTTTGTAAATAACATTATTCTTTCTGTACCTTCTCTTTAACATGTGCGACACCACACTAATACATGTCACTATCATTTGATAATGCATAAAAATGCTGAAACCGGTAATAGACAATTATTAAATATATAAATAGATAAATAAATGCCATTGTTAAATAATAAATAAATCAACTAATACCTTAACACTTCACACAAAGTAAAACTTTTCATTTTAATCATTTTATAACCCAGAAAAAAGAGAGAGAGAAATAAATAAGGAAAAAAATATTTTTTTCTTCCTAATAATCGTCTCTTTCTCCCTGTTTTCATATATATATATATATATATATATATATATATCCTAACTCGTGTGCTTCCTCTCCACATTTTATTATTATTATATATATATATTTCAAGGGCGGTGCCCCAGCATGGCCTCAGCCGGATGGCTGAAACAGGTAAAAGAGTATATATATATATATATATATATATATATATATATATATATATATATATATATATATATATATATATAGTATTAAGGGTACTATTTATGGTTATGTATGCAATAAAACCTTTAATGGTAATATATTATATATACACAAACCCTAAATAGTGAGGGATAGTCATTAATTACTATCCTATTACCAGTAAGATAAATAGCTCAATGTAATAACATCAGTTGTTTTACAGAGCAGTTATATAGAGATTACAGTAATCAAAGTTCAGTTTAAGTCATTTATTTGCTTACAATTGTTTCCTCCAAACCGAGGTTTGGATTCTTCGGAGCAGCTATTTACTGATCTATAACATACTTGACCTCCTTTTCAACCCAAGAGACACATAAAACATATGCGCATGTTGATCAACAGTGGGGTGACACTCATCAAATGATATAGCATGGCAATTTACATATAAAGGTTCCAGGATAAAAATAAAATAAAATAAAATAAAATAAAAGCAAGGGTGAAAATAAGAGTGAAAATAAAGATAAACATGAAGCGTTGGCAGTCTATGAAGATAAAGCAAGAGGAAAGCTTAGAGTAGTCAGTGTATGAAACAATCTCCCGTGCAGCATGCACGCGTATCTATTACTTCCATTCTCTCACTTTCTATCTTTCTCTGCGTGAAATGTGTTGTATTCAGACCTGGAGAGGAGATGAGCTTCGCCAGGTTTAAAACAAAAACAAAAACAAATGTCCTAGTAACGTCGTATTTCAATACGGCGCCCTACGATTCCCTCGTGAGTTAACCCTTTAGAATTTACATTACTCTATATTTACTATTATATTTTTATATTTTTGCAGTAAAATCTTTATCTCACATAATTATCTCTCATAATATCGAATCTATGCCTTTCATCCTTACGGGGTCGATAAAATAAAGTACCAGTAATACACTGGATTATTGCTGGCCTTGTGCCTAACGTAGAAACAATAATATCGAATCTATGAGATTTTGATATTATTTATTTTGAGAACAATACCTTAACATCAGTATGAGTGGCCAGTTATTGCCGGTTTGGACATAAAGAGATGAGATAATTCTGGCCGGGTATGGCCGGTTTAAATGCTAAAGGGTTAAGTCAAAAAGAAATAAGAATAGTAACTCACTGAAAGAAGAGTATTAATAAATAAAACTTATTAAATAAAAATTATTAACAACTGCCTAAAATCAAACGTTTTTAGAAGAGATCTCTCAGTAGATTTATAGAAATTAAAACGTTTTCATAAAGACATATTAACGAAGGTGCGATTAAAGCTGTAGTATTTATAATGGTAAAGACGATAACAGAGTTGAGGGGGGAAACCTTTATTCTTGAAATGGTGAAAGAAGAAACAATTCCACATCTTTTGCTTTCTTTGACGAGAAAATTTAGTTTCAGAAGTCTAGCAATTAACTCAATCTAATGTTCTCTCCAATATAGTTAATTAATGAAATGAAGGCAGAGTGTTTGGTACGATATCATTTAGTTGGTGTTGTTGTTGTTGATGGTGGTGCTGCTGTTGTTAGTGGTGGTGCTGTCGATGGTGGTGCTGTTGTTGTTGCTGTTGTTGATGGTGGTGCTGCTGTTGATGGTGGTGCTGCTGTCGATGGTGGTGGTGCTGTCGAAGGTGGTGCTGCTGTTGATGGTGGTGCTGCTGTTGATGGTGGTGCTGCTGTTGATGGTGGTGCTGCTGTTGATGGTGGTGCTGCTGTCGATGGTGGTGCTGCTGTTGATGGTAGTGCTGCTGTTGTTGTTGGTGCTGTTGTTGTTACTGTTGTTGATGGTGGTGCTGCTGTCGATGGTGATGCTGCGGTCGATTGTGGTGCTGCTGTTGACGGTGGTGCTGCTGTTGTTGTTGGTGCTGTTGTTGTTGCTGTTGTTGATGGTGGTGCTACTGTTGATGGTGGTGCTGTTGTTAATGGTGGTGGTGCTGTTGTTGTTGGTGCTGTTGTTGTTGCTGCTGTTGATGTTGGTGCTGCTGTTGTTGTTGGTGGTGTTGTTGTTGGCGCTGTTTTTGATGGTGGTGCTGCTGTTGATGGTGGTGCTGTTGTTGTTGATGATGGTGGTGGTTGTGCTGCTGCTGCTGATGTTGATGGCGGTGGTGCTGTTTTTGTTGCTGTTGTTGATGTTGGTGGTGGTACTGTTGTTGTTGCTGCTGCTGTGGTGCTGCTGTTGTTGTTGTTGTTTTTAATAGTTGTCATTGTTGTTGCTGTTGCTGTTGTTGTTGTTGTTGTCATTGCTGTTGCTGTTGTTGCTTTGCTACTGTGTTTGTGTTGCTGTTGTTTTCAATTGTTGTCATTGCTGTTGCTGTTGCTGTTGTTATTGTTGTTGTTGCTGTTGGTGTTGCTGTTGTTATTGTTGTTGTTGTTGCTGTTGTTATCGTTGTTGTTGCTGTTGATGTTGTTATTGTTGTTGTTGCTGTTGGTGTTGCTGTTGTTATTGTTGTTGTTGCTGTTGGTGTTGCTGTTGTTATTGTTGTTGTTGTTGCTGTTGTTATTGTTGTTGTTGCTGTTGTTATTGCTGTTGTTATTGTTGTTGTTGCTGTTGGTGTTGCTGTTGTTATTGTTGTTGTTGTTGCTGTTGTTATTGTTGTTATTGTTGTTGTTGTTGCTGTTGTTATTGTTGTTGTTGCTGTTGATGTTGCTGTTGTTATTGTTGTTGTTGCTGTTGGTGTTGCTGTTGTTATTGTTGTTGTTGCTGATGGTGTTGCTGTTGTTGTTGTTGTTGTTGTTGTTATTGTTGTTGTTGCTGTTGTTATTGTTGTTGTTGTTATTGTTGTTATTGTTGTTATTGCTGTTGGTGTTGCTGTTGTTATTGTTGTTATTGCTGTTGGTGTTGCTGTTGTTATTGTTGTTGTTGCTGTTGGTGTTGCTGTTGATATTGTTGTTGTTGTTGATGTTGTTATTGTTGTTGTTGTTGGTGTTGCTGTTGTTATTGTTGTTGTTGTTGGTGTTGTTATTGTTGTTGTTGCTGTTGCTGTTGGTGTTGCTGTTGTTATTGTTGTTGTTGTTGATGTTGTTATTGTTGTTGCTGTTGTTATTGTTGTTATTGCTGTTGGTGTTGCTGTTGTTATTGTTGTTGTTGTTGATGTTGTTATTGTTGTTGTTGTTGGTGTTGCTGTTGTTATTGTTGTTGTTGTTGATGTTGTTATTGCTGTTATTGCTGTTGCTGTTGCTGTTGTTATTGTTGTTGTTGTTGATGTTGTTATTGTTGTTCTTGCTGTTGTTATTGTTGTTGTTGTTGCTGTTGTTGTTGCTGGTGTTATTGTTGTTGTTGTTGCTGTTGTTGTTGCTGTTGTTATTGTTGTTGTTGCTGTTGTTATTGTTTTTGTTGTTGCTGTTGTTGTTGCTGTTGTTATTGTTGTTGTTGTTGCTGTTGTTGTTGCTGTTGTTATTGTTGTTGTTGATGTTGTTATTGTTGTTGATGCTGTTGGTGTTGCTGTTGTTATTGTTGTTGTTGTTGATGTTGTTATTGTTGTTGATGCTGTTGGTGTTGCTGTTGTTATTGTTGTTATTGCTGTTGGTGTTGCTGTTGTTGTTGTTGTTGATGTTGTTATTGTTGTTGTTGCTGTTGTTATTGTTGTTGTTGTTGCTGTTGTTGTTGCTGTTGTTGTTGCTATTGTTGCTGTTGTTATTGTTGTTGAAGCTGTTGGTGTTGCTGTTGTTATTGTTGTTATTGCTGTTGGTGTTGCTGTTGTTATTGTTGTTGTTGTTGCTGTTGTTATTGTTGTTGTTGCTGTTGTTATTGTTGTTGTTGTAGCTGTTGGTGTTGCTGTTGTTATTGTTGTTGTTGTTGATGTTGCTATTGTTGTTGTTGCTGTTGGTGTTGCTGTTGTTATTGTTGTTGATGCTGTTGGTGTTGCTGTTGTTATTGTTGTTGTTGTTGCTGTTGTTATTGTTGTTGTTGCTGTTGATGTTGCTGTTGTTATTGTTGTTGATGCTGTTGGTGTTGCTGTTGTTATTGTTGTTGTTGTTGCTGTTGTTATTGTTGTTGCTGCTGTTGCTGTTGTTATTGTTGTTGTTATTGTTGTTGTTGCTGTTGTTGTTGCTGTTGTTATTGTTGTTGCTGTTGTTGCTGTTGTTATTGTTGTTGTTATTGTTGTTGTTGCTGTTGTGTTGCTGATATTCACAACTCGGCTCTAATCAGATCAGACCTATTATCACAGTCGTTCCAACTGTAAACATCTCGCATTTTAAGAGTATCTACTACAACATTATCTAATGTGCCCAACCAGTTTTGAAATCAGTAGGGATATTTCTAGGATATGTGACTGTTATTTCTAGCTAGACGAGTGATCACCTAGACACTCATACACTGGCTCATAGTAGTATTTAATTATTATTATTGTTATTTAGCGCTAGGTCATACTTGATTGAGTAGGCCTCTGAGAAACGTCACTAAAAGCTGCAATTATCTCATTTTCTATAACGAGGGTAATTAAATTTTCCAATGATTTATTTCACTTTTTAAGACGATATGATGTGATTTGAAGGAATTGAACTGCTATTTTTAACAACTGAAGTGACCAAGTATAATGCTGCCTAGAGCTAGTCATACATGAGTAATTCTACCGAGGTTGACAATATAAATACCAGTTATATTCTACGGAGAGCAGTTTACTCTATTTCTCTGAGTCCTTATACCAAAGCAAGAAATCTATAATTTATTAAACGGCTCTATTTATAAGTATATTCCTGTAGTTATATAAGTTTAACTACTTCTGTTCGACTTTGAAGTATTACGTTAGTTTTCTTTCTAATTAAGTAAACCAGTGCCATTCCAATAACAAGTTTAAGTATAAAAATAAAAGAATAAAGATTTCCATCAGCACAGATTTTCCTACAATTTCGACAAAATTTAACACTTATTGAATACTTGTGTCACATCAATAATTGCATGTGCGCATCTTACTATAATATAAATGATGTTTCATTTTACATTCAGTGCTGGAATTATAGTTTAAAGCGTAGTTCAGTTCACATCAAACGATTATCGGGCTGAAAAATAAAAAACAAAACCAACCAACTAAAGTTAACTCGGAAAACGTTGTTACAAGTATGATGATAAAAAGAAAAGAAAGATACACCACTTTAATATTATCTCCAATGCATTAGATAAGCTAGAAAGTTGAATTAAATTTGATTTTCTGCGCTGAGAGTGGGTACGCTTCCAAATGAACTAGTTTATCTCAACGAACTTGATGTGATATTGTAGAATATTTTGAGGTTTTTTTAAGTGGAAATTTTTATTCGTGTTCAGTAAAGTCTTATTAAAGAAATTAATAAGACTTTACTGAACACGATTAAAAAAATAAAGAAAAAACATTTCAATGAAGGCCCTTCAAGACTTTGATCTGAAGGAAGAGTAGCGAAGATTATGGAATATCCACATTTGTCAACCAAGACATCATCCAGGACCCCACCTCTAAATGAGCCAGCTTTGATCTTCCTAGAAAGCAATGGATGTCCCTTAATCAGATCTTCAAAACACATGCCAGGACAGCCTAAGACCTCTATTGATGGAAAATGAAAGACAGTCCAATATTTGACCGTACTGCATGTTGTTCGGGATTGCTCGTCTCAGACGTTTTATCTCGGGGGTCTGGAGGTAATCTATAAGAAAACTACAAATGACGTCTTGTTCTGACTCAACATTCTCGACCAGTCTCTCTCTAACTATTGTGTATATGCCATATGACAATAAGAAGATTTATGGAAATTTTATGACCAAAAAATGTTTCACAAAATAATACTAAAAATTAGACTTTCCTCAACCAGAATAATTTCAATATATTTAGTTATAGAATGATTTATAAATAAGCAAATATATCTGGAATAAGAAGAAAGGGCGGTGTATTGGCAGTATCGGTAGAGGGTCGGACGCCATGCTTTGCAGCATAGAGTTACGGACCTTACGGTCTGAGTTCAAATCCCGCCGAGGTTAACTTTGCCTTTCATCCTTACGGGGTCGATAAAAATAAAGTGCCAGTAATACACTGAGATAATTTCTGGCCTTGTGCCAAACGTAGAAACAATTATTTCTATAACTGTACATTAAGACAGGAACGAGGAAGATGTTGGATTTGGTTATGATATATCAACAACAAAGAATAGAAGAGAAAGTTGTTTAGAATTAACAACCAACCTGAATAATGAGGTGTTTTTTTTAAGGCAAATAAAAACGGATTAAAGAAAAAATGGCTTCGTTTTGATATTATAAAATGCCATGTTGCAACTTATGTGAATTCTATATCTAAAGTACTAGCTATATTTCTCGTTATGAAGAATTTCTTTCTCTTCTCCCTTTTCCCTTCTTTCTCTTTGTACACACACACACACATCACATACATACACTCACACACTCACACATCCACACACTCACACATATACTCAAACCTTCCCATATATATATTTTCGTTGGTAAAATATGAGATAAGCTCGATGCACTTTTTCAGCCCTTCGTTCTTCATGAGTGAAAAGAAAATTGGATGAATAAAGTGCAGTTCCAGTAGCAGAGAATATACAATTCCAAGAAAACCAGGGATACTATTATTATTGGCCCTTGCCATTCTGAGTTCAAATCCCGCCGAGGTTAACTTTTCCTTTCATCCTTACGAGGTCGATAAAATAAAGTACCAGTAATGTACTAGGTAATTGCTGGCCTTGTGCTAAAAGTAGAAACAATTATTTGTTTATACATCTCTACATGTAGCGATGTATAAGTAATACTATATTTGGTTTTCTTGAACTTAAATTGTGTGTGTGTGTATATATATATATATATATATATATATATATATATATATATATATAAATTTCGAGTATGTGTTGGTTGTTTACCGATACCCAAGTATGCAGGTTGGAGCACTCGACGAAGTGCGCAGGTTGATTGGTTTACTCCGGAGTAATGTAAAATAAGTAAGTCAAACATGTTAAACTTTAACATGTTTGGCTTACTTATTATATATATATATAAATACACGCACACACACACACACATATATATATATATATATATATATATATATATATATATATATATGAAACGATTCAAGACCCCGACGGCTGAGCTCCGGCCGTTTCAACTGCTAGCTGTGGAAACGGCCGGAGTCCTGAATCTTTTTCTATTACCCACTCTACTACCCCAAGTATAGTATCGAGTACTCTGGTGGGTTATGGTCTAGCTGGTTTTGACCACACTCTATCTGATATATATATATATGTATAAGGTATATTATATGAGTTGATGATACAACTGTATAAAGCAGTCAAATTATTAAAGCTCTAATGTAATTTTATCCACATCAAGATTGGCTAAAGACAGTTCAGAGTTGAATCCAATTTATAAATGTCCAGTCATTATAGAATTACAAAATCACAGAACATATATAAATGAAAGGGTTCAATACATTAATAACCCCGTTATGGACATCTGACGTAAAATTATGAAAATTGTGATATATACGTACTTACACGTATTCACATACATACAGGATTATATATGTGTGGGTGTATGTGTGTGTGTGTGTGTGTTTATAGATGTATGTGTGTGTGCATTTGTGTATATATATATAGAATACAGAATAGCTGGACACTCACAGTAAAGTGACCAGTGAAAAACTCGGTACATCTACATATGTATACGTGTGTGTATTCATATGCATACTAGTATTTCAGTATACATATGTGGATGTACATTTTTAACTTAATTGTTTAAGCGTCAGTCATACAAAAGTCAGTTACAAACGAAACGAAATTTAATTTCGTTTCGTTATTTGTTTTTATCGTCTCCGTTGAACCGGTACGTACTCACGCTCTATGCAAATTAGTCTGCCCACTACTAATTTTCATAGAAAAAGCATATAACGATATGTGCTTTTACGATTCTCTAGAAAGGCCGGAAGATAGGTAAATATTGCTGATGAGATGTAACAACATCGAAACTAGTTCAATATTCCTTGTCTGGCTTTCTGGAGAATAGAGGAAAGGTGTTTCCTCAAAAACCAGTATGACTCTAAAAACCGGTTTGTCTGTGTGTTTACATACAGAATAGCTGGACACTCACAGTAAAGTGACCAGTGAAAAACTCGGTACATCTACATATGTATACGTGTGTGTATTCATATGCATACTAGTATTTCAGTATACATATGTGGATGTACATTTTTAACTTAATTGTATATATATATATATATATATATATATATATATATATATATAACAAAGGAATTGTGGTAAGGAACCAGATGGACCATAACGCACCAGAATACTCAATACTTAGGGTAGTAGAGTGGGAAATAGGAAAAAGTATGACCCCGACGGCAGAGCTCGAGCCGTTTCGACGGCTATTTCCAGAAATAGCCGTCGAAACGGCTTGAGCTCTGCCGTCGGGGTCATACTTTTTCCTATATATATATATATATATATATATATATGTGTGTGTGTGTGTGTGTATATCCATGATATGACCGACAAAGAAGATTGATTTATTTTCTTCGTTTATTCCATGTTTACCTTTTTTTCCTAATGTAACTTTTCTATTACTACTGTTACACTCACGGCTTCTTCTTTGATTAACTAACTTTCCATTAATCAGAGTAACAACTTTCTCTCCCTCCCTCCCTTGCTCTCTCCTTCCTTCACTCTCTCCCCCTCTCTATCACTCTCCCTCTCTCCTTCTTTCACATTTCCTCTTTACTGTCTCTCATATTCGTGTTCTCTTCCTGTTCCTTCCCATCCACTTGCTGGCGTATGTTCAGCTTCTAATTCTCCATTTCCGGCCCTTCTTTCAATCAGTCCTTAACCTCCAAAGAGACAAGACATAATTGTTTCTACTTTTGGCACAAGGCCAGCAATTATGCCAGTGTATTACTGGTACTTTATTTTATCGACGCCGTAAGGATGAAAGGCAAAGTTAACCTCGGCGGGATTTGAACTCAGATCATAAAGGGACGTAACTCTATGCTTCAAAGCATGGTGTCCGACTCTCTACCGATACTGCCGATCCAAAGACATAATGCTCTCCTCCACACCTCCATCTTTTTATGTAAATCTATTCATATCAGCCCACCTTAGCGTCTCACAATTTACACAGCCTACCTCTACCCAATCTCCTCATCTTTCCAGTAGTATCACGTTTTATGATGTTTCTTTATGAAGGACGGTGGATTGGCAGTAATTGGTAGAGCGTCAGACAACATGCTTTGCGGCATAGAGTTACGTCCCTTTACCTTTTGAGTTCAAATCCCGCTGAGATTAACTTTGCTATTCATCCTTACGGGGTTGATAAAATAACGTACCCAGTCATGTACTGGAGTTCGATATAATCGATATCTCCCACCACCAATTTTTGTTGCTGTTGTTGTTGTTGTTGCTGCTGCTGTTGTTGTTGTTATTGTTGTCATTGTTGTTGTTGTTGTTGTTATTGTTGTTGTTGTTGTTGTTGTTGTTGTTGTTGCTGTTACTGCTGCTGTTATTGCTGTTGTTGCTGTGAATTATTATAGTTATATTATTTAGTATAATTCTCTTAAATATTTTAATCTTATTCAACTCGTTTCTCTTATTACGTTTTCAGTTTCTAATTCTGAGAGTCCAAGACAAAGAACTTGCAGAGTCGTTGTGATTATAAGAAAACTCTATTATATGCCATATACATATATTGAAGGAAGACTTCTGAACAATGACTAGCTGCCTCTGAAGGTATGTCATGATATTTATTCTATATTGAAATGAACCTCGTGATATTCTTCTTGAATAAAACATAAAAGTTTGAGTTGCAAAAGATTAATGTTTCTTTTTTAAAACAAAGCGGCTGGCGTAGGAAGCATTGGGAATTTTTGAAATCGGAAATGCGGGGATGCCGAAATATTATATATATATATATATATATATATATATATATATATAGTAATAATAATAAATGTGAAGACTAAAATCCAAAGAGGGCTCGATAAGGATAAATATATATCAAATATATAAGTTTCAGAAGATCTCGTTAAGGGTGAAAGCAGCGACTCTTTGCTTAAACTTTAATCTGTTATGTTAATAAATATATATATATATACACTCACACATATATGGAAAATTCATTTAATGGAGGTATAACTAATAACAATGGAAGAGCCGCCAGCACTTATTTTATTGGGATACACTTCTAATGGACTATGATTTATATATTTGGTACCTGTTATGTTAGAATTCTTCTTCTTCTTCTTCTTCTTCTTCTTCTTCTTCTTCTTCTTCTTCTTCTTCTTCTTCTTCTTCTTCTTCTTCTTCTTCTTCTTCTTCTTCTTCTTCGCCCACTTATCCTTAGAGGGTCGTGGGAGCAGAGTCCTCAAACACTCCTTCCAGTGGGTCATGTCAGAAGCAACCGTTTCTATCTGATCCGGAATAATTATAATCGATCAGTATAAATAAGAGTTTTAAAAATCGTGTCAAATAATCCCGATGATGGCGAAAATAGGCAGAGACGCTTGCGACGAATCGAACCCTGCATCTCTCGGATGGCGGGCAAGTGCGTTACACGCAACGTTTAGAGAGGCACTGACTACCAATCCCGTTTTTTTTTTAAATATGATTTAAACCCGTAGCTAGAAATAAAGTAGTCGACTTAGGAAGTATTGTGAAATATGTGTGTACCAACGCAACTGACTATAATAATAGTCGAACACTATAAATAATGATTTCTTTACTAACGCAGGGCTTACATGAATGAAACTTTAAGGGCGGTACAGACTGAACAGGACAGATAAAGTGTGGGGTTTAGCATGTAAAATGTGCATGTAACGAGATTACTATAGATAATAGGCGAGAACAATTGGGTAAAGAATAATTGGGCACGGAAAAGAGTGGCACATGGAATGGAAATCGGTATTTCTGGGAGAGTGCATTAACCACTCCGCTAAAGAGTCGTTGTTCACCAAATATGTCTTTTTTCAAAGAGATTTTAAACTGTAACTGTAGCGAGAAATATAAACATTCCAGTAGACTTAGGAATCATTGGGTGTCCAAGGATACTGGGATACCTTATCAGTTTTCTCAGGTATTATATATAGTGATTTCCCAAGTATTCCTCAGGTGACCCTTTTAATTATACTTCTAGCTATAGCTCCATAAATCTTATAAAATGTAGAATTGGTGACCAGTGATTATTTAGTATTATGGTTAATACACTAGTCGTTGGTCCAGGAGACGCAGGTTTCAATATATGTATCGGCAGTATATGTATTATATAAAACATGAAATGCCTGTGTACATTCTCCAATAGACTTTGTACACTCTGATTTCTGAGCTACTGATATAATATGTTTGGAAATTTAACCTTTCCCAGTTTTCCTATCAGCTATTCGTTTGTGAACGTGTCATTTTTGAAATGCTAAGCAAAGCAAATATACCTAATTCTGAATAATCCTTTAAACTTGACAATCATTCATTCCTCAATGTCAAACTCAATGATATGGTCTCGTAACTCCTAATAGAATGGGGGCCCCATATTAACATACGGCGTTTCTTAGGCATGTTTAAGCCTAGCAGAGCTCATCCTTCTCCAGGTCTGGACACAGTGGATTTCTTACAGAGGAAGATAGAAAGTGCGAGAATGGAAGTGAGAATGAGAGATAGAGAGGAAGAATCGACCCACGTACGTGCCCAATTTTTCAGAATTGTATATATGTTACAATTTATTTTTATTTAACTCAATATTTAATATATAACAGCATAATCGATTTATAAACTTTACTTCCAAGCTAAACTAATATATTTCGTCTTAATATGACCCTTTGAAATATATTCATGCCATTTTCTAACGCTTTCCTAATTGTTAACATTCTGTTTCCATATTACAATGAACGGCTATATTGTAGCCCAGTATATTTACTTATTTCTGAATCCACAAAATAGAAATATTTGGTATAGGATTCGATTGTTCATATCCATTACGATATCTGAATATAATTATTCACGAGGAAAGCTGGGACAATCCTTTAATTTTGTCTAATAAAAGAGAGGGGCTTATGATGCAAGAGATACTGTATCACTCTCATGCTTAATAAACATGAAATCTGTATTTCTTTTCAAATGTTATAGTAATATTGTATAAATCTTGATCTATCGATTTTCATATTGACTATATACTCTAGGATTTTTGCATATTTATTTATTTTCAGGACGATAATTGGTACTTGAAGTAAGAAGCATGGAGGCTGTCACTTCTACGTTAGATTCCGGTTTTATTAAACATCTCTCCAACAGCAGCGACACTATACATGAGGAATTTTACCATATGGCACAATATATCACTGGACTAATTGTTTATCCGATCACTTGTGTTTTTGGTATTGCTGGCAATATACTTACATTGGTCGTGCTCTCACACAAAGATTTAGCTACATCAACTAATGTTTATCTCTCAGCACTTGCTGTCGGAGATCTAATCAAATTGATCAACGATACATTCTATTTTATTGTTCTACTCATAAAAACTTGGAATCCTGATAAAGGTGATGAATCCCTTTCAAGACTTTATCCATACGCCCATTACTTGTTTAATCTATCTTTATGTATCACAGGATGGCTAACCGTATCGGTTGCATTTGAACGTTATATTTGTATATGCCACCCGACAAGAGCGAAAGAGATGTGTACAGTTTTTAGAGCTCGCATTGTGAGCACTTTTGTATTTATATTTATGATAATATTCTCACTTCCGTCAGCCCTTCGATACAAAACTGTTGTACGGTTACGACCTTACTCTAATGACTCATATCATGATGTCGAACTTACAGAGTTAGGTGGAAATGATGCATTTATGACTCCCTATACCTGGGTACAAAATTGCTTGAGAACGCTTTTACCTTTACTTATATTAGTTTTTTTAAATGCTCGAATTGTTCATGAGTTGAGAAAATCACGTGTTCCAGGTAAAAAATTATCCTCAAGAAAT
>OZ024746.1:6463459-6508459 GCA_964016885.1 Eledone cirrhosa
AAACCATAATTATTTTATTATATATATTTCAAGGGCGACCAAGGTAATTATAGTGCGCTTTCATCAGATAAAATACAGATTTGTTTTATAAATAAATATTGACATACCCGGAAAAAAGACAGCCTCAACGGTTGAAATTATAAAACAAATCTGTATTTTATCTGATGAAAGAGCACCATAATTTACCGTGGTCGCCCTTGAAATATATATAATAAAATAATTATGGTTTTATAAACATAGTTTCCATTTATTAATATATTGTATATATATATATATATATATATATATATGTCTATATATATGTAATACATGCATACACACATACATATATTTATATATATATATATATATATATATTCATATAAATATATACACACAGACACACACAGAGACACAGACCCACACGCACATACATATATATATATATACATAGCCACCGACGAATGCGAGAAAGTTCTCCAGGAATCTTTAAAAAATCTCGCCACTGAAGTTAACAAAGTATCTACTAGATCTACAAAACCAAATTGTAAAATTATAATTTTATAGTGAAGTCATTCTTTTCCTTTTTTGTCAAATATACTTAACTGTACCAAGGATTTCATACATTTTCCAATATATATATATATTTACGTATATATATATATATATATATATGATATATATATATATATATATATAGGAACGAGTAGGACCCCGACGGCTGAGCTCAAGCCGTTTCGACGGCTAATTCTGGACTAATGTTCCTATTACCCACTGTACTACCCTAAGTATTGAGTACTTTGGTGCGTTATGGTCCACCTGGTTCCCTACCACATTTCCTTCGTTATATATATATATATATATATATATATATATATATATATATATATATATATATATATATATATATATATATATATATATATATATATATATATATATATAAAACCCAACGCATGTTAGGTATCTGTCTATGTTACAGTTGTAGCTAACTAAACCTATCTCGTCCTATGGACTGATTGCTTTTGGATATTCATAACAAATTTGGACAACAGTGTGTATGTGTGTGTGTGTGTGTGTGTGTGTGTGTGTGTGTGTGTGTGTGTGTGTGTGTGTGTGTGTGTGTGTGTGTGTGTACTTTTATATTCTATGTTTCATTTTACTTTGAAATTTCGAAATATGAAATGTATTACAATCCAGTATGAAAATGTTGATTTATCCCAATGAAACAATCTCTCAGAACTTTAGAGAAATATTAATTTAATTCAATTCTCTCTAGTATATGACCTTCAATAAGATTTAAATCTCCTATCGTTTTATATTTCGAGGTCAACAATACCAGATTCGACAGTTTATAAGTTGGATGGTCTATAGGCTGACCAAGATACTCTCATGCAATGACCAAATGAGGTTCATTTTTCACTATAGTCCCTGGAAAGAAACAATGCAGTTATTTATAAGAAGATTTGAAATTAATACATGCAGGGTTTCACAGTTCTAGCATCACTCCTTTATAGACTGACCAAGATGATTTCATGGAATAGCCAAATGAGGTTGTTTTCAACTCTTCGTCTGACCCTCGTATGTTAAGTACATAAGGAGTTTATGAAAAACTGCTGTAGATAATAGATTTTATTTTGATGTGAGAAAAAATCCTTTAAATAGAATTTGTTTATGAAAACTCGTCTAGGACATATGAACCTTTCAGCTGACCCTCGTATAGAACCTTTACCATCATCGGCATTACCGTTTTTGCTATTTCACTGCCGGGATAAAACTGTATTGTTGGACGATTTTATTTAAGCCTTCCTCCATATTATGAGTCCAAATTCTCCTGAGCTCTATCTTACCTACCATCGCAACAAGGTTAATAATATAATTGGTGGTTATATACATTGATGAATGTGAATGTACGTGGCTTTGTGGTTAGGGTATCCGCCTCACAATCCTAAGGTCATGAGTTCGATTCCCAGCGGCGCGTTGTGTCCTTGAGCAAGACACTTTATTTCACGTTGCTCCAGTTCACTCAGCTCGCAAAAATAAATGGTACCTGCAATTCAAAGGGTCAGCCTTGTTACATTCTGTGTCACGCTGGATCTCCCTGAGATTTACTTTGAAAGTACGCGCGTGTGCTTGTGTGGAATGCTCAGCCACGTGCATGTTAATTTCCCGATTAGGCTGTTCTGTTGATCGGATCAACTGGAACATTCGTCGTCGTAACTGACGGAGTGCCACTACCTATTGATGAAGATTGGTTTCAAATATAGACCCCCACTCTCGCCCTAAAATGTTTGTTCTAAATTAATGTTAGTATGTTGATAATTCTTGAAAGGAAACATTAATCTTTTCTGTGATGAAGTCATTTAAAAGGTTTGATTGTTCAAGCTATCAGTTTGTTACTGTTCTGTGTCAGATGTTCACACATTATACACAAATATAATAAGTATTGTGTACTGCAAGGAGATGGGGGAGTGCTTGCATGTGTCTCGGACCCCACGCTTGTCTTTTAATTTTCGCAAATGAAAGTTGATTGCCAAATATCTACTTGATAATTGGTGCAATTTATGCCAAAGGGAATTTATTTTATTACATTCTTCTGCCATTATAAAGACAACCATCATCTCCCTTTCACTAGGCATCGACTCTGTAATTTATAGTTATGAAGAAAGGTGATTAAGATGTGTTAAATACGTGCTTTTAGAATAGGCATTGCTGACACAAGAGAAATGGTTTCAAAAATGGTGTCGAAACAAGATTTTGATCCACTTGTCAGGTGTTTCTATTTTAATCAACAAAATGTACCTGAATATTTACGTAACTTGTATTTTCTTTCGAAGAAAAGGAGACAATCATTCACCAAAGAAATTTAGTTGATTATATCAACTTGCTAGTGCTACTTATTGTGTCAACCCTGAATGGAAAATTCCCGTAGGATTTATATTAAAGATACCAAATAAAACACGATATATTATAAAGCATTTTGCTTCTCCTAACAGAATACTCCATAAATATTGAATTTTTATAATGTATGAGTTACAGCTAAAATGTAAATGTTCTCCAATGACATTAAAATCGAATAGGAATTTCAAACTACAAAATAATTTTTATAAAACCGTCCACCATGATCCTGTGACAAAATACTATTTTAAACTTGAATTCTGTGTGGTTTAAAAGATACATACGAGTTTTGCATTTAACTATGTGGATATTTTATTGCAAACGAAGTTTGAAACTATTTAAAGATTAAAAACTAATTTTTACTGAGATGTTCATTTACTCCATCACGCAACATTATTATTATTATTTTTTTGAAATCGATTTTTATAGTTTCCATGCCAATAGATCCTGACATAACAAGGAACATTTGCATTAAATATATATATATATATATATATATATATATTTGTGTGTGTGTGTGTGTGTGTGTGATAGTGTATATATATATATAGAGAGAGAGAGAGAGAGAGAGATGTTTATAAATATGTGTACGTACTTATATAGATATGTTTCTATATATGTGTGTGTGTGTGCATGCGCGCGTGCGCGTGTGTTGTTTGTGTGCATTTATGTATATATATATATGTGTGTGTGTTTTTTTTTCCTATTCTTATACCTTGGGAAGGTAATGTTGTCAATATAAAGACAGCCACCAGTTGAGATTCACTTCAAACTCATAATAAGTCAGGCCATTAATCCATTCTAATTGTCATATTTAAACAATCATCCTGTAAATAAACTAAGCAAATAATGAATTAGTCACCTAACAAAAAATAATAGCGAAGTGAAGAACATCTCCTGAGAGTATTTCTATTAACAAAATGACGTCCCCAAATCGTGATACTATCTGTTTCAACCCACGATTTTACATCCAGAATTTTGCAAAACAAATACAAAACAATGTGTAAATATATATATGTGTGTGTGAGATGTGAGATGTGTGCGTGTGTGTGTGCATAAGTATATATGTGTATATATATATATATATATATATATATATATACATACATATATATATATATATATATATATATATATATATATATATATATATATATATATATATATATATATATATATATATATATGATGTGCGTTATAATCGAAAATATGCAGCCGTGGAAGTGTCATGATAACTATTTTAAACGCATACCTCAGTATTTTTTATATTTTATCATCGTATTATGTAATGTCAGATACTTTCCTTTTTCATCTACGATATTGACGCTATTCCGTAGCATCTCTTCAATTATGTCAGTCTTTGTCGTATGACATACACAATGGTTAGAGAGAGACAGGATCAGATTGATGGGCTAGACTAAGGCGTCAGTTGTAGTATTATGGATTACCTCGAGGCTGCCGGGTAAAAAACGACTGAGGGGGCAATCCCGAACAGCATGCAGCACCGTCAGCGTCCTCATAGTCACATGTTGGGCTGACTTTCTATCGATGGCGATGATGGAATTATGTCATTGATTATGTTGTAGATATACAAAGAAATATTTTAACATTCTATAGGATACGAAATTGAATTTAAAGGCACGCATGTGTTTTAAATGGCTATCATATATCTTCCTCGGTGTAAATTTGAAATGCGTATTTAAAATAATTAAACAGAATTTTATAAAACACTATTTCTCATATTTCTTCCACAAAAAATAACATAATGAAATAAAGTTTCTGAAAGGGAATGTCGTTTAAATCAATTTCTTACTGTAATTAATACAATTTCAATTTCCTTAAGCTGTTCTTGCACAATAAATCCTCATTTTATTCATGTATGTTTCCTTAAACAAAATGATGTGTTATAAATATGTTTGCTTCCAACTTTGCTATGAATTTTATTGAAAATAATAATTATTTTGCAAATGTCTCATAAAAAAAAACATTAAAAATAATGCGAAATATTTAATCTCAAACTAAATCTTGAAATCTTCGAATTTCATTATTCTTCCTCGTATGCCTCAGAAGACTTCAAATAGAAAAAAGTTGGAAAAATATAATAACCAAATTTATATTTAAATCTCTTTATATTTAAATCCATAATTTTTTGCATTTTACTTATAATTCCTGAATGTATTTTGTTCAATCGTAGATGAAATTAAACACGTCCTCTGTGAGGTTCTGTGGCATAAATATATTTACATCTTCTTATACCTTTTTTTCATATGTTTACGCTATTTTATCGGATGAATGATATATTGTTTTTCCATTGACTAACAAATCATTTTTCTTGTGCTAATAAATTCTTATGAAAATCTCTCATGAATATAATTCTGACTTTCATTCAAAGCCAATCTGTACTTTTGCAGTTGCAAACGATTCAATAATGTATATATTAATATACGTGATCAAACCTTCGAGAAGAAAAAAATATTTTGATAAAAGAAAAGAAAGACTAAAAATGCAAATAGCATCTTTCTTGTTATCACTCCAATATGTAAGATCTTTTTCCATGTTTCATTAAAGCTTTCATCAATAAAATTTTATTTCAAATTTTTTTGTTTATTTGCCTTGATAATTTGTATTAATTTATATCTCGAGAAAAGAAAACCGTACTAAAACACTGTGTAAACTACGAAAGAACATCTGCAACACACAAACACGTGTATATTATATTATTTATTTATGTTCATAAACGGAACAAAAGCGCTACTCATTGTTTCATGGCCCAATATTGAACACACCTCCACAATACAAGAGGGATCAAAATTGTGGCCTATCTTCAGGCGCTGATACGAGTTTATCAGATACTTTTAACGGTATCTTATATGATCATGTGAGGTCCTGAAGGTGTGGTCAATATTGGGCCATGAAACCATGGGTAGCATACATAAATAATATATTTCTGTTCACATCCCGATTGAGCACTGCTTTCCCTTTCCTTTCTCACACCTACGGATATTGCTACACACACACATACACACACACACACACATGCATACATATATATATATGTGTACACACACACATATGTATATAACTGTTTCTACGTTAGGCACAAAGCCAGCAATTACCCAGTACATTACTGGTACTTTATTTTATCGACCCCGTAAGGATGGAAGGCAAATTTAACCTCGGCGGGATTTGAACTCAGATTGTAAAGGGACGTAACTCTATGCTTCAAAGCATGGTGTCCGACTCTCTACCGATACTGCCAATCCACCGCCCTATATATATATATATAACGGCGATGAATTAGTTTTGCGAGGTTTTTGATATGAAATCGTGTGTCGAAACAAATATTGTTATACTTGGAGAGGGTCATATTTGTGTAATATTGCCAGAATTAATAACAGAACACACTCACTGTTTGGTTAGTTTTCGCTTCTGTGTCTTTTATATCGGTTAATTTAATTTATTCGGTCCTCAATGTTGCCATTGACTGACCAACGGTCAAAAATACAGATACAATATAGACACAAACACATATATATATATATAGTCTATCAACATTGAGGACCGAATAAATTAAATTAACCGTTATAAAAGACACAGATGCGAAAAGCGAAAACCAACCAAACAGTGAGTGTGTTCTGTTATTAATTCTGGCAATATTACACAAATATGACCCTCCCCAAGTATAACAATATATATATATATATATATATGTGTGTGTGTGTGTGTGTGTGTGTTGACGAGAAAGAGAAAAGAGTACTCAATACTGAAGTAGAGTTTTAGTAGTCATTTAAGGCAAAAAAAGGAGTCTTTTTACTCTGGAGTTTTGCATGTTTTCCACAGGATCATCAGACAAGCGAATCTCCAGAGTAACAAGGCTCACGTTTTACCCTTAATATAAATGAATATATATATATATGGAAAACGAAGAATGAGTGATGCATCGGAACAATTTATTACGTATTGCAATTGTTTCTGTGGTGAACAGCTCGAGGTGCGATCTGTTTGTGGATCGAACCTGACTCTTTCTGTAGAAAGAGGATTTGCCTCGAGGTCACTAGACGTATCTGAGGAACTTGCGAATCCAGAGTCAAGTTCGATCCACAAACAGATCGCACCTCGAGCTGTTCGCCAGAGGAACAATTGTAATACGTAATAAATTGTGTTTCGATGCATCACTGATTCTTCGTTTTCAATATTATTATACTCTGCGCCGAAGGAGCATAGAGGGATCAACTGGTATACCGCCTATGGACGCATCCAAGCAAGCTTAGTACAAATGTATATATATATATACAAAGAACAAAGTCACCAAGTTCAACAGATAATACATTATTTATTTGATCTATGATCTTCGTGTGTCATTCCCTTTCAACATTATTCACAATAACCTTATAAAGAAATCAGGATCAATTATACATATAACATATTAAAATGTGAATGAAACACCTATAGGTCAAATACTGTATTAACTTTTGAACTTGGTCCCTTATTTCTTCGTTAATATGATCTGTGATGTAAATGTAAGATGACCGGAAGTATATCCACTGGATTTACCTCTGAAATATCTCTCATTATTCAGGATATAAAATAAACCATATTTGAGCTTTGAATAAATACATCATGAGCGCTTTACTGTTGTATATTTGACTTATTTATTTTAGTTTATTTTAGTTTATTTTATATATATATATATATATATATATATATATATATATATATATATATATATATATATATATATATATATATATATATATATATATATATGTATGTATATATATATATATATGTATATATATATATATATATGTATATATATATATATATATATATATATATATATATATATATATATATATATATATATATATATATATATATATATATATATATATATATTTATAAAATAAAATAAAATAAATGACAGCCATCTTTGGCTGTGACCTCTTCAGGCAGTCCAAATTAGTGTGGTAGAGACGAGTACACATGTTGAGGTGTTTAACTTTGTCAATACTCTGATATGCCCAGTTCCTAGTTGGGCTGTTATTTCACTGAGGAACTGGAATCATATGAATATAAACAAACGTATTTCAGCGTCAAAGGACATCCTCTCCTGCCATTGGTCAGTTGTGAGAACATTCCCCAGTCAAAAGTCTATGGAAATTCGTTCTGAGGCGAGGCAATCTGTAGTGGTTGTTTTTCTTATTGTTAAGTACATCTGACCTCTACCCTTATGTTGGTAGTGGTGTTGGTGCTAGAGTCAGCTTAATTCGAGCTGCTGCTGATTTTAGAAGGATCTGTGTGTGTGTGTTGGCATCTATCCTGCCACCATTCCTCGTGGCGGTGGGGGCGTACCAAGCATATGAAGAAATAAAAGGCAATAAAGTGAAGAAAATCGAAAATGGAAATAAGATAATTGTTTCTACTTTAGGCACAAGGCCAGCAATTACCCAGTGCATTACTGGTACTTTATTTTATCGACCCCGTAAGGATGAAAGGCAAAGTCAACCTCGGCGGGATTTGAACTCAGATCGTAAAGGGACGTAACTATGCTGGAAAGCATGGCGTCCGACCCTCCACCGATACTGCCAAATATAAGCAAATAATTAAACAAAAAATGATAAAATGGTAGAAAGAATAAGATGATAAAAGAATAAAATAAGATAATCAAATAAAATGTGTGTGTGTGTGTTATAACCAATCTCAAAGTTAGAAAGATTTGTAAGATCCACTCCTCCCATTGGTCAGTTGTGAGAGCATTCCTCAGTCAAAAGTCTATAGAAATTCTTTCTGAGGTGAGGCGATCTGTACTGTTTGTAGCAAAAACAAACACTACAAACCAACCTGCGCACTTCGTCGAGTGCTCCAGTCTGCATACTGATGTGTTGGTATACAACCAACATATACTCAAAAAATATATATATATATGTGTGTGTGTGTGTGTGTGTGTGTGTGTGTGTGTGTGTGTGTGTGTGTGTGTGTGTGTGTGTGTGTGTGTGTGTGTGTGTTTGTGTGTGTGTGTGTGTAAAAGGTAAACAGAAATAACAACACAATTGGTACAGTATATGGAAGGGATATATTATATTAACGCTTGATATAGCAGGAAGAGGGTCTTAACATTTCGGACGCTAGTCCTTCATCAGAAGAAAGAATGAGAAATAAGATAGATTGAGGGGACGGGCGGGATGGAATACTGGTGAGAAGAAGAAGATGGTGTAAGAAGATTGTAGTAGAGGAAGCTTGGAATATTTAAATGCAAGAAGCAAAGAAAATTTCAATGATACGAAAGATTTCCTGTTTCAAGTTCAGGCGTACACCGGGTTGGTATCCAGTTTCGGGTTGAAAATCCAATTAGAAAATCCATATATATATATATATATAAAATTGGTGTTGGATACTTAAAGCGTCCGTATGCGGTAGGCCGTATGAGCACTCGATATATATATATATATATATATATATATATATATATATATATATATATATATATATATATATATATATATATATAATCAAGATGTATGGTAGGTCGTACGTAAATAGCGATGATCACGCCTGACCTACCAAATATGCCACGGTAGCTAGTTAAGCTCTATGCGTATAAGCAGAGCAGAAATATTAAGGAAAAAGAACAAAGGAACTTTTATGACATTACAACAAGTTTATTGCCGACAGCCGTTTTGTCCGACCATATGGTGGGACTTTTCAAGGCATATAACAGGTAATTGTAAGTTTATTATTTTCATCAACGTTTCACTCAAGATTAGCAGTTTGAAATCGTGGTATACTTTAACAGCTCAGCTTGTTTATCTGGGGTCTATATTCTAAGGGGGCTCTTTTATAATAGTTGTAGGAGTTGTAAAAGGGATGGGTTAGAGGGAATTAAGAGAATTTGAAAAGGGCCTAAAAGTTAGGGATTGAAGGTTAAAAATTAAAGAATTTATAAGTTACGCATTAAAAGTAAAAGACTTGGAATCCCTTAAAATCCCCTTAAAAAACACCTCAATAAGCGCATAAAGCTTATAAGCCCTAATAAACCTAAAAAACCAGAAGAGATTACGAGAATAAAAAAATAAAAAGTTTCCTAAAGAATTCCTTCAAAAATATTTCTAGAAAATTCCCTTAAAAAAATTAAAGAGAATTTACGAAGATTTAATAATCCCTACGAAAGTTCTAAACTTAAAAATTAAAAATTAGGGAAAAAAAATACTTTCAAAAAGATTTAAGAGGTTAATAAGGTTAATGATTTAGGGAATCCATAATATAAAGATTAAGATTTAAGTTAGGATTTGAAGTTTAAGAGTTCCAAACTCAGAAATTTAAAAATTTAATGAATTTAAGATTAAGAAATCTTATATATCCAAGATTAAAAATTAAAGATTAAGAGGTTGAACATTAAATTAAAAAATTGAGAAATAAATAGTTGAAAGAAATTAATCAATTAAAGGTTAATTCAGAAAGCCTTCAAAAAATCCTTCAGAAAAGGCCTTTTTAATATTTTTAATAAAAACCTCTTCCGAAAGACCCTTCAGAGAATTAAAAATTTAGAGAACCTTTAAAAATATATATAAATGAATTGAGGAAAATTACAAATTAAAAATTACGGAATTTGGGAGATCCGAGGAATTTCCAAAGGGTTGCTTCAACAGATACAACAACTTAGGTATAATAAATAAAGTAATTTAAGTAATCTAATTAAGGAGAAATTCAAAGAGTTTATCAAGTTGGGCTCGAAGATTAAAGAAAATGATAAGTAAGAAAATATATAAGTAAAAAGACAATAATTATAACTCTCTGCTACTCACCCTCTCTCTCACTTCCTCGATCATCCCACACCGTACGAAATTCTTTCCTCGCTCACTTTCACACGGTTAAGATGTGTCTTTTGCTGTCTCGTCAATATTCGCAAGTTCTTATGTTCAAATGAATCATTGACTTGATTTTCTCATTTATTCCTCTCTTTTCGTTGCCTCACCATTCCTGTTTGTTTACCTGTCTCTCTCTTTCTCCACCCAATTCTTTTTATCACAATAACTTATTTTAGTTATTGTATCGCGCTAGCCTGAGATATCTGGTCTTTAATGCGAAGAATACCTTTGATGGCTAGTAGACCACTGATGATGGATAGTCCTGGCTTCTAATTCTTCATTTTATTTATATATAACATTTGCAACAACACAGCGCGCCATTTTTCACTCCTATATATATGTGTGTGTGTGTGTGTGTGTGTGTGTGTGTGTGTGTGTGTGTGTGTGTGTGTGTGTGTGTGTGTGTGTGTGTGTGTGTGTGTGTGTGTGTGTGTGTGTGTGTGTACAATATGCTCTGACTGTAAACCATTTTTTCAGTAAAATGGATTCCATAATTGCTGAATATATAGCTACCAAGTATATTCTCATTCAATTCAAATATATATTTTTCAAAATAATCAATAGAACATATAATAGAGGAACTAAGCCGGATAATTTCTTTAACGTATGAAAGCCATATAAATAATGAATGAAATTCTCATATTTACCTTAATGATTCGTGAGGTTTTTAACATGAACTACATACAGCGGTGGATTGGTAGTATCGGTAGAGGGTCAGACGCCATGCTTTGCAGCAAAGAGTTACGGCCCTTTATGGTCTGAGTTCAAATCCCGCCGAGGTTAACTTTGCCTTTAATCCTTACGAGGTCGATAAAATGAAGTACCAGTAATACAGTGGGATAATTGCTGGCCTTGTGCCAAAAGTAGAAACAATTATATATATATATGTGTGTGTGTGTGTGTAAATATATATATATATATATATATATATATATATATATATTATATTATATTTTGAGAATAAACTCTCAGTCATTTACAATAATTAAGCTCCAGGAAGGGTCTCTTCCGAGCAGTTAATACATTTAAAGTGTACGATAAACACGAAATGTGTTTACATTGCAACAGACAAAGTTAGCTATTAATGAAATAAACTACTAATAAAAGTGAATACAATTTGTCTGTCTCGATATAAGTCAATAAAGACAAGATTATATTGGCAACAGCCATGATTCCTGGACATATTTAAATTTCAAAATTCAAACCTGTTCTGTAGACGAATTTGAACCTCGAAACCCAAATAAGTTTCGCAACGGTGGAATGTGAATTGAAAAATAAAGAGAATCGAATTGTCTTTATTGACTTATATCGAGACAGACAAATTGTATTCACTTTTATTAGTTTATTTCATTAATAGCTAACTTTGTCTGTTGCAATGTAAACACATTTCGTGTTTATCGTACACTTTAAATGTATATATTTATATATATATATATATATATATATATATATATATATATATATATATTAATAAATGGAAACTATATTTATAAAACCATATTTATTTTATTATACATATTTCAAGGGCAACCAAGGCAAATTATGGTGCGCTTTCATCAGATAAAATACAGATTTGTTTTATAAATAAATATTGACATACCCGGAAAAAAAGAGAACCTTAACGGTTGGAGCTTCCTGGATAGTGGAGATATTACATGTATTGAGGGTGATACAAAGTTATGAATGAGTATGCAACTGTTGAGTGCTTTATATCAGTTATAAAAAATGTTTAAGCTTGTTGAATCCCAACAAATTAAATATAACCTCTGCATATATATATATATATATATATATATATTGAGAGAGAGAGAGAGAGAGAGAGAGAGAGAGAGAGAGAGAGAGAGAGAGAGAGAGAGAGAGAGAGAGAGATATGTGAAGGCGGGTGGCTGAGTGGTTAGAGAATTGGATTCGCAATCGTGAGGTTGTGAGTTCGATTCCCGGACTGGGTGATGCGTTATGTCCTTGAGCAAGACACTTTATTTCACGTTGTTCCTTCTACCTGAAGTTGCGACCGATAGATAGTATTAGCAATTGGAAAGACGGATGGAAGCATTGTTTCCTCGGTCCGATTTGACGAAAGGCTGTAAATATAAATATATATATATATATAAATAAATAAATATATATATATATATAAATATATATTGTTATACTTGGGGAGGGTCATATTTGCGTAATATTGCCAGAATTAATAACAGAACACACTCACTGTTTGGTTGGTTTTCGCTTCTCGCTGTCTTTTATATCTGCGATCTAACTTACTCGGTCCTCAATGTTGCCATTGACTGACCGACGGTCAAAAATAATACAGATACGATATAAATATATGTAAATATAAATATATATATATATATATATATATATATATATATATATATATATATATATATATATATATATATATATATATATATATATATAGAGAGAGAGAGAGAGAGAGAGAGAGAGAGAGAGAGAGAGAGAGAGAGATACAGATACGATATAAATATATGTAAATATAAATATATATATATATATATAGAGAGAGAGAGAGAGAGAGAGAGAGAGAGAGAGAGATAGAGAGAGAGAGAGAGAGAGAGAGCGAGAGAGAGAGAGAGAGAGAGAGAGAAAGAGAGAAAGAGAGAAAGAGAGAGTGACACACCATTTGATATCTATTAGGAAAATAAGAACAAAAGTAGAAAATGCTAATGGGATTTTTTATAGAAATTTTGTTTAAGTAATTTATATATGCATATATATAAATTAATAAAATCAATGAAATAAAAACAAAGAACAAGTTCTTTTTATCTTAAAAATTTATCATTTTACGATCGTTTCTAGGATGTATATGTGTGTTGGTATGTATATCATATAGATCTATGTAAAAATATTACAAACTATCAGAGGAATTATACATACCTTCACATATATATGCTGTCTTCAGAAATGATGAGATTTGTTTATTGAAAAAAACCAACAAAGATTTAATATAAAAGGTCTGTTTGGGAACAGGTTTTGAATTGACCAATAGAGAAGTAGTTAGAGGTCAAGTTGATAGAATAGTGGTAGTAGAAATTTAATTTAGGGGTAGAGGTGTGCAGACTTATGTTTTGAATGAAAAGAATACTTTGAATGAAAAGAATACTTTGGGGATGAAAAGAGGTCAAGCCAGTGAAGGGTACCCTTTACTGGCTTGACCTCTTGGATTTCATTGGATTTCATTAGTTCAATTCAACCTTGATTAAGAATATATTTGTTAATTGATAAAAGAATATATTTGTTAATTGATATTGCAGCCATCTTGATTAACATTTTTTTAACACAGAGATTATAGAAATTCATTATTCAATATGGTTTTCTCTTTTAACGGTATAGGTGGTAATAATAGGGTGATTTATAAGATATTTCTAGGAGAGTATTCGCCGTTTACTTATGAAGTTATAGTATGATAATCTTAAAGTTTATTGTAGCATTGGACAAACAGTGTTACGGTAATATTTCTGCCGGCGTCTTCTGGGTTCTACTACTACTTCTTCATGATCATGTTCTTCTTCTACTTCTTCTCCTTCTTCGCCCACTTATTCCTGAGGGGGTTGTAGGGGTAGCGTCCTCAAACACGCCTTCCATCGGGTCCTGTCAGCAGCAAATGTCTCTGATGCGGCTGGATCCCCAAGCGAGACCATAACTGTTATCCAACCATCTTGTTCAGGGTGGGTCTATCCATGGGTCTCCTGCCAATTGTCTTTCCAGCGGTAAAATCTTTCCAACGATTCTTTCCTGAAATATTTTAATCATATGTCCTAAGTATCGGAGTTGTGACCTCTCAATTCGGAGAAGTACCTGGAGTGACTCTCTGATCTCCGATCTGCGCACTATAATGATTAGCGTTACTCCGAAGACCCTTCGTATTCTCTCGATCAATACCCAAGATTCATGACCATAGGTAAGGGTTGGCATAAATACTGATTTGAAGATAGCGAATTTGTCTTTTACACCTACCTCCCTTCTTCTGTGAACCGAATAATGAAGCTGGCGCGTTTGGAGACCAAGCATGTTTAGATCGTACAGAACGCTAATCATTTCTAATATTTTATTAACAAAGTATTAAACAATATATTCATTAATCCAAGAAACAGAATGTTAGCATAAAAAGTGAGAATTCCTTGCAGACATTTCTGTCGCCTGAAATGATAGCCTAAAGTGATGTTACGACAGAGACAACATATCAGTAGGAATAATAATTAAAATGACAATAGCTGCAAGGCTGCAAACAATAGCTGTAAACATAATAACTGCAATGATATTATCATTATTGATGATAGTAACGGCAAACAAAGCCATCGCAGCATACCAGTGAAATGGTAATATAACTTCAAAGAGTAGCAATAGAAGAATAGCAGAAGAAGTAAAAATAACATTGAGTACATGAAAAGGCGATGTCACTCAATCAAGGGAGATAAACCACAAAAGTATAAGTGCGTTAGTTTAATAATGATTTCTGAATTTGGCACAAGGCCAACAATTTTAGGGGAAGGAGAAAGTCGATTAAATCAACTCCACTGTATTACTGGTACTTTATTTTATCGACCCTGTAAGGATGAAAGCCAAAGCTAACCTCAGCGGGATTAGAATCCAGAACGTAAAGAACCGTAACTCTATGCCACTAAGGTGTTGCCCGATGCTCTACCGATACTGCCAATCCCCACCCCCTTCCTCCCTAGGGATATTCCTAGGATCTATAATAGCAATGTAAAATTCTTCTATTTCTTCTGAGCTGAGGAAACAAAAGATCAATCTCTGTTGTGTGGACATGAAGATGTAATAAGGTGTGGGGGAAATGTCACAAAAAACGTCTTTTTATTTTTTTATCTTATTTAATTCCAAACTCAAGAGAATAATCTTCTTTAAATAGGAATTAAATTAATATGTAAAGATTAAGAGATGGCATCTGTGAAATCTCGAGGAGGAATTTAATATGGAAAATGAAATAGTGATGTATACCAGGACGTTGTATCCCAGAGATAGACACATTCTTTCCAATAGTATGCAAGATTGTTTTCCATGCCTCAAAAAAAACAAGACATTGATAGTTGGGTGATTATAGCGATCTTAGAAGTAGGCAATATATATATATTATATATATATATATATAGAGAGAGAGAGAGAGAGAGAGAGAGAGAGAGAGAGAGAGAGAGAGAGAGAGAGAGAGAGAGAGAGAGAGAGAGGGTAAAGAATGACTTCACTTGTAGTTCTAAATAATTTGATTTAATTTTATATTATAATAATATGAGTTGATTATTATAATATTATAAAATTAAATCAAATTATTTAGAACTACAAGTGAAGTCATACTTTTCCTTTTTTTCAAATATACCTAACTGTACCAAGGATCTCACACATTTTCCAATATATATATATATATATATATATATATATATATATATATATATATATATATATATATTGTAGATGACTCAGTGAATTACTGGTGGTGATACCAAAACAAATACTCTGTGCACAAGCAGAATGTATGAGAAAACCTGAGGATGTTTCGTTTACATGCATATGATATTTGGGTAGAGGATTGGCTCAAGTTCACCCATAGGTGTTATGGACCTCAGACAAAATATATTGTTTGTTGTGATTTGTGAGATGATGGGTATATATAAGTATCGGCCCTATTTTTTGTGTGTGGACATATGAGGGTATTGTAGTGTAATTGGTGGGGCAGCTTTGCGCGTGTATATCCACACGTATATTCATGTGTGTTAGCTTACATTTGTACTTGTAACCCAGGGCTGATTGTTTTTCATAAATTATGTCATACCCTGTCATATTCTCATCTTTTATATTACTAGAAAATATTTCTTTCCAATTAACTAAATTATAATAAAGTAAGGAGTGCGGGACTGCTTCCAGAATATATATTTTTTTTATCCCGTTTGTAAAATAAGTTGGATTACTTTGAATAAATAATGAATGAATATTACATAATTTATCTACTTAATTTCGTTGTTCTTGATTAAATATAAATAATTTTGTTATTTTAAGATTCACTTCTTTAAAATTTTCCAATGTCAACACTTCCGGTTAGCGATCGCTTAAATAAACATTCATATATTTCCGTCACTAATTTTTTTCTAATGCAGTTTATATATAATATCGTCTTTTTTAATGTATCATGGATTACGTTACTGATTACATAAGACAGTGTAACGCAGTCTTCGTTCAATTTCTGTTGATATTGTCATTTACAATTTTATTTGATGTATCATATCCACATGCATATATACTTGCGTATAATATCAATATACACACTACACATGCTAGCAGAAAACCACCCGAAGTGTGGTTTTTCTGCTAGTATTTCTAATTTAATCGCCAACTTGCTCTTATAATTCAGTTATATAGCTTTATGTAAGTTATATATAAGTTATATGTAAGTTATATGTAAGTTATATGTAAGTTATATGTAAGTTATATGGCTTTATGTAAGTGCTATCATTCTGAAGCAATAAACTTATTATTTTCACTATTATTTACATTAAAGTGAAGGTGGTACATCAGCAGGGCCACAGTCTAAGGAAGCAAGTCAACAAATATAACAATAATTTAACAATTATTACCAAATCGCTTTTTACTCCATATAATTCCGTATAATCTATCCATTTCAATTATGTTAAACAGAGAGATTGCTTATTTTTTACAATTACGTATATTGTTTAATCGTTCTAGAAATGATTACTGCACACGTATAAAGAGATATTTCAACTGGAATTAATAATTCCTTATGTTTATGAGGACATAATGTTATACAGTGAAGCTATAAAGTGTATCTAATAACTGAAGGTAGTTATTATATCAATTGTGTAAAACCGGTTCGGTTACTATGTTCAAAGAATATCTGAAGATAATGGGAAACGATTTCACACACTATCGATGCACTGTTGTGTCTGCAGCCATAGGTAATATTTTAATGAGCTATTATATACGGTCAGATAATTTAGCTAATGATGGTTCTTGTTTCGGGATTGTGCCAAGAAACAGAATGCGTACTATTGAACAAATACGTATAGTAAGATAGACTTTCAGAAAATTGGTCTATTTTATGGATTTGAGAAATAGATATTAATTATATGAAGGTCAGCTAAAAAGTCCATAGGCTGACCCTGAAGGTGTAATGCTAGCGCTGTGAAATCTTGTATGCGTTAATTTCAGTGCCCCTTATTAATATCTGCATTGTTTCTTTCCAGGAACTATGTTGAAAAATAAACCTCACTTGGTCATTCCATGAGAGTATCTTGGTCAGCCTATGAACTTTTCGGTCTATGAATATCTCAGCCTATGAACTTTTCAGCCGACCCTCGTATTTTACTGTTCTATTTTCATCGACGACAAATACTCCTCGTTTCGTAAACTTCACTTTAGATCACCGATTGCACCAACCAATGTTACTGACATGTAGGAGATGGTTTATTCTAGATAATACATCTGCCAGTATATAAACTATAAAAGATTCAGTTATATATTTCATTTATTTTTAGTGGCTTCAATCGTTGAAAAGAATATTTTTGTTTCATTTACTCATTTGATAAAGTATTTTTATATCAGATATTTGAAGACATAAAACAACTGAGCTAGGATTAATGATAAGGATTTTAAAATATTTATAATCCAGAATTGTGGTTTACTCATCAACATCATTTGCCCTCAACGGATATGATATTGATATCTTACTTTAACACAACTTTTAAGGAATAATAATTGCTTTATTACACTCAATTAGATTCCAGATTATTACACTCAATTAGATTCCAATGGAATAACTCTAAATACTGTCAGAGATTTATTTCCACGATGTATCATTTCTACTATTTCACCGCTCCTGGCTATGTTTTGAAATCATAACATTGCACCCAACCATACACAATATATTTTATACACAATAATTGGCACGAAATGCAACATATGGAGAAGGTGTAGTTGATATAAAAAGCAGCTGTACTAGATTAATATTTAATATATTGTTAACAGATATATGAGAGAAAACCAGGTGAAAACAAGAAATTAAACTACACCTGCTAAAGACTTAATTATCTTGCTATAACATTCCTGTCTTTTGCTCCGACGCTGTTGTTTCCGTACATAATACTGATACTTAACATTACTAGACAAATATACCTTTAGGATGAACGTAATCGATAAGATCAACCCAGTATTTAATTGGTAATTATTCCTTCGACCCCTAAAGAATAAAATACAAGATTTGAACTATAATGGAAAATACAGTTTATCAAATGATATAGAGTGCCAACTTTCCGTCAATTCAAACTTGTCGTGCGAAGATTTGTAATATCGGTTTCTTTTCGACGAGCCTCAAAGGAAATGTCAAATTTGACTTTCAATTACTTTCTAATGGGGATTAATCAAATAAGCGAAATGATACCGATTTTACTTTGGATAGAAACCTATATATTCACACTGCCAGAAGCTCATAATGCCCTTGAGGTAATCGATTGTAAGTCAGGTTTATAAAATAATATGCAATGGAGGTATCGGACAAATTCAGCAGATTGCTAAAGTAAGGAACTAAATTGTCTGATTTCTGAGCGCAAATAGATATCTGAACTCAAATAAAGACGTGTGAATTACGCTTTTTGTCCCCTCCTTTATGACAAAAGATATATGATGGATGTAATTTTACCCTTTCCGTGGTACCCCCTACTACAACCTCGCATTTCTCCTCACAGATCTCGACGGACGTCTGTATGCGACGGGCTAATGTGGAGATATGCAACGTCCGGTTTGATGACACCGGATGGTCACAGACCACCTTACACTTTAGATATGGTGGCCCCAGTTTCCGGTTCCCAGTTTCACTGGCCCTGTTGACATTTCTTTCGTCTGTGGCCTATTGTCGTGACCTCATCAACAGATTTCTCCCCAACACAACTGAAGCTACTGACCTATTGATTTTATGTTGTACATCCTTTTCAATTTTTAAAATTTATTGTTATATTTGGGGAAGATCATGTCCTAATATTGCCAAAAATAGTAAAACACACTCACTACTTGGTTTGGTTTTCGCTTCAGTTTCTGTATATTTTTATATTTTTATAAATAATTTAGGTAGTAATCAATGTTTATCATTGATTGACCAACAGTTAAAAATATAAATATATATATAATGTCTAAAAGTTTTTCGTCACACATTTCTGTGACATCTTCTGTGATTATCGCTGTGTTTCCTCCCGTTTTTAATTGTTGGTCAATTAATGATAAACATTGATTACCACATTATATTACATTATATAAAAAAATCTGAGGTGTGGAATCTTAGCAATACTAAATGTAAAATTCACTTCATATTGACTAATGCAGTAACGTTCAGTTTCCTCAGTTTCACTGTTTCAATCCTCCCACTAAATAAATATATTTACATAACTATAACTGTCTCTGGGACATTTCTGCATTATCTATATTCACATATAGAAACGATGTTTTTTTCTCTTCCGTTGCTTTCAATGTTTTCTAGTTTCACTGTATTATAAACTGATGTACAATTGTCATGTCTACGTGAATGGGAAGAGAGATTCATATATTTACTACGAATATCATCTTTACGAAAAGCGAAGCTGTTAAACTAAATCTGTCATGAATAAACACTTTTATTCTCAAAAGTATTTCCAGTCTTTCACTGATTTATAATAATCAATATATCTATTAGATTAACTTTACGTTGTGGAAGGAGAATCAATTTTACTTGTTTTCAGTTGTCTTCGGATATCATAAAAAAATTACAAAAGAATTGACAGACTTACTATTGAAGGGCTATAGAATTGTTATGAAGGTATGTCCGACAAGACACCAAGCAAATATATTTCGAAAATACTTTAGCTTCCAACGGAAGCAAATATTTTAGATTTTCCGTTAATACTGGTTCGTTCACGTTTATTTTCTCAATAGTAGAATCTATTTAGCATCATTGAGTGCCGAAATGTCTACGTTTCTGATCGAATTTATATTACTGTGTTGTTGTTTTTATGTTTATTTGGATGTGTTTAAAACATAAGTAAATATAAGGGGATTGGATTATCACGTTCTCTTCCGGTCAACATTCCCAGATGAACTTTTTATGATTGGTCAAATTAGGACAGGTTATATCTAAGTATAACGAACACATACTTCAGATTAAGAAAAGAAATATGTACTTATACACACATGCACACATAAATAGATATTCATAAATACACACACACAGACACACACACACACATATATATATATATATATATATATATATATATATATATATATATATATATATATATATATATATATTATATATATGTGTGTGTGTGTGTGTGTGTGTGTGTGTGTGTGTGTGTGTGTGTGTGTGTGTGTGTGTGTCTGTGTGTGTGTATTTATGAATATCTATTTATGTGTGCATGTGTGTATAAGTACATATTTCTCTTCTTAATCTGAAGTATGTGTTCGTTATACTTAGATATAACCTGTCCTAATTTGACCAATCATAAAAAGTTCATCTGGGAATGTATATATATACATATATATATACATATATATATACATATATATATATAGGGTATCCCCCAAAAAATATATACACACTACAACACCATTCTAATAAATATTGCCTGTACAGGTAATCAAAGTGTGTATACATTTTTGGCACACCCTGTATATATATATAGAGAGACATATATAGATAGATAGATAGATAGATAGATAGATAGATAGATAGATAGATAGATAGATAGATAGATAGATAGATACATTTATTTATTAGCCACAAGGGCACAAAAGAAGGGGACAAATACAAATGGGGAGATTACATACAGGTATATGAAAATAAAACTATTAATACAATAACAAATAACAATTGAAATCCCCAATAGGGGGGAGGTGTTACACAGGGGTTGTACACACCCCGAAAAAATGTACAACCCTCATATCCAGGAGCACCAAGAGTGAGTACTCCCTTCCTCTCTTCCTCTTTTTCGTCAACTTACAGGCTTATATAGGGAGAAGGCCCAACCACTCGGGCCATCTTTGCCACATTCACCCACCTTTTATAAAATTTGCTGGGTACAGAACCTCTCTCTCCATCCTGATTCTTCTTCCAAAATGATATTTGATAAAACGAATCAGTTGCTCGCCGGAGAGAAGGGTGTCTGACCTCAGCCCTTTTAACCTCGTCCACCATATAACCTCTTTCACCATAGCCATAACACATAGGAAAACACCCTCTCCCTCGTTTTTAAAGGAGGGTGGCGGTTTGATCATGACAATGGACTCGGTGGTCAACTGGATTGGTCCCACCCGCGACAATAGTCGTTCTACATAGCCCCACAGGTCGGTAACGCCCGGGCAGTGTACAAATGCGTGTGCGATGGTTTCCTCGTCGCGCACGCATCTCGGACAGATCTTTTTCGAAGGGTCCCTACCCGGGCGCCCGTGTCTGTAGAGCTTGTCTCGAACTGGTAGAGCTCCTCAGTAGCACTGCCAGGCCAGGGACTTTTGGAAGTTGTCCATTGGTCCCGGTGGAAGGTCCTACCGAACAGACTGGCCAGTTCGTCCTCCTCTTAGATAGATAGATAGATAGATAGATAGATAGATAGATAGATGTAGTAACACAACAGTTAGTTCACCATACCGAGAACAATTGCTTCACCTTGCGGATCTTCAAACTCGTCCCATGGACTGAGTGCTCTACTACTACTACTACGGATATTTCCCTCCAGTGTTCTACCTTTATATGGCCGGACTGGAAATTTTATTTTACAATTTTAATTCCACGAAAGCACTATACATATTTCGATGGCCCAGCTTTATCATCCGATTTTGATGCAAGACTAGGCGATTTCATCAGGTGTTATTTGCATAATTACGTAACAGAATTACGTTGAACCCAAACATAGAATAGGAGATAGGAGATAGAAGAAAATAGAAGATAGAAGATAGAAAATAGTGGACCGATTGTAAGAGAATAGAATGAAATTCTTCTGACAGGATCCGCTGGAAGGAATGTTTCAGGACACTGTACCCACGACCCGTATATGAATAACTGGAAGAAGAAGAAGAAGAAGAAGAAGACAGTATAATGAACTAAGATTTCGCAGTTATTTTAGCAGGACAGAGAACTGTATGATTATTTCGTTTAAAAATTAAAGCCAAATATGTAATTTCATTCTCTATAATAATTTTGTTATCCCCATATACAAACACTATCATAATTTAAATGTGTGAATATCTATTTACCTGTAGCATACGGAAATGTTCTAATATCCATCTAATCTAGACAAATATATTTTACAATAGCAATCACTGAGTTCCATTCCTTTATAAAACATTTTTTATGATTATTCTTTTCTTTCCTTCGCGACTTCAACAATTCTCCGAGTTTTGAAGTTTTGAACGAAGTTTCAAATCCGATGTTTGAAGAATAAATAACTTTATTTTACACAATAGATGCTTTCGTTACTTCTACGAGGGGGGTGCTGAAAGTGTCCTGGCTTTGGGTAAAAAGAAGTACAGGAGGACCAGATATGATTTTATTCAACATATTCCCCAGATTGACACAGTTATTGCAGTGGTTCATCAGTTTTTCTAAGCCCTTTAACAAGAACTCGGAAGATTAGGTTACCCAACCAGGCCCCTGTAGTAGCGATCAAGCCAGGTATTTTTCAGCATACTATCTTACAGTATACAATGTATCTGTGTATGTAACACACCACCGTATATACAATGTATCTCTGTATATGATGTTTAAAGTTGAAATATTTCCTGGGATATCGTTATTCATCTTTTCTCTTTAGCCCAGCATTCCTCATGGTGCCGCAGGTCTGCCGTTATTGACATACAGCGTTTCTAGAGCATTTTAAACCTGGTGGAGCCCATCTTTCTCTAAGCCTGACTACAGCAGATTTCTTCCGGAGAAGGATATAAAGTGAGAGAAAGATATAGAGGAAGAATCGATCGCAGTGCTAGACTGGTATTTATTTATCAACCTGAAAGGGATGAAAGGCGAAGTATTCACCCTGTATTCGCTCTTCGTCAAAATTTGAATGGATCTGGACGAACTTCAGCTTTACTAAGGAGTCTTACATGTACAAGCAGGATCGTGCTCATAACGAAACTCTTCAACCAATCATCAGAAGAAACATTATATCTCCCACACATACAATCCAACCATCTTACATAACCTATATTTCTTATAGTCACTCCATCTCATTCTCTGGAACGTAACATAATAGTTGTTAATTACATAGACCTTCCGATGTGACTTTTATGATGTAATCATATCTACTTAAGATTATGGGATTTAATAACTGAAAGCTAATGACAAAATATGAAGAGTCATTCTTCGACTGGATATTAGCTGAAATATCTACTTAGCTCTCCATTTGATGAAATTACGGAATTGTTATAAATATGCTATCAAACAATATAAGTTTGACAATAATAGTAATGAAGGTAAAGAAAATTATAATGGATTTAAGCAACGAAAGGAAGTAAAAGCTGCAAAGCTGATGTCTTCAAAATAGTATATAGAAAAGAAAGAAAAACATCGTCTCCGTTCAAAAATGATTATATTAGTCTGACATCGAGAGATGCTAATTAAAATCGTCTATCGAATTTCCTCGCAAAGCTCTGTTCTTGAAAGAGTAATCTTGTTTTAGTAAATCTTCGGGTTTGTTTAAAGGAAAGACATAAAAAGATTATTTACTTCCCTATAATAGAGGAATTTCTTATAAGGTTTGTGAATACTTATGCTAACTAAATGTTCTAACGGCACAACATGCTCAATCTCATGCAACGATAACCAGCATAAACTATATAAGAGAAGCTCTGTTATATAGATTATGATAGAATGTAGAACATGGAAGGAATAAAAGATTTTACAGTACTTTAAAGACATCGAAGAAAAGAATTACGAACCGTATGTTTTCTGAACATTTTTATAATAAACAATATAAAATTAATGAGCATAGAAAGATTTAGAAATACCGTTATGGTTCAGAGTTGAACAAGTCTAAGAAACAGAATCTTAACTCCCACTAAAAAATATCGTAGACGTAATGAAATAGTTCTTCTGAACCTAAGCTAAAATAGGTTAACAGTTACTGGAAATTTTCATGAATGTTTCAAAAGCCGCTACTTGATTATGATTTTATTCAACATATTCTTCTCTCAGATTCACACACTTATTGCAGCGGCCCTTCAGTTTTTCTAAGCCCTGTCAAAAGAACTCAGAAGGTTGGGCCTCCAACCAGGCCTCTGTAGCAGCGATCAAACCAGGAACTTTTCAGCACCAGCTCGTATGCATGTATGTATGTATGCACACACACACATATATATGTGTGTGTGTGTGTATGTTTGTGTGTCTCTGTATGTGTATGCACGTATTTATATATGCATGCATACAAACATACATACATATGTAAATACACATAAGTTTATACATTACATATATATATGTGTGTATGTGTGTTTGTGTGTGTGTGAGTATGTGTGTGTGTGTGTGTGTGTGTGTGTGTGTGTGTGTGTGTGTGTGTGTGTGTGTGTGTGTGTGTGTGTGTGTGTGTGTGTGTGTGTGTGTGTGTGTGTGTGTGTTTGTGTGTGTGTGTGTTTTTGTGTGTGTGTGATTTGTGTCTGTGTGTGTATGCACGTATTTATATATGCATGCATACAAACATACATATATAAATACGTATAAGTTTATACATACATATATATGTGTGTGTGTGTTTGTGTGTCCCTGTGTGTGTATGCACGTATTTATATGCATGCATACAAACATACATACATACATATATATAAATACACATAAGTTTATACATATACATATATGACTTCGTTGAAGATAACCAAAATGTTACAGTCGTTCTGAAAGTAGTTTTCAGTTATATCAGCAATAAAATAAATAATGTATCAACAGATTATTTTCTCCTGTAAAATCATTAATATTTTGACTTTTTCTTTACAATACTGCAATGTTTACTATTGAAGTTTAGTAGGAAATCTAAAACAATGTAGAATAGCAATAATTGTACTGTTATATTTTTTATGAGGCATCGCTATATTTTGTATAATTATGAGCTTGTGGACTGATAAACTCGATTTTATTTTTACTTTCAATTTTCAACATCTGGTTTTTGAAACAATAATTAATTTGCCTCCAAGATCTGGTTATCCGGATTTACACATTTATTGGCACAAGGTGAGATTTTGTAAAGGAGAATTATATGTCATTGAATAGCACCCACTATAGTCATCATCATCATCATCATCATTATAATAATTGTAGTTATCGTCGCCGTACATAATTTGCCAACTCTCCCATCTCACCTTCAACAACTACGTGGATCTCTATCCGTCAGTCGTCACCTTGTACATAGATATAGCTATGTACATCTACTGCCGTTTGTGCCACATGGAGTGTCTCCTTACATTTACTCTTCTTAATATGTCTTGTGATGTTTGAGCGGTAGATTGACAGCAATCGGTAGAGCGTCGGACAATATGCTTTGTGGCATAAGATTGCGCCCCTTTACAGTCTTAGTTCAAGACCTACCGAGGTTAGGTTTGCCTTTCATCTTTACAGGGTCGATAAAATAAAGTACCAGTCATACTGGAGCCAATTTAATCGTCCCCTTCCCTAAAAACATTGTTGGCCTTGTGTCTTAAATCAGAAACCAGTATGTCTTGTAAAATACTTTTTCTGTCTCTTTACTGATTCATAACATATGTCGCTACTTCTTTCTCGTGTTCTTCCATTCCGTATCTTTATTTATTCAATCTATAAGCCATCGATGCTATCACTCACTGATCAAACATTCTCTCGTTCAACTTTAGCGTCATCTCAACTTTCATGATTTTCTCTCAATTTACCAAAATATCCCGCTTCCTGTTGCCTCTCTATTTCCTCTCGGTGTCTCTATTTCACGTTTAACCGTTTTCTAACATAAATATATTCATCATTTGTTGTCAAGGTTAATCTTGATGACTTTACTTGCTGCGTGGTTGTTGAACGTGGCTTGTGTTTTCTTCATATATATATTGTACTGTATCATAGCAACAATTACAAAATGTACGTTGGTTTATAGGGACTACATAGAGAGCAGCAGGCGATAGCAACAATTGGCACTAGTTTGGTGAGGCCCTCACTTTTAATGGGCAGATAATGGTGATGATGATGATAGTCATGATAATGATGGTAATGATGATGCTCATGATAATGATGATAGTGATGATGATCATCATCTTCATGATGATGATGGTGGTGATAGTGATGATGATGGTGATACTGGTGATAGTGATGATGATGGTGATCGTATTTTATTAGGTGAAGTGTTGTTATTGTCATGATTGATTCACACAACACCAGGGTGAATATATACATTTATTATCAAATATCCGGGAGTGAAAGATGAGCTTGATATTGATGCTTATCTGAACATGATGATGACAAGGAAGAAAGCAATGGTAATAGCAATATTTTATTTTGATAATGGACACGTATTCTGACTGTCTACCATACAACCGACTTCTTCCCTGGCGATCAAATGCCTTCTTGTTTGTTAATGTTGAAGAAAGAGCCATAAATCCCTACCTGGGCCGATTCTAAAGATGAGATTCGTCATGATATCCCATCTAAAATGGCGAGAGATTTGAAACACTGTCTGTATGTTTCCGGCTTTCCTCTCTTATATTTTCTCTTTCAATTTATTATATTGATGTATGATTAGTTTCACTTAAATCTATAATCTTCTCTCTGTTATTGATTCACTTTTTCATACAACAAAATCATTTGTAGTAGTCGTTTTTAAATTTTCCTCCTCCGGCGTTGTGTATTTTGGAAATTATCTTTAACATACGTCAGTTTTCTGTATTTATTCTTCGATCATTTTGTTTAAATCTAACTTTCGAGTTTTAAGTAATTGGCTTTTTCTTAGAGTAGATTCCATGCATTTGTGTAATCTCTTAAGAATTTGATATCGCGATTAAATGTTAAGATGTTTGCATCACGATAATGAGATTCCGGGTTCAATCCTACAGCATGGTATTTTAGTCAAATATCGTTTCTCGTAGCCTCGGGATTGTGAGTGAAATTGTATAGTCAGTCTTATCATAGACTGTGTCATAATGAATTGCCATGATAATTATGTTTAGAGTACACATGTCTGTGTTATCGTCTTATACGTTACTTTAATGGGTAAACCCTTCCTTTGATAGAAAAGCTAGGATAACCATCGTTGAAAATGACAGAAATATATTTTGTAATGTTAGTAAATCTATAACCAGCATTTAGTAGGTTCTATAGACGTGTTTTGACTCGTACTAACCTTTAAATCTTATATTTAGAAGTGTTTTCTTATTATGTGTTTATACCATTAGTCACCATTGATGGTCAGTTTCAACAGATTACACTGGGAACATTTTCTGTTGTCATAAGATTGAAAATAACAGATTTGTATAGTTTTTTACGTGTTAAATCAGAATTTAGTGTCAGTGGGAATCTATATTTTGAAAACCCAAATAGTTACATGTGCTACAGCATCCTTGAGAAGAAAGGTTTGTTCTTTTTAAAGGGGCTTAATTTGTTTCTGTAGTTTGCAGCAGACATGTAGTCAGCAAGCAAACTGTATTGGTAACGCTTTACTATAGTAAGAATAATCTAATGAAAGTTCCCTCCATGTTCGTCTCTTACAACTCACAAGAACCCTGACTGACATATTGCATTCCATTTTTGGTAAGACTTAAGAAAGTTTCCTACTATTTCAGAACAGGTTTTAGCTTTGTAATTTCTCAAACGTCTAGCACAAACCCTATTGAAACTTTGCCACGCAGATTTGTCAGCATCATCCATATCCCCATCAGATACCTCATATTCAGCAGCATCCATATCCCCATCAGATACCTCATATTCAGCAGCATCCATATCCCCATCAGATACCTCATATCTGAATATTTCTCTCAACGCCTATAAACTATCATTAATTGTTCAGATATTTGAGTCAAGTTTGTGCTTCATTCATCGCTGTAACGAGGTCTTTCATAAGTTCAAGCTTGATATACAAAAGAGGAATTCATATTTTCACATTGTTACTCATTCCCATTGTGTTCTTATCCAAAAGACCCCATCAGTGAATTAACATCTTTATAGTGTACAGGTTCAGCTACCCGACGAGAGAACCATTCTTTGACGTCATCAAAGGTGTGGAAATCGCAAACTTCAGTATCATGTTACATAAGGTTTCATTCGTTTTATTCCAAATCAAAATGTTCCTAATAAAATTTACATGAAAATTAGATGAAAAGATACAGTTTTTTTTCTTCTTCTTCTTCTTCTTCTTCTTCTTCTTCTTCTTCTTCTTCTTCTTGAGAGGGTGAGTAGAGTCCTCAAACACTCCTTCCAGCGGGTTCTGCCAGAAGCACCAGTTTCCAACATATTCTGTTAATATCAAAATCTTTAATTACACCGTGTAACAAAAAAGTTTTTTTTCTCTGTTCCTGGCTTGTAATCACTTTTTTGTGTTGCTTAGGTCCCAAATAAATAAAAAAAAAGTGCTATTAAACAGTTAAAAGTTGGGGTTTGTAAAAATTCTAAGCTATTCACTAGGATTTTACATTGTATGTAAGTTTAATTTGCTTATGTTAAATGATTTTTTATATATGTTTCAGGTTAAATTAAAATTATAAAATAAAGAGTAATACCTAAAGAAAATTATAAAAGTGCAATAAAGTATAAAATTGTTAAAAAGTGGATTAAAGACATTTATTGATACTGAATTTTGCACCCTGAATAAAGGGTAAGTTGTGTTTTAAGCACGGTGTTACACGGTGTTATAGTTTTATTAATTAATACATCATTTTTTATTCGATTAATGTACTAAATGGGGTAAAAAGAAACGAACACACCATCAAAAGAAAAGCAAACATGTCAGAACAAATTTGATTAACATTTCGATGTAGCTAGAAAATTTAAACTGCTGCTGCATTTCGGGCGGAGGAGGGTAAACTCTCCAAATATCGGACACTCTCCAACAGGTTTGCGTTCGAGCCCGAAGCAGTGGAGACTTCTGGTGTCCTTGACCATAGAACCACCTCTCTACTCACCACCATCGTCACAGTGTTGGCTAACCGCAAGTGTGAACCTTGCGAGCAGGAATGTCTATTCCAGCGCGTCTCCCCCACCATCCTCCGGGGAAACGCCTCATCTATTCTGTCATCCGGGGCAGTAGGGCGGCCAGCGCATGGGCCCCTATTTGCTTATAATAGTGAGAGATAGGGAGAAGGAGAGAGAGACGGAGGTAGTGACAATGGGAATTTGATCCATTATGCTTAGATCATGTTGTCTTCTATAAAAACATATCTTATATGGCGGGTATATCTCACAGTTTTATTTATATTTCTTATGTTAACATGACAAAAGCTTATATACTGCATCATTTTATGTTTCTGGAATTTTCCAATATATAGGAATCAGCTAGGTGTATTATCGATTTTTTGGTAATCATTTTAACGCATATTTAGATTTTTTTCATCTCGCTGTATGTTCTTTACATCCATACACAGGTTTACCGATAGCCAGCCTCCCGCTGAATATAGATTGCTGTGTTTCATAAATTGGTGATAAATAGCTGATCACAAACTACTACTACTACTACTACTACTACTACTACTACCACCGCCAACACCACCACTACTACAAATACTACCACTACTACAACAACTACTACTACTACTACTACTACTACTACTACTACTACTACCACCGCCAACACCACCACTACTACAAATACTACCACTACTACAACAACTACTACTACTACTACTACTACTACTACTACTACTACCACCGCCAACAGCAACACTACTACAAATACTACCACTACTACAACAACAACTAGTACTACAACTACTACTGCTACTACAACTACCACCGCCAACACCACCACTACTACAAATACTACCACTACTACAACAACAACTACTACTACAACTACTACTGCTACTACAACTACCACCGCCAACACCACCACTACTACAAATACTACCACTACTACAACTACTACTACTACTACTACAACTACTACTGCTACCACTACTACTACTACTACTACTACTACCACTACCACTACTACTACTACTACCACTACCACCACCACTACCACTACTACAAATACTACCACTACTACCACTACTACCACCACTACTACTATTAGTAGTGGTGGTAGTAGTGGTAGTGGAGGGTAGTACTGCCTTGGAAGGCAATACTACCCTCTCCCCCTGATATTCCAAGAAGTTGATGAAGAATTGGCTAAACAGGAAAGCGTCCAACACAACTGCCATGGTCACCAGCCATATGTAACCCTAACTCTAACCCTTACCCTAACCCTAAGCTTCCCGGTTAAAAGGCGGCGGTGGGGTGACCTTCACAATGGGTTCAGCTGATCCGCCCCTCTCCCGACAACAGCCCTTCCACATAAACCCACAGGTCACCAATGCTCGGAAACTGAGTGAGTGGCTATAGGAGGTTTGGCGGACTCTTCCCTCAAGACCCACCCAGGAATAAGTGAGTGAAGAAGAAGAAGAAGAAGAAGAAGAAGAAGAAGAAGAAGAAGAAGAAGAAGAAGAAGAAGAAGAAGAAGAAGTGTTGCTTTATTGATTTCTTACAGTAAATTTCCTTCCTGATCCGACCCTATATATTTCGTTTTGTGTTTGAGACAGCTTTTAATTCCACTGTAGTTAGATGGGAGTTGCTTTACTCTATTTAACCCTAGCATGACTCTACATTTATGTTTAATAGCTTCAGTAACTTGAAATTTTTATCGGGGCATTCGTATTGTGTGGAATTGAATAAAATTTGGTTTCCAGATTAATTTGAAGAGAAAACGTGATATATGGTATCAGTGTGTCATTATCTCTATCAGTTTGTATAGAATTGTGAGAAAAATAGTCCTGCAATGCGCATGTACTGAATTATTTCGTGGTAGAAATATTGAAACAAAATGAAAATGTTTCTCTTTATAACCAAGGCAAGTGTGTTTGAATTGAAACTACTGTAAACTAAGCTGCATAATTAACATTGATATCAGGCCACATCTATAATACTGGCAAAACACTGAATAATATTTGCTGTTTAAATGTTTAAGAAGCGCAGAGAAATGGTTTACCATTTCTATGAATACATTTTCTCTTTAATCTGTAAATGTAAATCCATGAAGAAATAGTGACTTTTAAAGGAACTGAATGAAGGCAAAATTTAAAGATCGTAGAATTTTATAAACTGTCTTTTTTCTCAACAGTTTAATTTATCGCATTCCACAGCATCTTGAAACGGACATCAGAAACGGAATAAGATATCACGGTAGTAATCAATTATAAAATAAAATCATAGAAAATATAGGAATATGGATTCTGTTAAAAAAAATATATATTTCTCTAAACTAAAGATAAGCATTATCAAAAGCACAAATGGAAAATGATGAATTATAAAGTTTACGAAACAAATGCAATTCGTTCTAACATTACTAGATCGAGTTTCAGTTATTTATGTTAACGTCGCTGCGGATTGGTTTTACTCTGAAGTTGAAACACGCTAGTATTACATAGCTTCAATATTTAGAAATGGGTCCTCCCATTTGAAACTATTGGTTGTTTTATACACATCATCCCATACGCGGCCCAACTCTTGAGTGTTTTGTGCAGGGATTTTTAGCTGTTCTCCTCTAGCGTAGGCCAATAAATTGCCACTTTTAATGTCTGGTATCTGGGTGGGAGGTGATAGATGTGTCCAGCTAATCGGAACTGGCATCCTACCCTAATCTGGCTAGAACGTGGATATTCGGTATATTTATTCTGTTATGAGGTCATATATTGTTAGAAAGTGGGTCTGAAGTATTAAGCAGTGTGATTCCTCACCATATGTTGCAAAAAGATAAGTTTTTTCTGTCTGTTATAATAGCACTTTCTTGCCATACTGATGGCAATTCTGTTGTCAGAAGTAGTTCGTCAAACTATTCTCTTCTGCTGTTATTTCTTACAGTTTCAGATATTTAAACTTAGTTCATATTCAGTCAGCATCATTTTACTTGGGTGAAGCTGATATGTAGCGAACATTTTTAAATAACATTTTGCTTTTCATTACTAAAACCACTTTGAGTTCAAATCCCGCCGAGGTTAACTTTGCCTTTTATCCTTATGGGGTCGATAAAATAAATTACCAGTAATACACTGGGGTCGATTTAATTGACTTTCCTCTCCTCCAAAATTTCTGGCCCTGTGCCTATATAAGAAACCATTATTAAAACCACTTTTAGGGCGGTGGATTGGCAGTATCGGTAGAGCGTCGGACAATATGCATCGTAACATAGAGTTATGGCCCTTTACGTTCTGAGTTCAAATCCCGCCGAGGTTAACTTTAACTTTGATCCTTACGGGGTCGATAAATAAAACACCAGTAATGCACTGGGTTCGATTTAATCGACTTTCCCCTCCCCTAAAAAAATGGTTGGCCCTTATCAAAAGAACTTTTAACGTAAAGACATATCTTCTCTGCTGTTACAGCGACAATGTACATGTAAATATTTCACAAACGATGTGTTTGTCGCATTTAATTATCAATGTTATCAACATATATTTAAAACAAATAAAGCATAAATAAAGAATGTGATTTACTCGCTCTATAAAACAGAGATTATTGAACAAGTCAATAAACAAAACTGATAATAAAATAATATAATCCTGAGAACCATGAAATTGGTTTTATCCAAGATAGCAATTATTGTTTTTATAAGGAATTGATAAAATCACTTATGAATGTCTTAACCTGAGGAACATGAAATTTATGAGTTCACAATGAAATTGGCGTAATGAATATTATTTCAATGAAAGGAAATATTGTAGATAATTACATTTTAGAGTATAACAAGTATGAACTCATCAAGCTCGGTGTTATTGTAGAGAAACATGATGATTAAATCCATTCTAAAGGTTCCCATGTAGTCCCCTTCAACTTAACTTCATATATCTGACAGTGATGAACTGACAGTCGTTAGAACGTCGATAGAACACTTTGTGGTGGTGAAGTGACAGTCGTTAGAACGAGGGTAGAATACTTTGTGGTGGTAAACTGACAGTCGTTAGAATGTCGATAGAACACTTCGTGGTGGTGAACTGACAGTCGTTAGAACGTCGATAGAACACTTTGTGGTGGTAAACTGTCAGTCGTTAGAATGTCGATAGAACACTTTGTGGTGGTAAACTGTCAGTCGTTAGAACGTCGATAGAACACTTTGTGGTGGTGAAGTGACAGTCGTTAGAACGTCGATAGAACACTTTGTGGTGGTAAACTGTCAGTCGTTAGAATGTCGATAGAACACTTTGTGGTGGTGAACTGACACTAGTTAGAACGTCGATAGAACACTTTGTGGTGGTGAACTGACGGTCGTTAGAACGTCGATAGAACACTTTGTACTTGTGAAGTGACAGTCGTTAGAACGTCGATAGAACATTTTGTGGTGGGGAACTGACACTAGTTAGAACGTCGATAGAACACTTTGTGGTGGTGAACTGACACTAGTTAGAACGTCGATAGAACACTTTATGGTGGTAAACTGACAGTCGTTAGAACGTCGATAGAATACTCTGTGGTTGTGAACTGACAGTCGTTAGAATGTCGATAGAACACTTTGTGGTGGTGAACTGACAGTCGTTAGAACGTCGATAGAACACTTTGTGGTGGTGAACTGACACTAGTTAGAACGTCGATAGAATACTCTGTGGTTGTGAACTGACAGTCGTTAGAATGTCGATAGAACACTTTGTGGTGGTGAAGTGACAGTCGTTAGAACGTGGGTAGAATACTTTGTACTGGTGAAGTGACAGTCGTTAGAACGTGGGTAGAATACTTTTTGGTGGTAAACTGAGTCGTTAGAACGTGGGTAGAATAATTTGTGGCGGTAAACTGACAGTCGTTAGAACGTCGATAGAACACTTTGTACTGGTGAAGTGACAGTCGTTAGAACGTCGATAGAACACTTTGTGGTGGTGAACTGACAGTCGTTAGAACGTCGATAGAACACTTTGTACTGGTGAACTGACAGTCGTTAGAACGTCGATAGAACACTTTGTGGTGGTGAACTGACAGTCGTTAGAACGTCGATAGAACACTTTGTGGTGGTGAACTGACAGTCGTTAGAACGTCGATAGAACACTTTGTGGTGGTGAACTGACAGTCGTTAGAACGTCGATAGAACACTTTGTACTGGTGAAGTGACAGTCGTTAGAACGTCGATAGAACACTTTGTACTGGTGAACTGACAGTCGTTAGAACGTCGATAGAACACTTTGTGGTGGTGAACTGACAGTCGTTAGAACGTCGATAGAACACTTTGTGGTGGTGAACTGACAGTCGTTAGAACGTCGATAGAACACTTTGTACTGGTGAACTGACAGTCGTTAGAACGTCGATAGAACACTTTGTACTGGTGAACTGACAGTCGTTAGAACGTCGATAGAACACTTTGTGGTGGTGAACTGACAGTCGTTAGAACGTCGATAGAACACTTTGTACTGGTGAACTGACAGTCGTTAGAACGTCGATAGAACACTTTGTGGTGGTGAACTGACAGTCGTTAGAACGTCGATAGAACACTTTGTACTGGTGAACTGACAGTCGTTAGAACGTCGATAGAACACTTTGTGGTGGTGAACTGACAGTCGTTAGAACGTCGATAGAACACTTTGTGGTGGTGAACTGACAGTCGTTAGAACGTCGATAGAACACTTTGTGGTGGTGAACTGACAGTCGTTAGAACGTCGATAGAACACTTTGTACTGGTGAAGTGACAGTCGTTAGAACGTCGATAGAACACTTTGTACTGGTGAACTGACAGTCGTTAGAACGTCGATAGAACACTTTGTGGTGGTGAACTGACAGTCGTTAGAACGTCGATAGAACACTTTGTACTGGTGAACTGACAGTCGTTAGAACGTCGATAGAACACTTTGTGGTGGTGAACTGACAGTCGTTAGAACGTCGATAGAACACTTTGTACTGGTGAACTGACAGTCGTTAGAACGTCGATAGAACACTTTGTACTGGTGAACTGACAGTCGTTAGAACGTCGATAGAACACTTTGTGGTGGTGAACTGACAGTCGTTAGAACGTCGATAGAACACTTTGTACTGGTGAACTGACAGTCGTTAGAACGTCGATAGAACACTTTGTGGTGGTGAACTGACAGTCGTTAGAACGTCGATAGAACACTTTGTACTGGTGAACTGACAGTCGTTAGAACGTCGATAGAACACTTTGTGGTGGTGAACTGACAGTCGTTAGAACGTCGATAGAACACTTTGTGGTGGTGAACTGACAGTCGTTAGAACGTCGATAGAACACTTTGTACTGGTGAACTGACAGTCGTTAGAACGTCGATAGAACACTTTGTGGTGGTGAACTGACAGTCGTTAGAACGTCGATAGAACACTTTGTACTGGTGAACTGACAGTCGTTAGAACGTCGATAGAACACTTTGTACTGGTGAACTGACAGTCGTTAGAACGTCGATAGAACACTTTGTGGTGGTGAAGTGACAGTCGTTAGAACGTCGATAGAACACTTTGTACTGGTGAACTGACAGTCGTTAGAACGTCGATAGAACACTTTGTGGTGGTGAACTGACGGTCGTTAGAACGTCGATAGAACACTTTGTACTGGTGAACTGACAGTCGTTAGAACGTCGATAGAACACTTTGTACTGGTGAACTGACAGTCGTTAGAACGTCGATAGAACACTTTGTACTGGTGAAGTGACAGTCGTTAGAACGTCGATAGAACACTTTGTACTGGTGAACTGACAGTCGTTAGAACGTCGATAGAACACTTTGTGGTGGTGAACTGACAGTCGTTAGAACGTCGATAGAACACTTTGTACTGGTGAACTGACAGTCGTTAGAACGTCGATAGAACACTTTGTACTGGTGAACTGACAGTCGTTAGAACGTCGATAGAACACTTTGTGGTGGTGAACTGACAGTCGTTAGAACGTCGATAGAACACTTTGTACTGGTGAACTGACAGTCGTTAGAACGTCGATAGAACACTTTGTGGTGGTGAACTGACAGTCGTTAGAACGTCGATAGAACACTTTGTACTGGTGAACTGACAGTCGTTAGAACGTCGATAGAACACTTTGTGGTGGTGAACTGACAGTCGTTAGAACGTCGATAGAACACTTTGTACTGGTGAACTGACAGTCGTTAGAACGTCGATAGAACACTTTGTACTGGTGAACTGACAGTCGTTAGAACGTCGATAGAACACTTAGTACTGGTGAACTGACAGTCGTTAGAACGTCGATAGAACACTTTGTGGTGGTGAACTGACAGTCGTTAGAACGTCGATAGAACACTTTGTACTGGTGAAGTGACAGTCGTTAGAACGTCGATAGAACACTTTGTGGTGGTGAACTGACAGTCGTTAGAACGTCGATAGAACACTTTGTACTGGTGAAGTGACAGTCGTTAGAACGTCGATAGAACACTTTGTGGTGGTGAACTGACAGTCGTTAGAACGTCGATAGAACACTTTGTACTGGTGAACTGACAGTCGTTAGAACGTCGATAGAACACTTTGTACTGGTGAACTGACAGTCGTTAGAACGTCGATAGAACACTTAGTACTGGTGAACTGACAGTCGTTAGAACGTCGATAGAACACTTTGTGGTGGTGAACTGACAGTCGTTAGAACGTCGATAGAACACTTTGTACTGGTGAAGTGACAGTCGTTAGAACGTCGATAGAACACTTTGTGGTGGTGAACTGACAGTCGTTAGAACGTCGATAGAACACTTTGTACTGGTGAAGTGACAGTCGTTAGAACGTCGATAGAACACTTTGTGGTGGTGAACTGACAGTCGTTAGAACGTCGATAGAACACTTTGTACTGGTGAACTGACAGTCGTTAGAACGTCGATAGAACACTTAGTACTGGTGAACTGACAGTCGTTAGAACGTCGATAGAACACTTTGTGGTGGTGAACTGACAGTCGTTAGAACGTCGATAGAACACTTTGTACTGGTGAAGTGACAGTCGTTAGAACGTCGATAGAACACTTTGTGGTGGTGAACTGACAGTCGTTAGAACATCCATAGAATGCTATGTGGCGGTGAACTGACAGTCGTTAGAACGTCGATAGAACACTTTGTGGTGGTGAACTGACAGTCGTTAGAACGTCGATAGAACACTTTGTACTGGTGAACTGACAGTCGTTAGAACGTCGATAGAACACTTTGTACTGGTGAACTGACAGTCGTTAGAACGTCGATAGAACACTTTGTACTGGTGAACTGACAGTCGTTAGAACGTCGATAGAACACTTAGTACTGGTGAACTGACAGTCGTTAGAACGTCGATAGAACACTTTGTGGTGGTGAACTGACAGTCGTTAGAACGTCGATAGAACACTTAGTACTGGTGAACTGACAGTCGTTAGAACGTCGATAGAACACTTTGTGGTGGTGAAGTGACAGTCGTTAGAACGTCGATAGAACACTTTGTGGTGGTGAACTGACAGTCGTTAGAACGTCGATAGAACACTTTGTACTGGTGAACTGACAGTCGTTAGAACGTCGATAGAACACTTAGTACTGGTGAACTGACAGTCGTTAGAACGTCGATAGAACACTTTGTGGTGGTGAACTGACAGTCGTTAGAACGTCGATAGAACACTTTGTACTGGTGAAGTGACAGTCGTTAGAACGTCGATAGAACACTTTGTGGTGGTGAACTGACAGTCGTTAGAACGTCGATAGAACACTTAGTACTGGTGAACTGACAGTCGTTAGAACGTCGATAGAACACTTTGTGGTGGTGAACTGACAGTCGTTAGAACGTCGATAGAACACTTTGTACTGGTGAAGTGACAGTCGTTAGAACGTCGATAGAACACTTTGTACTGGTGAACTGACAGTCGTTAGAACGTCGATAGAACACTTTGTGGTGGTGAACTGACAGTCGTTAGAACGTCGATAGAACACTTTGTACTGGTGAAGTGACAGTCGTTAGAACGTCGATAGAACACTTTGTGGTGGTGAACTGACAGTCGTTAGAACGTCGATAGAACACTTTGTACTGGTGAACTGACAGTCGTTAGAACGTCGATAGAACACTTTGTACTGGTGAACTGACAGTCGTTAGAACGTCGATAGAACACTTAGTACTGGTGAACTGACAGTCGTTAGAACGTCGATAGAACACTTTGTGGTGGTGAACTGACAGTCGTTAGAACGTCGATAGAACACTTTGTACTGGTGAAGTGACAGTCGTTAGAACGTCGATAGAACACTTTGTGGTGGTGAACTGACAGTCGTTAGAACGTCGATAGAACACTTAGTACTGGTGAACTGACAGTCGTTAGAACGTCGATAGAACACTTTGTGGTGGTGAACTGACAGTCGTTAGAACGTCGATAGAACACTTAGTACTGGTGAACTGACAGTCGTTAGAACGTCGATAGAACACTTTGTACTGGTGAACTAGTATAATTAGTAAAATTTGGTGTAAATCTTAGATAGGTAATATTTTCAGAAAATATTTAACTCTCGAGACCATTCATGTTGAGTATAATATTGCGCTTATCGTCATGATTTAAACCACGTATATTATTATATTAATTTAATAAAATCACCATACAAAGACCAATGGACTATGGATATCTATCATTGTGTGTGTGACAGCTCACACCTATGCAGGTTTAACTGGCCTCCTCTAAGGTATATCTCGTCGGAGGTGTCTTGGGTAATTTAATGATAGGGACCCCAATCCTATCATCTCATTTCTACAGCTGAGTAAACTGGAGCAACGTGAAATAAAGTGTCTTGCTCAAGGAAACAACACATCACCCGGTCCGAGATTTGAACTCACAACCTTTCAATTGCAAGCCCAATGCTCTAGCCACTAAGCCATGCGCCTTCACATATCTATCATTGCATCAACATAATTAGCATAAATTAGTTTTTAAAGGATATCATTTTTGATTAATTTTATATTATAATCAGTGGTTGAATTATAATTCGTGGCGAAAACTAATGGGTAAATGTATGTCTTGTTACTGATAATTTAGAAGAAATTCAAAATAAAAATTCAATGAAATACTTTTTTTTTTATTCCATAATCGTGTATTACTTGTTTCTTTAATAGTAAGAATTCTAGTGACTTCGTTACTTTTAGTCATTAAACCAACTGGCAGGAGACCCAGCAGTAGACCCCGAGCAAGATGGTTTGGTAACATCCATGAGTTCGGCTGATGTCGTTTGAGGATGCAACCAGATGCCAATTGTTGGTCGTTAGGTTCCAATAGCTTGTTTTGAAATGAAAAAAAATTTATTATTTGGTTTAATGCACTGAGTAGAAGTATTGTTAACTATCGCAAGAATATAGCTTATTATAGAAGTGTGTTGATAGGAATAATGTAAAATTCAGTTTCAAATGTACATATACGTTACTACAGAAATAACAATGTCAGAAGAACAAATATTATGCCACAATGTCCAATTGTTTCCATACATTGAATTGTTCAACGCTGTAAATGTTACATTTAATAAAAGACGATAAAGGGTTTTTTTAAACCGGTACAATGCGGTAAAAATTACAAAGGGCAAATGATGACAAATGAAACAAAACAAATGTATTTTAGCCTGATATTTCAGGGCTATTACCCTCTTTTCAGATGCGAAACTGAAACAGTCCAAGACAAAATAAACAAGCGACCAGTGTTCTTCCCAAACACATGTAATGATGTAGTTGGGATGTAACATGAAATGCTCTAGTTTCAATTTTATCTTAGACTTTAGCTCTTTTATCAATATGAGCCGTTTCTAATTTCTAGACACAAATGCCTCTCATTTAAAATTTAAGATATTTCTATAAGTATTACATAGTTTGCTACTAGATATTTTGGTGGCCTTATATTATAATAGACTTTCAGTATTCCTTGTAAATATAATTGTTTCTACTTTAGGCACAAGGCCAGCAATTACCCAGTGCATTACTGGTACTTTATTTTATCGACCCCGTAAGGATGAAAGACAAAGTCAACCTCGGCGGGATTTGAACTCAGATCATAAAGGGACGTAACTATGCTGGAAAGCATGGTGTCCGACCCTCTACTGATACTGCCAATCCTTGTAATTCCTTGTAAATACAATATTACACTGTAAGACTTTGTATGGAATATTCTAAGATAAAGGCTGTAATACTCACTTGACGGGGGTTTCTTCTCTGAAGACCTTCTGCTGTCCAGCTCTCCTGATTACCACTAAATGCTACGACAATCTTTCTTGTCTTTTTTTTTCTTTCTGTGTCTAGTTTTGCTAATTCATCCAACATATACAACTACGTATCACATGTTGTACAATTCATCCATACTTATACAACTACGTATTACATGTTGTACAGTTAATGCATTGATGTCTATTAGCTTCGTTTTATATTTACGACGATGTTAAGTAAGAGTCTAATTGGATGTAATATTCCACCCTAAACCTTCCATTCCATTGTACACTATCTAGTTTATTGATTTCAACGTATTTGTCATTTTGTGTTTAATTCTTTATTTCTTTATCTTGCATGCCGTTAGTGGTCTCAATTAATGTACTTCTCTTCAATTATTTTGCTGTAGCGCATTGCCAAAGATCCAATATTGGTAATTGTCATTCTTCTGCCATAGTTCATAACTACCGTAAATGTTGTTAACAATTACTGTTCCATCTTCACATATTCTGGAATAAATTAATGCATGTTGCATAATTACCTGCTGCTTTCTGCTGCTTAGACTTTTGTTTGGCGCTGCAACAATTATCCATCTGCCTCAGCTTTCATTTGTGCGCCATTTAGTCATTGTTGCGATTTGCATTTGTCTTTTTCCAACCTGCTCATTTCGTCAGGTAGCGACCATTTAGGAGTTTTACCTGCTGCGGCTTTGGTATGGCGTTCTGCAGCAACATTTCCAGCACTTTCTTTTATTGTTCTACCTTTCTTCTCACAACGAACGAACTCTCGTTATTGTTTTACCTTTCTTCTCACAACAACCTCTCTAGGTTTGTTGAAGAAAGAATGTCTTATATTGTTCATGTTTATAGCGAGATCTAAAGTTTTCCTTCGATATTTAAATATTTCTGTAGTCGTACAGTCAATATTTTATAGTAGTCGTTTAGTCCTATCTGATGCCTACCTCTTATCACTGTATGATCACTGATGACTTATCTCTGAATTGAGCTGTAAGGGAACCGTTGTGATACACACACACACACACACACACACATACATATATATATAGGCAGTGGTGGACTGCCCAGGTCGCCTGATTTCCCAAAGGCAGGTGGGCCCCATGGGGCTCACGGTAGCATTGCAGGGCCCACTGTGGTATTTTAGGGAGCAATGCTTTGCTTTCAAAAATACCTATTTAATAGAAAGAATAACATTTTTTTTTATAATTATGAAACAATTAAGCAAAGCAATTGGTCAACTAGTTCCCCAGGGAATTACTAGAAACCAAAATATACTATAGTGCGGATAGCTGGAATCAGTGGTTGTACATTCTACTAAATCTATTCATTCATGCATGCAAACATGCATATATAGACACAGACACACAAGCATATATATATATATATATATATATATATATATATAGAGAGAGAGAGAGAGAGAGAGAGAGAGAGAGAGAGAGAGAGAGAGAGAGAGAGAGAGAGAGAGAGAGAGAGAGAGAGAGAAATATACACGGGTGTGTATGATTGTGTATAGAAGATTATATTAATAAGAGGAATTCCAACTTTGTCTGATTTACTCGTTTTATTTACAATCCTTTAAAATTTATAATGGTATTATAATGAAATAGTATGATAGAATATTAAATGTTAAGTGTTAATTGAACAAGTACTTTCATGCTTTCGCAATCTTCAGGTTCATAATGTGTGGTGACAGTCAAGTTTGCAGTTGAAAATTGCAAACTTGACTGTCACCACACATTATGAACCTGAAGATTGCGAAAGCATGAAAGTACTTGTTCAATTAACACTTAACATTTAATATTCTATCATACTATTTCATTATAATACCATTATAAATTTTAAAGGATTGTAAATAAAACGAGTAAATCAGACAAAGTTGGAATTCCTCTTATTAATATATATATATATATATATATATATATATATATATATATATATATATATATATATATATATATATATATTTTGTTTATATATACTTACACACGAACTACTGACCAAATAATATTTGGTATCAATGGGTTAAAAACATCTGAGAGAGATGTGGAGGAGAAAGGAGGTGCAACAGAAATGAAACATGAATTACAGGTTAAAATATAGTCTAGATAGATGTGAAACAAAACGATGATGTAATTTATGGAATACCGAAATGATTTAGAAGTCGACCTTAAGTAGGAGCAATAACATTACAAAAAAAAAGCACACCACAATACTTTGTTTTGAAAATTTTGAAAGTAGGTTTATAAGTATGAATTTTCGTAAGACTTACGTAGTTCTCTGTAGCCTATCCGTAAGTGCTAGAGACGGTGGAGATCCTGGTTTGGGTTTCAATCCTGGTCAAGAGGTGCATGTAATTTTTTTTCAGTTCTTATTTTACAACCAATAGAAAAAAAGCTGAAAAAGGTTTGCCGGGAACCCTACTCCCGTCAGGATCGAACTTCACACAAGGATCACCATCGTCTATGACTCCTCCAACTGGGCCACCGTGACAGCTACGACAGTATAATGAAAATTGATAATTATAAAACTACTTTCAAAATCAAAGTTTAAAGATATGGTGTCGTTTATGGGTTTTCTAGAGCTATTAGTCATATTTAGGGTCGACTTGTCAATCTTCTGGCTCTTTGGTAACAACCTATTATTCCTATGTGTATTTAACTGTTGAATTAGTTTAATTTGATTATTTTAGCAAACAAATTATATATATACATATATATATATATATACATATATATAATTGTTTCTACTTTTGGCACAAAACCAACAGTACATTACTGGTACAACCCAGTACATTACTGGTACTTTATTTTATCGACCCCTATAGGATGAAAGGCAAAGTTAACCTCGGCGGGATTTGAATTCAGAACGTAAAGGGATGTAACTATGCTGGAAAGCATGTCCGACCCTCTACCGATACTGCCAATTCACCATATATTGCCAATCATTGTGAGTTTGAATCTGATATGCAGAAAGATATATATATGAATAAAGTAAGCCTGAATAGTAGTAGATTCAAATATGACAGAGAGAGGGGCGCGAGAAATGAGGTGCAATAGAAATGAAACATGGATTACAGGTGAAAATATAGTCTAGATAGATGTGAAACAAAACGATGATGTAGTTTATGGAACACCCAAAAGTCGACCTTAAGTAGGAGCAATAACATTACAAAAATAAGGACACCACACCACTTTGTTTTGAAAATTTTGAAAGTAGGTTTATAAGTATGAATTTTCATAAGATTTACATATTTGTCTCTGTAGCCTATCGGTAAGTGCTAGAGACGGTAGAGATCCTGTCCTTGGGTTCAATCCTGGTCAAGAGGTGCATTTAGCGTTTTTCAGTTTTTTTATTTTACAACCAATAGAAAAAAGCTGAAAAGGTTTACCGGGAACCCTACTCCCGACTAGGGTCGAACTTCAGACTTGGATCACCACCGTCTATGACTCCTCCAACTAGGCTACCGAGTCAGCTACAAAAGTATATTGAGCTATTAGCAATATTTAGGTTCGACTTTTATTGGAGAAGGTCAAATATTTTTCCACAAAAATTTGATTGCACTGCTTTTTTTCCACTTCTGTATTTTTCGAAAATGTTATTTATTCATTATAAAAATTAAATGATAGCATTCTATATGTAGGTGGGCCCTCTCATCTCCTGGCAACCAATATTTTTAGACCCAGTCCGCCACTGTATATGGAGCGGCGTGTGTACGTGTGTATTTTGGGTATGAGGAACCTTGCGGCACAGTTCTCGAGATTTGACTGCAGACGTCTTCAAGAAAGACAAAAAAAAGTAATTGAGAAGAAGAATAGACCATAGCACTTGGGGGGTACTTTATTTATCGTCCCCAAGAGGATTCGAAGCAAAGTTGGCCTCAGATAAATTGGAACGTAGTGTGCAGAGTGCCGGAATAAAACCAATCTCTAAACCGCTAACGATTTTAACTG